>CM030869.1:2456024-2833524 GCA_018105865.1 Metaphire vulgaris
AAAGTTCACGCGCTCTGAAAGTCGAAAAGCGTGCGTTCAATGAATGCGACTGGCGCCTCGCCATTACAAAACAACTGCGATCAATAATAATTATGTACGTGGGCTTTGTTTTGTTGCGTGACTGAGGCCGATAATAAATTATTTGATTCGAAAGAGTCATAAGGGAATCGTTTTAGGAGAATAACAACGCGACCAGGGTTATTTCTAGGATTATCAATTCGGGGGGAGGGGGCTGTCGGTAAATTCGGGGGTTACCCTGCTAAAACAGTCTGACAAGCAAAAAAGGTCATCCCATATTTGAGATTGGGAGGGGGTGTTGGGGAGTGGTGGTGTCGGTCTCAAATTGGGGGGTGTTGGGGTGTTATGGAGGTGTAAAAATATCCCTGAACGCGACCCATTTTAGGAAAAGGGTTACGCTGTGGTTTATTCTTCGCTGCACTTAATAAAAATGCCTATCCAGTGGCGGTTCCAGGATTTTTTTGGTGGGGGAGGAGGATGACATGAATTCATAGGAAGTTAGCGGTGGTTGAAAAAAAGAAGAAGAAAAGATCAATAAACTTTGCCGGAAAAGGCTGACAAAAGGGAATTTGGGGGGAAACCGAAAAATAGGCTGAGAAGCAAAAAAAGGTCATCCACAGTTTTTCCCCGTAGTTTTCCTTAGACTTTTACCCAAAAATAGGGTTGGCAAGCGATAAAAGTCCGGATGTCCGATCCGATGGGGGATGCATCCCCACTCATCCTCCACGTGGAACCGCCACTGTGCCTATCATCATTAAGTTTCTATAGATTGAATTACATATAGAACATCAAAACAAATTTCCTATCATGGGAAGATGTTGACAGAGCAATTTAGAGTTCGACATATTGGGGAAAAGTCATTAATTAAGCAGTAACCAAGAATTTCTCCCATCTCCCTCTCCAAATACCACACTACTGCCTATAGTTTGCATAACGAAGCAATTAGAAATTCCTTCCCCCTCCCCACTGGGAGAGTGGGGAGGGGAGGAGAAGTGCCCACGTAAGACTGGCTGCCGAGTTGAAGTCCTGTGCGAGTCTATAGCGGGGGTTCGTAGGCTTTCCCAGTGGGGTTCAGAGGCAAATTCTTTGATCGGGGCCAGAGGGGCTGTACCCTCTGAAGCTGAAGACATTTTAAAAATCAACATAATAATATTTCATTATACATATTATACATATTATGTGCTTCAATTTTTATTGAGAATTCCATATATAAATCCCATCTAGGCCTATATACGTGCGTGGCCAGCTGGCCATTACCTTCCTAAAGCACTGATATTTCATAGTACGCTGCATAATTGCAAAATTTTGAAGGCTTTATTATTATATACCAAATAAAAGCTAACTCAATATGGTGAAAATTGGCACGAACAGCAAACCTCAGTCGCTAGCAGTTAGTTTGATCCACGCGACGCCCATATATTCCAAATCACAATAATAGCATCAGTGGCGGTTCCAGGATTTCTTGGTGGGAGGGGGTGGTGAAATGAATTCATAGGAAGTTGTGGGGGATGAAAATAGAAGGAAAAATCAATAAAATTCGCCAACAAAAGGCTGACAAAAGGAAATTTTATCCCTAATTTTATTACACTTTTACCGAAAAATAGGTTGACAAGCAAAAAGGTCATCCGCAGTTTTCCCCGTAGTTTTACTGGACTTTTACCCCCAAATAGGTTTCACAAGCAAAATAAGTAAAGTAAGTCCGGTGGGGGAGATGCATCCCCACTCACCCCCCCCCCCCTCCACGTGGAACCGCCACTGAATAGCATAAAGCCAGAATGTCGCGTGCTATGTAATTACCATACCTTTCATTAGGTAACTTGTTGAATGTCAACAAGCTTTGTCGAATTCACTTATATGGCGGTCCTGTGAACGTATATTCAATTTATATAACAGATCAGAACGTATTACGTGATGAAGACATAGGAATGTCACAACACTGACTTTTAAACTTTAAACTTTGAATAAGTAAGCTGTATCATACCCATGCACTGACTGATGTTGTACAGTATAAGCTTACTTCTGCATAGTGCAGCAGAAAGGACTTAACAAAAACATTTCTCTGTATAAATGGTCTAATCAGCAACACCGATAAATTTTTTCAAAGGTTACGATAAATCTCTCCCCAGTTGCCAACGAACATCAAATTTAATTTTTTACGAAGCGCCGAAAAAATTCTCTAGATGCCGACGGTAAATACATTTCCTGTCACAGTGGTGGGGAAGATCGACTTCTTTTGACTAGGGTGCCAGTAGCCACCCAAGTGGGGGGTGTAGTTGGGTAGTGGAGAGGAAAATTCCCCTTCCCCCTACAAATCGCACCCTGGTTACCAGTGGCGTAGCCAGAATTTTCAAAAGGGGTTACGACCAACCATTCAAAAATCCTGACAAGGAAAAAAGGTCGTAACCTATTATTTTATTTTGCCTGGCTAATTTAGTCATAGTATAGCTATAGAGGAGTGCGCGGACAACCCCTGAACAACTATATTCAGTTTCTGCTTCTTTTTTGATACCTTAAATCCGATTTTGGCGCCCCTCCACTCACAGAATAATAATACGCAATGAAAACATTTTGGGTAGACCAACCAGGGGGGTTAACCCCCAAATCTCCCCTTGGCTACGCCACTGCTGATTATAACCGAGTATACGCTATAACCTACAGTAGTCCGTTATAACGAAACTCTTCCACGGTAGTCTTTAAATGCGTGAACATTTGAGGCCTATTGACTCACGTGTAGGTATATATCGCTTTCCAGGGGCTTAGCGACGGGGGTATATCGGTATATACCACCCCCCACCAAAAAAATATGGCTACTTTAAAATTTTTAATGTGTTTTCTAAAGATTTCCCCCTAAATCACATATTATTCACATTATATCCCCAAATCAAATTCCTGGCTACGCCCCTGTCGCTTTCATGAGTAGTTAGCATACTTGAGAGTGCATCTTTGCTATTATTGAATAAATAGACCCAATGCTTTACGCACCCAGGTTCGACCTGCACGTACCCAACGTTTGAATAATTTCGAATTTCTAGCCCTGTTTAGGTTTAATTCCACTGCGTTTGATTAATTAATTATCGAAATGCCGCACGATTCGCTACATTAAAGGATAAACAACGTTTTCACAGGGGACTAGGTGATAGCGGGGAGGAGCATCCGAGCATGGCAGTGGCGTAGCTAGGGTGTGCAGATGAGTGGCCGCTCCTCTGAGAACGCTTTCAGAAAAGTGGCTCCCGTATTTCAGTCTCCCGCCTAAAAATACTAATATATATATATATTTATTTATTTATTTCACATTAAACTGCAGCCAAAATACTAATATTAGGCCTATTACAACACTTGTTTGTAATATTGATTCACTATACATGCAGATGATGCAGTGCATTGGACAGTGTTGTTTATTGCTTTGTCCTAGTCTATAGGCCTACTCTATAGTGCTGCAGTGTAGTACAGCTCTAGCCATGATATTTCGCAATGAACTGGACCGTTAAGTGGGCGCATTTGATCGCGGAAACAATCTCCCGTATTTCGACTTTGGATATCTGGCAACCCTTCATACAGTACATGAATACAACTCACTGTTACTGATGACTGAAAACAGTGCTGTATTTTATTTTATTGACATTTGCCGCGACAACAAGATCCTTGAAGCAGACGCGGTTCCACGGGTCGGGCGGGAACGGGGGGCGGGGGTCTTGCCCCCCTGTTGAACGCCTGGATCTTTTTTCCTTTGCAAGCAGAGACCCCCTGCCCCCTCCCCCCCTATTGAATGCCCGGCTCCTCAGTTCCCACCCATACTTTAGTGCACACGTTCTAAACAACGAGACTAGTCCATGTTTAGGAAAAATAGTTGGCCCCCCCATGCTTAGAAGTTGCCACTCCAACGCCCCCCTCCCCACTCGCCAAATCCTGGATCCGCCACTGCTTTGAAGTGTAAAAATAGCCTGTCGAAACGTCATTTACTAAAACGATATCGAAATTATCAAGATAACAAAACGTCACAGAGCAGTATAAGACTAAGGCACGTAAAAATAGCGTCCGCTGTCAATAATTATTATAGGCCTATGCTCATTACTGGCCATTATAATATAAGACGCCAAGAACTGTTTAAAAATTAAAGGTAACAATATTATATTCCGGAATATTCTCTAGAGTCTAGACGTAACTATAGCCATCGCCCGATATTACGAACCGACTGCAAGTGCTTCAGTATAAATAGAACTGAAAAAATAAGTACACAGTTTACAGGCAACTGTACTTGCTTAGTATTCCAGTCACGACTACTCAGTTAATAAGGGAGTGGATAAAAACGCTGATACAGTTTTCAAAATCAATTGCAAAAAGTTCAAGTCTTTTATTGGCTAAGAAAAAAAAATTACAATTACATTCAATTTCAGTAATTCTGTAATTTCAATTACAATTGTTCCCTTTAATATTGATCAGTTGAAACTATTGAAAGAGATAAAAAACAGACATGGACATAAACAAGCTTCTTGTTGCTATGAAAAAATATAAATGTAATAACTACCAGAAAACTTATATCAAATTACGTACATCCTTGCAAACGAAGATAGTATAAAACTAATAAAAACTGAAATTTAACATGTTCACTATTTTCGAATTGTGTACTTCGAATTGTATTTGTTTTATTGATAAACATAAAAATTATTCTCTTGAAAAGGAAATTATTGCATCAATTCTGATTAATTCAACCATTTTACAACAAACAAAATTAAATTAAATTACAAACCTGCAGAAAACAGCGGCAGCATTCAAAATTAGAGGTCATTCCATGACACCGCTGACAAAAACAAGAGCCAAAAATTATTGTAAATGAAAAAAAATCATTTCAAGCAGCACTTTCAAAACAATCACACCATTATCACATATCAGTGTATCATTGTATCGTGTTAACCATTGGATACAAATAGTGTTAGACCCAATCAGTGAATCCCAAGGTATTCGATAATGTACATCAATACGCACAGGATTCAATTAAGAAAGCAAATTAACCAGCAAACTCAAAAGTGCCGCAAAGAAACTAAATTGCACCAGTTTCCTACAAAGAACAAATAGCAAATCTTGCCTATAAACTTTAGTAATATCGAGTCAAACCAATAACAATTTTTTTGTATGGAGACCGAATAGATAACAGCTGCCTTTCAAGAACGGCCTGTAACCAAGTCACAGGTCAAACTCTTTATTCTTGTTCTTGTTCCTGCTCTACGTCCGGAACAAGATGATTCGTACTGTTTGGTGGTATATTAACGTAGGCGACAACGGTTTCAGTGCGTTTGGGTATACTTTCTCTCGACTCGATAATCTTGATTAAGCCCGACTTCAGAGAATCGAATGATGGACGATGACTTGAGACCAGAGTCCAACAGGATAACATTATCTGGTATCTGCAGAAAGCATACACAACAATGTATACACTTTTATTACATAAAAAACTAAAATCAGTTAAAGTATGCCCTTACTGGGGACAAATTACTATCTACTCATTCCATAAGATTCATGAAGAAATAATATAATATGTTAAGAGTTTTAGACTGTTGATAAGATCCAGAGACAATCAATCAATCAATCAACCAACTACCAACCAACCAATCAATCAATCAACCAATCAATCAATCAATCAATCTCTATGGCACCACTATCATAATGCTTAGGGCATCAGAAGATGGCACACATGTTTTTCAAACTGTGGCATTATTCATCAACAAATTGAAATGTCACATATTTCGAGTACTTTAGTACTAAAAACCCTAGCATCTGTATTCCCATCTAATAGAAAACGTTCCTCCAATTAACTCACACGGAATTCAGGCAGTATGGCGGTTGTGGAAGTCGACGACCGCTTTTCAGAAACTTGACGATGTCCCAATTGTCGACATCCGGGTACAGATGCTGACCTCGCGTCATCAGTTCCCACAGCACGACGCCAAACGACCACTGAAAACATCCAGACATCGTTCCGGCTATAACTTAAAAGTTCAGTCCACCAGAAAACACCGAGTCTTAGATAACACCGGACAACTCAAGATGTTTTGCACCATTCAGAGAGAGAGAGAGAGAGAGAGAGAGAGAGAGAGAGAGAGAGAGAGAGAGAGAGAGAGAGAGAGAGAGAGAGAGAGAGACAGAGAGAGACAGAGACAGAGAGAGAGACAGACAGAGAGAGAGAGACAGAGACAGAGAGACAGAGACAGACAGACAGACAGACAGATAGAGAGAGAAGCAGCTAAGCAAATATTTTTATATACAAAAATTCACACTTCTAACCCTTACCTTGCACAGAGGGCCCGGGGATCTGTGCCCCCTATTGAATGCCTGGCCCTTCAGTGGCCCCCCATGCTGGGACCCTATACTTGCAACTGCATACCTATTAACAAATAGTTGGCCCCTCATGCTTAGAACTTGCCATCCCAACGGCCCCCACTTGCCAAATCCTGGAGCCGCCACTGTTACCCTGATGATCTGACAAATGACAAACATCTAAATCCAGCTGGAATTCACTTACAACATCCGTCTTTGTGTTGTAAATTCCTTTTTCGAGGCTTTCTGGAGCCATCCACTTCACCGGAAGATGCGCTCTGCGATTCCTCGAACTGTAGTAGTTGCGTTCGTAGATGTCGCGCGACAGTCCAAAGTCGGCGACCTTGACCTGAATGCGTTCGTCGAGCCTTTGAAGATTCAAAACCAAGCGAAAACGCAAATTATTTATTAATCCTCTCAGGGGTCGTCCATAAATTACGTAACACGGTTAGGGAGTCTGGCCATTTGTTATGTAAATTATGGACGACCCCTCATGCAAATAAAGGCTTTAATTTCAGTGATTCTCTGACACAGTGGCGGCTCCAGGATTTGGCAAGTGGGGCGCCGTTGGGGTGGCAACTTCTAATCATGGGGGGGCAACCATTTGCTGTTAGGTATGTAGTATTAAGTATAGGGTCCCAACAGAGGAGCAACTTGGGGCAGACACTCAATAGAGGGCACGGGCCTCTCCAGGCCCCCCTGTGGAGCCGCCACTGCTCTGACAACAAAAAAGAGCGAAAATTTCAACTCACATGCAATTTCTAGCAGCGAGGTCGCGATGGACTATCTTCAGTCGTGCCAAATAGGCCATTCCATCCGCAATTTGAATACTGAAGTCCATCAAATTTCTCACAGTTGGATTCTAAGCAAATGAGAAATAAAGATCAATAATTTCTTCTATAGACTACACCATTTAAAATGAATGTTAAGGGGCGGAAGATGGCAGAGTGGGTTACACACCGTAGCGGCAGGCTGACGGAGCGGGTTCAAGCCCCGTTGGTGCCGCTAGTGGCTTTCACACAGGCAGTAATGCCTCCTAAGCCACTTAAAATTATGCTAAGAATAGGCTTTCCTATTAGGAATATATGATTGTCAATTTCAGTCATTAATGACTTCCTGCTAACACTGCAGCCTTTCAAAAATCGCATACAATCAAAAATTACAGTAGAGCTTCATTATAATGTACTTAGCAGGTCTGTGAAATTGAGTACCAGTACGTTATATCCAAGGTATGTTATATCCAAAACCACCCAATGCTGTAGCTCATCACATGGGACCATATGTACATTGTGGTACTTTATAAATGAGTATATGTCATAACCAAGGTCTATTGTAGTTGACATCTGCAGGCATGATAGTCAAATCTATCTGCATTATTTAATGTAAATTGTTTTCCAAAAATACAGAATATAATGAAATAACGAAACAAATATTAAATGTAGAATAAGTAAGTAAGTAAAATCTTGTGAATTTCAATATTGCTTCTAGAGGTAGTACCGCAGTAGCTGCCTATTCTTAGGCCATTAATCATATTGTGAAATAGGTCTAGCTATAAAATAAGAGATCTTTGCAAGTGAAAATATTATTTATTTCAAAATAATTTTTTAAAAACTGCACAGATATCAGTAATTAAATTGATTTAGTGAAGACGGTGATTAGATCGTACGTTGTCTTGGTTTCTGATAAAGGAAAGCAGGTCTCCGTGTTTCATGAACGGCAAAACGACAAGAGGTACGTTGTCACTGTTGAGCGATATTCCAACCACCTGAAGAACGTGAGGATGGTGGAATTCTCTCATGCGTAGAGCCTCTTCGACAAACTTCCTCGCTTCCACGGCATTCACAAATGCATCGTCTGAGCACGAAAAATGCAGCTCTGCACCAGTCCACGCATAATCACGCACATTGTTTTACACACAAAAAAGTTCAATCAATGGTACTCCAGATCTATACACAGAATATCGCATACATATTAAGGTTCAGAGTTGAATAATAGCAAGACAAGGTCAAGACAGCTGGATTTTTGCACAGTTGGTCTTTAAAATTACTGTCTTGGTATTGGTCTTTGTCTTGAGACCTGATGTCTTGGTCTTGGTCTTACCACTTACTGTCTTGGTCCCATCCCTGCTGCAATGTACAGTCCCGTGTGAAGTACTACTGTATTGGATGGTATTAGATATACAACGTACCTCGGATATAACATCCTAAATTGTACATGACTGTTAAGCACGTTATAACAAAGTTCAACTGTAGATGTATGCATGCATTTTAAATATTTTAGTTGCATTATGTACAGCTATATTAATGGACTATCAATGTAGTCTTACCAGGTGAAGCCTTCACAGTCTTTACTGCAACTTCTTTTAACGTTTTATCTTCTTCAGTCAGCATCAAACCACGATAAACACAACCAAAATGACCTTGAAATGAAATCAAACACAGCAGCTAAGAAGAAAACGTTTCTAGCACAACTAAGTATCGGAGGGGTCGTCCATAAAGTGCGTCACGTTATTTTTGACAGATTTTTACTCCCTCCCCCTGTGAAAGTACGTCCCAAATCTTGTACCCCTAAAAGCTTTGTCCATAAATTACGTCATGCAGGTTGTCTATTTAATATTTTAATATATTCAGGTTTCTTGTTCAACTTCAGCAGCACAACAGATTTTCAACTTCCGGCAATGATAATGAATATAATTGAGACCAAAAATTTTATGCATCTCAGGAAAAATGTGGTAATAAGCAAAACACGTCCCCTCTGTCAAACGACGTTTTTACCATACCTCCTATCAGGTATATTTAAGGTCCTATTTATGCTTAAAGTGTGACGTCACGGTGGTCCTTACCCCCCCCCCTATCACAAACCGTCACACTATCTTAAAACCCCTCGAGCATGATGTACTGTATGGACTAATTGATTGATTGATTGATTGATTGATTGAACCACCCAGTGGTGGCTCTAGAATTTGGCAAGTGGGCAGGCCGTTGAGGTGGCAACTTCTAATCATGGGGGACCAACCATTTGTTGTTAGGTATGTAGTATTAAGTATAGGGTCCCAACAGGGGGGCCACTGGGGGCCAGGCACTCAATGGGGGCACGGCCCCCCGACGGACCCCCCTAACCCCGTGGAGCCGCCACTGGAACCACCAGATTTCAATCAAGCAATAAGTTTCATCTTAACCTGCACACAGCATTCTTGTTCCATTCGGGCGTCTGTACAGTAGATATGCTGGAAATTCTTTAACAGAGAATTGGTCAAAACCTGAGCCACTAATGGCAATAAGACACTTAGACCTACCTTCGCCTATGACATCCAAAATCGTCAGGTTATCTTCACTGATGAGCAGGCCAGACTCTAAGAGAGTGCCGTAGACTTCCGAGTCAAATATTCGTTCCGTCTGATCTGCAACCAGATATACCATCAATAACATCTCAGAAATAATAATATTTATGCACTTCTATAGCACCATTTGAAACAGTAAACGGATTCAGAGACTATCTCGGAAAACTAGGTTATTGAATGCGGAGAGTTGCTTCAGTGGGACAGAGTAAGACCGACTATACAGGAAAAGCTAATTGAAAGAGATGTGTTTTAAGTCTGGGTCTGAAAACACTCAATGAATTATATTCAGATTTGCAAGAAAGATAAAACAGAACGAAACAGTTAGGAAATAATTCAGGTTTGCAAAGGGGCCGTCCGCAAAGTACGTCACGCTCGAGGAGGGTCTAAGGAAGTGTGACAGTGTGTGACATGGGAGGGGTAAAGACCAGCATGACGTCACACATTCAATATAAATAAAACTATTAGTATACCTGATATGAGGTATAGTAAAAGACGTTTTTAATTGCTCATTAACACTTTCTTGTCCAAGATACATTAGATTTTAGGTCTCAATTATATTCGTTATCATTGTTGGAAGTTAAATATTTGCTTTGCTGCAGAAAACTGAACGAGGAACTCAAATATATTACCCCGGTAAATAGAAAACCTGCATAGAGTAATTTATGGACAATGCTTTAAATGGAGACCGAAATTTGTGAAGTACTTTTATGGGGGTCCGAGATTTGTGACAGGGGAGGGGGTCCAAAATAGCCACAAAAAAATAGCACGACGTATTTTATGGACGGCCCCGAAACGCAATGCAAATGAACATACGAGTAGCGTAACAGAAGCACGAGAGTTCAGCTTGCCGGAGGATTTTGGGTAAGGGTTCAACCCCCTTCCCTCAATGGTTGAGGCCAACGATCTTGGTTGCAGATACGTTTCGGCGTCAGCTGCCCAAATCCCACCGAAGGAAAAACTTTGGGGAGGGAGTAGTCCCCGACCCACATGGCTCCCGAAAACTCAACCCTGCTCGACGTATCGAAATTACCTGCCACAGCTCGATAGTGCTCGCTGTCTTCGATCTCTTCTACTCTGGTGCCTGCACTGATTCTTCCAAACCTGGCACGCCGCACTTCAATGAAGCTGACATGGTGCTTGCACTTCCGATGTTTCGTGCAGACAATGCACATACGAACAGCAAAGGCGAAAACTACCAAAATGCAGACGACGACCGCTATGGGTACTGCTGTCACAAGTACCAGCACAGTCTCGTGACGTGACTGACGTCTTACGTACTGCAGCGACCCGATTGTAAAGACCAAATTGCCGACACAAACCTGGAAAGGTCAAAGATATTTATTTATAGAACTACATGGAATGTTGGCTAACATAGGTTTAAACTTCTACTAGGCCTCTAGGCTCTAGCCCCCACTTTTTAAAATCTATGTTGAATCACCCGAAACATTGTCACTCAACAAGGTTTGCTGATTCATTTTTAAATGTACCTAGAACCAACACTGAAATTTGTGAAATTGGTAAAAAAGTGCTATAAAAGTGCATAATTATTTTTGAGAGGATATGGAATGGGAAGGTTGGGCTCACCCACCTCCCCCCCACTTTTTTTGATCTTCCAATTCATTGAGTATTTTCAGATCTAGGCTTAAAACACATCTCTTTCAATTAGCTTTTCCTCCATAGTCGGTCTTACTCTTTCCCTCTGACTGACCTCTGGAATGACATGGTCTTTTGCAGATGGATTTTAAGTACCATCGATTGATACCCTTGGGTATTATAAATGGTGCTATAAAAGTGCACAATTGTTTTTGAGAGGATATGGAATGGGAAGGTTGGGCTCACCCACCCCCCACTTTTCTCATCCAAGCTTATGCCCATTTTGGCTACGATTCTAAGTCTATTCTAATCTAATCAACTTCTTTAGCGCCACATCATAATCCATGAAAGCGTCAGCCGAACGTACACCAAATCAGATGGTAGTCAATGGTTGACAGGCCAGGTAAAAAGATGATTTTCCAATGGTTATCAGATTGGCACCCATAAAATAAACCGAAATGGAAAATGTTTAACATGCAGTGACAAGATTTCTCAAATAAGAAGATCTGCAACTTTAATTGCCAAAGGAAGAAAAAGAAACAGAATAAGAATAAAAATGTACATGACGTAAAGTAAATAATGGGCAGCCCCACGACACCATCTTAACCCGTTAACTGGGTGCCCTGTGTAACGCTCGTCCATTTTACATTGAGTTACAAATAGTTGCCCAGTTAAGGGGTTACAAATCATATTTGGAATATAATTTATTTCTATAAGATTGACTACAGAACCAGCTACTCCTTATGGTGTCTGAACTGCCTAATTGTCCTAATATGAAACATGTTAAGCAGCAGTCTGCCGTGAAAACAAATGAATCACAAAATTCACTTTCAATCAATCAATCAATAACTTCTATGGCGCCACAAAAATACTGCCCAGGGCATCAGCCGATGGCACACCAAAAACCCCATCTGAATTAGAGCCAGGTCAAGCCAGAAGGTCAGCCCGATCGGCGTGGAGCAATCTAAGAAGGATATAGGGCACGACAAACAGGCACGTCTTAAGACTAGATCCGAACAATGATAATGCGCTGATTATACATTTTATTACCACTTTTATTACCTTTCAAACCGCTAAAAACGAGCCAGCTACCTGCAGTGGCGTAGCGTGACTTTTGGGGGCCCGGGGGGGCATCTTTGCCATGGGGGCCCCAGAGTTTCGAGCTGACGAGCAAAAAAAAAAGGTCGTCAGCACATCATTTCTAGGGTTAGGGTTAACCCTAACCTAAACCTAGCTTAGACCCCTCTTCGGAAGCCCCCCGCCCGGGGCCCGGGGGGCTGTCAACAAAGTGCTCCCCCCCGCCCCCCCCCACGTTACGCCACTGGCTACCTGCACAGTTCTGTACAACTCAACGTCAGCCATTGGTGGCATACTCTTCGGCTGACAAACGAGAGTTGTTGCAGACAGCCGGGATACGAAGCATTCCGTTCCTCCGACCATCACTCGATAGTCGCTCTGTGAAGCCGCTAGGTTTAAGCGATTTCCCTGAAAGAATTTGTTGGCAATTCAATATTTAAACAATCGGCCATAAACAGGGATATTTTTACACCCTTCCCCCTAACACCCCCAATTTGAGGTCGACACCCCCTAAAATTTGGTAATGTGACAATGGTATGCATACAAAATGCATACTAATTAGCTCCGGACACCCACCTCCCAATTTGAGGTCGACACCCCCCAAATTCACAATCCTAGAAATATCCCTAGCCATAAATGATAGAGCAGAACTTTGATATAACGTACTTGGTTATAACGTATACTCGGTTATTAAGTACCGCAATGTACGGTCCCGTGTGATGCGTTACTGTATCGGATGGTATCAGAAATAACATACCTCGGATATGACATACTAAATTTTACAGACCTGCAAAATACGTTATAATGAAGCTCCACTGTACTTAATTTGATGTTGGCTGGGCCAATGTATTTCATTATGGCACTTTGCATCATCAGTTATCACACCTCTCAAATATTCTACCATGATTGAAATCCAGGTGTTCTCAAATCGTTTTATCCTTCGCCCACAATAACCTCACCTGAATCTCAAGGTAATTTTCGTCGTCGTAGAATTCCCTGACTGCCGCTGTTCCGGAAAACGCGAACAGAACAGGATCGGAATAGTAGCGCATTGTATCCCGCAGCAGAAGACCTTGCTCCGGGCGGAATGCTCGACGCAGACCATCCATTTCAAAGAAGTAATAAAGTTCCAATGGTCCTTCTTCTCTAAAAACTAGATCCGTCGATGTGATGTTTGGACTGAGACATACCATAACCGAACCGTTCTCATTTGGATTACAAGTCTGAAAATAGAAAACACAGAGCACAAAACTTTTACTTATATAATAATAATAATAATAATAATAATAATAATAATAATAATAAAGGGACTTAGAGTGGTTGAGTAGGATCTGCCCTGTGTGAGAACCACTATGTTTCACCCATCAATTCATTGACATTATCGTCTTGCTGTGCAATTTCATTTTTGCCCTCTTGTCCTCTTGTAGGTTTGTTGCTTTATTCTCCTTCTCTGACTTCTTGTCCATGGGCATCCAGAGGGGGTGCAATTGCAATCCCTGGAAAAATTGTAAAGTTATAAAAAAAAGCAAAATGACTGAAAAAGGTAATCTATAGTACTGGGTTAAAATATGAATGTATATAAGAATCCAATGAAGTTTCATGTAGCACTAAAAAATTTATAAATAGTCCAATAGATCTTGACAGTCTTGCACAGTACATTTTGTTTCTTCCGTTACATGACCCTGTTATGCACCCCGCTGGAATTTTTTTCATTTCTTTCGTCACAACATCCTCTTTTGCACCCCCTGAAAAAATTCTGTGGACGCCCATGGTCTTGTCTTTGAGTTTATAAATAGCAACAAAACTTTGCTGCGTGCAATGGCATACATGACTCACTCAGTTACTTTACTCACAACTTCCACAACGATTTATTCCAGTCTTATAGCCATGCATTCTTGAAACTTAACCTCGCCGATTAAAACAATCAACTTGCATCACGATTTAACTTTAAAACCATTCACAATTTAAAACTTCCTCTAGTATACTGCCAAGAGGCCAGGAATAATTTCTACAAATACTGCATAAATTCAACCATTAATATCCAGTGGCGGCTCCACATGATGGCCTGGGGGGGCTCGTACCCTCTATTGAATGCCTGCCCCCCCCAGTGGCCCCCCTGTTGGGACCCTATACTTACTACTACATGCCTATCAACAAATGGTTGGCCCCATGCTTAGAAGTTGCCACCCCAACGCCCCCTCCCCCTCCATTGCCAACTCCTGGAGCTGCCACTGTTAATATCTAACCGAACATAATAAGTGAGTTTCAGATGTTATATTGATGCAGAGTGATGGTAACCGAACGATATGCATATTGCTGCCTGTTACAGTAATTGGAATTCCGCCACTACAAAAAAAATACAAAAACCCGTAGATTTATCTTGAGCATATTTGCTCCAGCGACGGGTGCAATGTTATCGGTCCTGAACAAAACTAATAGGAATTTTTATAAGAAACGTTTGTTCTAGAATTTAGAAGCTTCCAAGTCATTATTTTGGCTGTCTCTCTAATCAGCCCATGATTAGTAAGCCACAGGTGCTGCAAAGTGTTGTTGAAGAGTGATATTCCTAAGACAAAGATCGTGCATTTAATGATTACTACATCTCAGGTAAAGCAATAATAGCTAGTAAGCTAGTAGTAGTAGTAGAAGTAGTAGTAGTAGTAGTAGTAGTAGTAGTAGTAGTAGTAGTAGTAGTAGTAGTAGTAGTAGTAGTAGCAGCAGCAGCAGCAGTAGTAGTAGTAGTAGTAGTAGTAGTAGTAGTAGTAGTAGTAGTAGTAGTAGTAGTAGTAGTAGTAGTAGTAGTAGTAGTAGTAGTAGTAGTAGTAGTAGTCTCCTGTGTTGAAAACCAGCTGCATATTTTGTACATTTAAAACAATATAATATATCAATAGGTTTAAAAGAGGCTCAGTAGGGTCTGCCCTGTGTGAGAACCACTATGTTCCACCTATCCATTCATTCCTATTATGGCAGTATTACTATAGTATATAATACATACCTGCCTCATTCAGTTACTGCAAACTACTACAATACTCTGTCTACAGACTAAATAGCACAAGTTAGTATCCAGTTTAACTTAGCATCAAGTAAGTGTCACAAATTTACACAGGCAATTTTCAAAATATTTACCACAAATGTTCTCTCAAATGAACAATTTGCTACAGGTTTTACTAGAACACAAACTCATGAATAAACAACAGTTCTCTATTTCATGATCCATTAATTATTTTATCCAATACTAACCGACCTCTAATCCAATATCCAATCCAATATAGTTTATTACTTCCAAATCCATCATCAAATAAAATATTTGTTGCAGGGAAAATATAATATGAGCATAAAAATAATTAACACATTTCAGTATAAATGAAGTTCAAATAAACGACATGATTAAAAGCAAGCAATCAGAAATATAGTTACATAATTACTCGTATTAAGTCAAAAGAGGGAAATAAAAAGATACCACAAGGGAATGAATTCCCGCAAGTTGGTATCATAGGTATCTTACCTCAAAAAGCTAACACGAGGAAATACGTCCAAAATAACAGGGTCGTCCACATAAGTGAAACTAGAATTGTTAACGCTGAGCAGGCATCCGTCTATGCTGACAGCAACAGAATTGCGATCGACAGCAGAGGGAAGAAACCATGGCAGGAATTTAGCAGAATTTCGGGTACAAATAGGTGACGTTGTACAAACGACTTCCGTTGCAGTTACCCTTAAAATATCAAAGCATCAAAGTTATTCTAACCACTCTGTCAGATACTGTGTCCAGGCCCGCCGAGAGGGTGTGAGCAGGGAAGGGGCAAATGCCCAGAGACCCGGCGATCTGAAGGGGTAGGCTACGGGCCCGGGCAGTGGCGGCTCTAGGATTTCGCAAGTGGGGGGCCGTTGGGGTGGCAACTTCTAATCATGGGGGGGCCAACCCTTTGTTGTTTAATGTATGTAGCATTAAGTATAGGGTCCCAACTAGGGAGCCACTGGGGGGGCCAGGCACTCAATAAAGGGGGCACGCCCCCCCGGCCCTCCGGTGGAGCCGCCACTGGGCCCGGGTAGGTCCGTAAAATGTTTAACACATGAAATACTAAAAAAGTCATCTCTATTTTTTCCTGACAAGCCAAAAAAGGGTCCTCGTCCTCACCTCTTAAACCATTACACTTTATAGCCAGGGGCTTGACCCCCAAAATCACGTCATAAAATTAAAAATGCATAGAAAGTCATTAAAAATATTTTGTTTTAGGCGGCTAAGGGGGGTTTAACCCCCAAGACCCCCTTGGCTACGTCACTGGCCTACCTAGCAGACAATACGGAGTGAATAACTATCCCAATGTCACTAAGCAGTGGTTGGGATAAGATTCGAACCTCTACCCTCCTACCACATGGCAAGAACCTCAACCAGTACTCCACTGCAACCCGTATGGATAACATATCGTGAAATAAAAGAGTATTTCTGTACATACTCTCTTGCTTATCAACACTGTAATTTATTGTACTTTTAATTGTAACATATACCAAATTGCTATCTGCAAATACTTGTTAGGCCTATACAAAGTTGAAAATTTTTACTGATATATTCAACCGACGACAGCAGTTATCACAGACTAAGATACCTGACTATAGAGCATGGACAGGAAGACGCCGTTACACTCAGACTTGAGCCAACATCTAAATGTATCCCGGTGATCGTGAGCTGGGTCCCCAGATCTGGGCCCCATACAAGGAGCCACTGAATGTACGGAGGGGATCTGCACAGAACAAAATAAATCCATGCAAAATAAATCCATACATATTTTTAGTCTGACTTCAGCAGTAGCACTAAATTGACTGCATAATTTTACCAATATATTCAGCACAACAACATACATATGTTCAGTTGGTGTGGAGTCAGGAAGATATCGGACTACACCCACCAGGCCCGCCGAGCAGGAGGCATAGAGGGCAAATATGTACAGAGGCCCTGCCGCCCTGAGCGCAAAATTTAATATTTTGGGGGGGGGGTGGGCGTAAAATAATTTGAACAAATGACTTTCTACGTCTCATTAAAAACTGACAAGGTCGTTTTTTGCTCGTAAAACTTTTACAGGATTTAAGGGTACAATATGTCTACTTCACCCCGGGCTCTGCCAACCCACCCTCTACCACTGCCCCCTAAGTTCCTCCTAATTTCAAGGGCCATCTGGAATTTCAGCCAGAGTAATTTGAACAAATGAAGTAAACTCTTAAAAACTGACAAGGTCGTTTCTGTCACGCTTTTACAGGATTTAAAGCAGTCTACTTCACCCGGGCTAACCACTACCACTGCCCCTAAGTTCCTCCTACACATTGGATTTTCAGCCAGAGTAAGTAAGTAAACTCTTGTGAATGAGGTACCCACGGGCGCACTTTCCCCATGGAAAATGCAAAAAAACAATATTTCATAGTGAAATTTGAAAACCTTGCTAAAATATTAACCGTAACCATTGTGTTAAAATGTGTTTTGCCCCCTCCAGGAAAAATTTATATGGCGTAAGTGTGACCATTGTATTTTGCCCCGCCCCTGAAAAAATATGCCTGCCCCCAGTGGCCTCCCCTGTTGGAGCCCTATAGGTTGCTTTATCCTGGTTGCTTAATCTGAAACGGCCCCCCAGCCAAATTTTAGTCACTCAGTCAGGCACCATTGTGTTTTGCCCTCGCAAAAATTTCAAAGATCAGTCAAAGTGGAGAAACAGCATGACTATGAAAAAAGTGTAGTTTAGGCAAAGTATGCATTTGCAATGGAAATACAAATAGCTGACCTTGTATGCAAAAGCTTCCTGCACTGTTGTTGACGCTGAGCCTCGAATGTCAAAGTTCACGGCCGTTCTGCTGAGGTCAACAACAGAGACCTTGACCTGTCGTTCGACAGGTCCTCGAACCGACTCCCCAGTCAGGCACACAATACTGCAGTCAAGGAACACAGACAGACAGAGACAGAGACACCGTCAAAATTAACAAGCTATTGCCAAAATATAACATAAAACAAAGCATAGATACTTTACTGCTTATCATCATCATCATCATCATCATCATCATCATCATTATCATCATCACCACCACCATCATAATCATCATCATAATCATCATCATCACAACCATCACCACCACCATCATAATCATCATCACCATCACCACCACCATCATCATCATAATCATCATCATCACCATCATCATCATAATCATCATCACCATCATCATCATCATCGTTGTCATCATCTACATCATCACAACCACCACCACCATCATCATCATAATCATCGTTGTCAATTGTCAAACTCATCGACATTGTTTATCATCATTATTTTAAAGTATAATTATCACAGATATAAGTATTTTAATAAAATCAAGAATCAATATAAACCAATTGTTTAAACTCAGTGACCTTCAGCTTAACATTTTACTTTGAAGAATTGAGGCTTTTAAAATATTAATCACGCACTTCTATAGCACCATTTCTAATACCCAATCGACGGCACTTCAAATCCATCAGCAAAAGACCAGGTCATTCCAGAGATCAGTCAGAGAGAAACAGCAAGACAAACTCACAACACAATGCTAAAAAGTAAGTAAGTAAGTAGAATCTCTTGAATTTATGTAGCGCTTTGGATGGTAGGACTTAGTAGTAACTTGAACGTCATTCTTAACACCGAGAATATTATTCACTGACAGCAAGTATAATCTGAACGTCAGTCAATAAAGAAGAGTAACACCGAGAATCGTATTATTCACTGACAGCGACCACTTTGTTTGATGCTGTGCAGACATAATAGTCTCCATTCTGTAAATAACTTGCCTAAGTAAAGTCAATGGCTTCAATAAATCACCTTTGAACCTGAATGGATAATATCGTGTGATATTTCTGACGGTTCCAGGATTTCTTGACTGTTGTAAAAATAGAAGGAAAAAATCAACTCCCTGATGGATTGGTCATCCCCAGTTAGTTTTACACTTTTACTATACTTCCTTTTTCCGGCAAAAAAGTAACTGATCGGTGGGGATGCATCCCCATCATCCCCACGTCGTTTTTGTATCCGCCATTCATTGGACCACTTTTGTGTGGGTCCAGGACATGATAACCACAAAGTGCATTCAACCTCTTTCTGAGGTGAAATTTGCAAATTTCAGGGTCTTCGGCAGTGGCGGCGGGGCAAAACAGACATAATAGTCTCCATTCTGTAAACAACAAATGTTTGGCCCCCTCATGATTAGAAGTTACCACCCCAGCGGCCCCCATAAACTCTTAACTCTTAACTCTTAATATGAATCTAGAATTTCCAATGAATTTCCAACTATTGCATAGTATTGGACACTTAGGGTATGTATTAATTAAGATATAAGCTTGTTGTTTGACCCTGTATTCTGTCATGGTGTTCTGGATAAAGAAATTGTATGCATGTGTTTGTAGACCTTTAAGAGAAAGTTTACAGAAAATGTATATAGGCCTGTTATTTGGAAGCCTCTTTCTATACAGATGCCCAGCATGGATGTTAAGAAGGACTCAGTCCTCAACCCCAGACCAGGACCTAGGACTTGTAAGTTGCCCCAGTTTCAATGAGTCCTCCCTGATGCCCGGGTCACATGGCCAGGACCAGTTTCAGAAAATCGCCCTCCCCCGGACTAACATCCCTGATCAGCCCCGGCTTTTGAGTTCCCCCGAGTCCAATCTAGGCCCGCCTGGCCTCCCTCTAATAGGGCCCCCTACAGTGTACGTGCATTCTAGTCTCAAATTGCTCCCCGCCCCCAAAGATAGAGAACTCACAAAACATACATCTGCAGGTTACATTATAATTATTATAGCTATCATTGGAAAGACAGCCAAAAACAGACAAATGGATGCTGACTGAATTTATGACGGGATGGCAAAAGTCATTCGACCACGCGGTCGCCGTGCACCGATCCTTTGTGGAGCAGTGATCGTCGCACCAACCGCAGCCCAGGGGATCGGGCGTCGACGTGATGCAAGTCGCGCAGTCTTCGTACAAAGCGCAGGAATAGAGAGGAATTCGACTGATCTGTATTAATTAATCAAACACGCACAGCAAAACAATGACAGTGCATAAGAACGGATTAATAAGAAATGAACGTAGATACACTGTAACATATGCAACGCTAATGTTCATCTTCCGAATTCCAGCACCCCTACTATGGTAGTCGGGGCCAGAGATGTCCATGGGTTGGGTTAACCCATGGGTTGGGTTGGGTTGGATTGGGTCAGACTTTTCCATATTAATGGTGGGTTAGGTTGGGTCAGAAAATAAGTCATGGTTTTTTTAAAGAAACTGTAATGTATTACAGTGGGTTGGGTTGAGTTGAGTCAAGTAAACCTATTATCGTTATCGGCATGGGTTGGGTTGAGGATTTGATGGGTTGGGTTGGATCGGGTTCTAAAAAATGAACCTGTGGACATCTCTGCTCGGGGCCGCCCTCCACCGCCCCACATCGTTCCCTACCCCCTCCCCGCTGCATCTGTCGGTCACCACACCTGGCCTAGACCAGGTACAGCCGTCAATCAAATGCGGTTTCCAGGCACCGCTAGGCAGGAAGAGCGAAATAATAACACATATCACGTTGTCCCCCCCCCATACAAATATCCTTCCGCCGCCGCCGGTGCCTGGTAAAGACAGTTCCAGCTAACCAGACTCTCTCTCTCTCTCTGTCTGTCTGTCTGTCTGTCTGTCTCTGTCTCATGTCTCTCTCTCTCTCTCTCATATCTGCGGCCAGCTATCCGACTTCCATGGACTGGGTCACGGCAAGCGGGCGCCAAGAAAACCCGAGATCGTACAGTGGCGTAGAAAAGTCTCGACTCATCTTCTGTTTTTGCAATTACTTTGGTTTCAGGAATGTAGCGACGGGGGTGTAGATCGGTATATATACACCCCAAAATCGACATATATAATACAGTATATGTAACATATATATGGTATATGTATAATATATATAATATGTATATATATAGCAATATATACACCCCCACATTTATACTCCTCCCCAAATCAAATTCCTGGTCACACCCCTGTTTGGTTTGCTGCGTTGATTTCAGAAAGAGAAGAAACAAAAAATAGGAGGAAAGAAAAAGAATAGAAACAGAATACAGTGGAGCCTAGTTATAACGTACTTAATACTTAGCGAGTCTGTAAAATTTACTCTGTCAATGTCCGAGGTACGTTTTATCAAATGCTGCAGCGCATCACACGGGACCGTACATTGCACTATGTCATAGCCGAGTGCTCGCTAAACTCAAACTTAGAATGATTGAAAGTGGCTTAGGAGGCATTACTGCCTGTGTGAAAGCCACTAGTGGCACTAACGGGGCTCGAACCCGCTCCGTCAGCCTGACGCTCCGGCACGTAACCCGCTCTGCCATCTTCCGCCCCCCCCCCCCAATAACCGAGTCCGTTAGAACGAAGTTCTACTGTTGAAGATTCACAAATAGGCAGTGATGTCAGACTTTTGGACGACACTGTACTTGTAGATCCTCTGGATGCGGCTGGCTTCATGGCCTTCTCCTTCCGGGCAGCGGCGTTCGTTGCCAACTGTCACTCAGGAATCAGACAGCAAACGCGCCACGCAAAAGAATACTCCGGCCGCCAGATTCATAACAGGTTCCCCGGGGCACACCTGTCCCTCACCAGTCAAGACTTATCGCTTATTTACGGTCGGGTGCCTGGACCGCTTCAGATAAAATCTGACATTCGTTCTATACCGCGCGGGCAAACGCAGCTGGAGGGAGCGGGGGCGGCAGAAGAACTCTGTATGAAGGCCTGTATAGCCGGGCATCAGCGACTCGTGTTCAGAATACCAGACAAGTGGCGTCCATCATTTCGGACGAAATCCACGCGTCATTAATATCATTCATATTTCCACACCACTGCCAGCCAGCTGTTGATAGCGCTATCTGGCAGATACACCGCGAAAAATACGTGGAAAAACAAGTGCATGGTATGCCTCCCACCAGGGCGCGATTTGTTGGGGGAAGGGTGGAATCTCCCCCCCCCCACTGCCCAACTACATCCCCCACAGCTACATCCCCCCACTGCTACATTTCCCCAACCACTACATCCCCCAAGCTCAACATGTCCCCCCACACTGCTCCAGGTCACAAATCGCACCCTGGCTCCCACCAGAAAGCAAGCTCTCCAGTCCACCCCCACCTCCCACCCCGCCCCGCATCAATGACCTAAGGATTTCTATAACGCAGCAATAATCCCTGAAGAGTTTTCGAGGCCACACATCAATTTTCATGGCCCAACCAGCGCCATCTACCGTCGCGTGTTCTGTGAATTCGGTTTAATTTTAACAGACGGGTTTCTATAACTGTAGTTTTCTTCATTTACATTTCGGAGGAATCGTTCAAAAGACCAGAAGTCACGCTGGGCCGGACAACTGAAGGAATGACTAACGCGGGCCGCGTGACCAATCTGCTCAAAACTTGCAGTGCAGTGTTTAATCAAGCCATGGAAAACTGACAAAGGAGGTATTCTGGGGGAATTTGAAATTTCAGGATTAAACACTGATACAGTGGATCCCACTTAATCGCATACCGCTTAATTGCATAACCCGCTTAATCGCATAACAACATAAAAACCTGAACCAGTGTTTTGTACCATAAATTGCCCAAAATTCACCAAAAGATTATCTTGCTCCCAAAAAAAAGTGTGAAATCACGCTACTGCTTAAACCACGGACTGGATTAACTGACTTAGATGGCCGGATGAGGCCCGCGGGAAGGTCATCACCTTACATCTTTACTCTACAGCGCTTACAAATTATTTTGCGTCGGCAGCCAGAGGGAGGGGTTTGACCCCAAAACCGCGTCAGAAAATTAAAAATGCATGGAAACATTAAAAAAATTTTTTCGTCGGCAATCAATGGGGAGTCTAACCCCCAAACTCCCATTGGCTACGCCACTGATTAGCGACAATCATTCGACCGTCGCCTTCTTGTCGCAATTGCTATCAACACAAATTATCGACGCCCAATACATTCTAACGGCGCCGTGACTGTTAGGTTATCCGTTTGTTTCAAGCATTTCTGCAAAATATTGCTGTAAATCGTTAAGCCTATTTCCGGGACGCCGAAATCTATCATCGAAACGCCACAAACAATCGAACCAGGTAAAAATTGTGACGTCAGCGGTTTTTTAGAAGAAGAAGAAGAAAAAGAAGAAGAAGGAGGAAGAAGAAGAAGGAGAAGAAGAAGAAGAAGAAGAAGAAGAAGAAGAAGAAGAAGAAGAAGAAGAAGGAGAAGGGAAGAAGAAGAAGAAGAAAAAGAAGAAGAAGAAGAAAAAGAAGAAGAAGAAGAAGAAAGAAGAAGAAGAAGAAGAAGAAGAAGAAAGAAGAAGAAGAAGAAGAAGAAGAAAAAGTCTTTGAAAAGAAGAAGAAGATAAAGATAAAAGAAGAACCTGAAAGAAGAAGAAGAAGAAGTCTGGAAGACGAAGAAAAAGAAGAAGAATAATCAGATCCAAGAAGAAGAAGAAGTTGAAGAGACAAGGATCAGATCTTCTGAAAAAGAAGAAGAAGAAGAAGAAGAAGAAGAAGAAGAAGAAGAAGAAACTCCCCAAGTCGCAACAAGTCTTTGAAACGCCAGGAAGATAAAGATAAAAGAACACACCTGGTCGGCACAGACCGCTGTCTGGCTACGCTGCCACAGATCATGCTTATAATTATATCCAAGAAGCAGACTGTTTGTTGTACGAGACACAGTATCAGGTCTTTTGCAAGCAGGCATTTCACCGACACACGGCACAACTCTCGTATAGTAACCTCGGAATGCGACGTAGTGGTGGTGGTGGTGGTAGTAGTAGTAGTAGTAGTCAGGGCGCGATTTGCGAGGGGAAGGGGGAATCTTCCCCTCCCACTGCCCAACTGCGCCCCCCTATTGCTACATCCCCCACCACTACATCCCCCCACTGCTACAGTTTCCAACAACTACATACCCCCAAGCTCGACATATTCCCCCCCACTGCTCCAGGTCACAAATCGCACTCTGGTAGTAGTAGTAGTAGTAGTAGTAGTAGTAGTAGTAGTAGTAGTAGGCGGAGGAGGAGGAGGAGGAGGAGGAGGAGTAGTAGTACTAGGAGTAGTAGTAGGAATAGTATATGTCTATCCGTCCATCTGTCTGTCTGTCTGTCTCACTGTCTGTCTGTCTGTCTGTCTGTGCGTCAACTCCAGGCCTCAACATTTGCGTTCCCCTGGACCAGGGCTTCTTACGTAGTTACGGTCTGCGAAAAGACGGGTAGGCATTTCCTCCCAGTGGCGTAGCCAGGATTTCCGGAAGGGGGGTTTGGTTTTGACTTTTGACCGTAACCAACTTTCGAAAAAAGGTCATCCTATGCATCTATCCTATGTCTTTCCTTCAAAAATTTTTCCTTTCAGATGTTGACATGTCAGCCAAAAAAGGTCGTCACGTTTATGGCGCATAAAAATATGGGCCAGCAGCCCCAAGAGGGGGTTTGACCCTCAAAACTGCGTCCGAAAATTTAAAATGCATGGAAACACATGAAGAAATTTTTCGTCGGCGCCCAAGCGGGTTTTAACCCCCAAATCCCCTTGGCTATGCCACTGTTTCCTCCCAGGATCAAAGGAAATCAAATTGAAGTTTTCTCGCCGAAAAACTGTTTCTCTTCTGGTCGTTTGCGAAAAATTTGGTGAAAAAGTGGGGACCGACCCCTATACCTTCCCCTTCCCTATGGTAGCTCCTCAAAAAGTGTGGGTCTCGAGCCTAGAGGCCTAATAGAAGTTAACATCTATGCTTGTAGTGGTGGCCAAAATCCCCTCTGATATCATAAACAAAATTTTTAGTAAAATTATTCAAAGGAGCTTTTGTACCTAAAGTCGGCGAAGAAAGATCGATTTGGCTCTTTTAATCATCATCAATCATCATCATCATCATCATCATCATCATCATCATCATCATCTTCTTCTTCTTCTTCTTCTTCTTCTTCTTTCTTCTTTTTTTCATCGTCGTCTTCAATCATCATCATCATCATTCATCATCATCATCATTTCCTCTTTCCTTCAGTAGTTGAATATAAGGTGACGTCATGAATCAGGTATTTTCCAGGTAGTTCTTTCTTTTGATGTTTTTGTTTCTGTTGTTATATCCATTCCAGTCCATTCTTCTATATCTTCCACCCATCTTCTGTTCGGCCAACCTCTCTTTCTTTTCCTGGCATGATACCTTGTTGGATTGTTTGTTGTCGGTTATAGGTTATTTAAACATACATACCTGGAAATTTCAAACACGCTAAAACACAAGTCGCGTCTTCACAATTAATCAGTGCTCAGTGCTGTTTAGGACAGAGCGACCTCTGGCAATGAGACAAGACCAACTGCCCCCCACCCTCCCGAAGCGAGGTAGATAATACAAAGCGCCAAAAAAAACAGCGAAAATCTACCACCAGATGGCGTTTCTCCAGGAGGCAACTACAGTAGAACTTCGTTATGACGCACTTAGGCGGGTCTGTAAAATCTAGTACGTTGTATCCGAGGTACAGTCACGTTATATCCAATACCATCCAATACTGCAGCGGATCACACGAGACCGTATATACATAATACATTGTGGTACGTTATAACCAAGAATATGTTATAACCGAGTCCCGTTATAACGAAGTTCTACTGTACAAAGTATTTCACGAGTGGCTCTGGAAAAACTGACAAACGGGTCGAAAGGTGACAGAAATAAAGGTAAAGAGAGGAGGATGAGGAGGAGGAGGAGGAGGAGGAGGAGGAAGGAGGAGGGGAGGGAGAGATTGGAGAAGCGATCTGAGGCAGTGCGTCACACTCTTCGCGTGGGGGTGGGGGGAGGAGGGGAGACGGATCTCGATTTCCGCGTGGGAATTCGCCGACCCACAAAAGAGCCGGTGTCAGACACCGACCGAGCCAAGCGAAGCGCGAGGTGGCCGGATATGATGACGCTGGCGGCGGATAAAAAGAAACAGCAAGGTGTCAGAAGATGCGAGGATGAGGAGGAGGAGGAGGAAGAGGAGGAGGAGGAGGAGGAGGAGGAGGAGGAGAAGGAGGAGCAGGAGGAGGTTGGTTCAGACGAGTTTCTGCCGGTCCGTCAAAACAAAGGACAAACGAGACGAGAGCGCGTTGAATGAACGCAGTCTTTGTCCGACTGTCTGTCTGTCTGTCTCTCGCTCGGCAAGCGATGATTATAATACTGCGCCAAGTACGGCAAGACTTAATTTAACAAAACGCTCGTCTTTTTATACATTATACCTTGCAACGCAGCGCAAACAAGTTTTCCAGATGGACGAACACAACACACTAATGGCAAGATATGAAGATAACCACTGATCAATATTTGATTTAGAAAAGTTACCAGAAAGATAAACGGGTCTATTTAACAACAACAACAACAACAACAACAACAATAATAATAATAATAATAATAATAATAATAATAATAATAATAATAATAATAATAATAACAACAACAACAACAACAACAACAACAATAATAATAATAATAATAATAATAATAATAACTAGGGTTTAAGCGGCGTATACGGAATTAATATGTGTTAAATCCAGTGTTTTTATAAGTCCTAAGCAACACATGAGTTTATAATTTGGAGTAGGGACTGCCACCCGTTTGCCTGGTCGGATACCCTGGATTTGACCTGGATCTTTAATTATTTGGATTTGATGTGCCATCGGTTGATGCTCCTGTACATTATGGAGTGGCGCTATAGAAGTTTAAGATTAGATTAGATTAGATCTAAACAGGAAAGCGATGCTTTAGTCATCTACCTCATCTTTCCACAGAAAATTTATCATATCCTCCTCTCTCTTTATTGTCTCATTTTTATTCAGGGCCAAGGTAAAATTGCAGAGCTTAACAAATTTTACACTCAAGTTTATAATTTATTCTTAGAATCAATCCAATATTCAATATACGGCAGTGCCCTTTCACTCGGTTGGGGGCTGATGGGGTCGAACATTTTCGGGTGCGGAATGCGGGTAGTCTTCCTACTGGTGTTTTGAAAAATCGACCAATGAATCAATCACACCCCTAACTACACAAAAAGCGATAGTCCAACAACTGTAAAAATCTTCATTCGTTTTGCGTCAATAGAAAGAAATTAAACTAAGCTTCACACAGCTGCCGTAATTTTCTGACAAATATACGGAACTTGTTTCTACTTATTAACAATTAATTAATTATTTGCCATAATCCATGTAACTCCCTCCTCTTCAACCCGCGACGACGCACTAGTAAACGTACCAGAAATTTCGTTTACCCTGAACAATTTGTAGGTCGGGTCAATGTCCAGTGGCGGCTCTAGGATTTGGCAAGTGGGGGGCCGTTGGGGTGGCAACTTCTAATCATGGGGGGCCAACCATTTTTATTGTTTAATGTAAGTAGCATTAAGTATAGGGTCCCAACTGGGGGCCACTGGGGGGGCAGGCAGTCAATGGGGGGAGGCTCACGGGCCCCCCTGGCCCCAGTGGAGCCGCCATTGTCAATGTCACGTGGTCAAGGTCATGGGGTCAAGAAGGTCACGGACACGTCAAATAAGAGAATGTCTTAATTCGTAACAGAAACACTTTTCTTCCTTCCACCAAATGGCACAATGGCAAACAGGAAACGTCATCCGAATACCGGATGAAGACGATATCGCATTACCAAACACATACTTAAACTGTCAAACACCTGTTTTTCGGCATCACAGACAAATTCATTAACCAGACCACGACCACCCCCTCCACCCCAGAACTATCTCAAAGGTTTTGCGCAAATTTTGCAGACCGTCCCAGCCCAAATAGGGGTCCGGTTCCCCGTGTTCCATTCTCCCGTGAAATTACGCCAATGTAAGAAAATTGAGTTTGGTCACTACAGAAAACGAGCAAAATGAGCGCCTAAGAATAAGCAGCTACTGTTGTGCTGCTTTCCAAGACGCTATAGAAGTCCGTGAGATTTTACTTTACTTTACGTTACTTACTTAAAACACAGCCAAAGAGAATGAACGAATCTACGATAATAATTAATTGACGTCACAAGAAGTCTTACCCTGGGTCCGCTGAGGACATACAGGTGTTCCTTGGAAAGGTCAAAGGCCATGTCGGAGGCCACTGGGTGTCGTCTGCTCAATCCCGCCGATACGTCCAGCACAAGGTAAGGCCTTGAGTGCGTTCCATCAATCACCGTCTTAAAATATCAATCAATCAATCAATCAATTAATTAATCAATCAATCAATCAATCAACCAAGGTAAGGCCTCGAGTGTGTTCCATCAATCACCGTCTTAAAATATCAATCAATCAATCAACCAAGGTAAGGCCTCGAAGTGCGTTCCATCAATCACCGTCTTAAAATATCAATCAATCAATCAATCAATCTATTGTTCTTTTAAAATTCCTATTAATATTATAGCTTTAAGAAAATATTTAATATATTTAAGTCTTTCCGGAAAAATCATTAATTTTAATGTCAGACTTTCTTCTTTCTCCTATAGAACAGTGTTTTCCTGGTCTTTTTCTAAGCTCATGAACTCCGGCAGTGACATCCCCCGCCCCTTAAAGCGATCGCCCTCCGCATAATTTGCCGGCCAATGATCTAATAACCGTGGGAACAATTCTCATGACCCTTTGTTTGACGGCAAGAAAATAACTGTGTTCAAATCTAATGCGTGTGAACAATCAGTCTTCTATACCTGAGCAATTTTTTAATTGCTACATAGGCTATTTATACATTTGTGCATACGTAGGCTTTCAGTCAAGACACCTCCTACCCTCCATGTACGCATCCATGCGCTAACATTCCTAAATCCAACCCCTCCCCCCCCATTGCGTGCGTACTATATGGATGGGTACTTAATATAGCAATGCTCCACTGTACAATTTTTACACCACATTTCTCGTCAAAGATAATAACAAGGAATAGGCCTACAAAAAGAATTTGGAACATCAAAGAGTAATTTTTATTTGACGTGGGTGGGGGAGGGTTTAACCCGCTTTTTGGAGGGGGATGGCCCCTCTTCCGGGGTGGGAGAAGCACGATCGCCATTTCACTCTGGCTGCATCGAATTCCTTCCAGCATACTGTGGGAAGTACTCGATCATGGGCGTCCGAATGTAGTGGCAGTAGTAGTAGTAGTAGTAGTAGTAGTGGCAGCAGTGGTGGTGGTAGTGGTGGTGGTAGTGGTGGTGGTAGTAGTAGTGGTAGTGGTAGTGGTGGTGGTAGCAGTGGTGGGCCTGGTGGTGGCAGTGCCCAGTGGTGCAGTGGTGTGGTGCAGTAGTGGTGGTGGTGGTGTGGTGGTGGTGGTGGCAGTGGTGGTGGTGGTAGTGGTAGTAGTGGTAGCAGTAGTAGTGGTAGTAGCAGTAGTAGTAGTAGTAGTAGTAGCAGTAGTAGTAGTAGTATCATCATCATATTATTATTATTATTACTATTATTATTATTATTATTGTCATCATTATTATCATCATCATCATCATTGGACACATCTACAGTGTACCTTCAATAGGTATCCGTCTTCGGTGCCTATGACTGCGACGCCTTTGTCGCCCTGTAGTATTACGGTCAGCGATGTTCCCACGTGGTCTTCGACGGTGGAAATCGTGTCCGTTGAGAGCGGATAGTAGTTCAGTGGATCATCATTGTCTCAATAAGAACTCATCAAGCTGAAACCAATTATATAAAAATATAAAATATTATATATATATATATAAATATAATTATAGGCCTATATATATATATATCAGTATATATATAATATAAATAAGGCATCATCATTCAAATAGAAGGAAATAAATGATGAGGAAGACCGAGGAAAAAGTGGATGGACAACATCAGAGAAGACATGAACATGAAAGGAATTTCAATTGTAGAAGGAAGACTATTAACAGAAGATAGAACTTCTTGGAAACATTTTGTGTCTAGCTATTGCCACTAAAGAGTTGGCAGAGAGCAAAATGATGAACTTAGCATGATTTAAAGTGGCTTAGAAGGCATTACTGCCTTGTGAAATTCAGTGGATCACTAACGGGGCTTGAACCTGCTCCGTCAGCCTGAAGCTCCAGCACGTAACTCACTCTGCCATCTCCCGCCCGCCTAAATAATAATAATAATCATGATGATGATGATGATGATGATGATGATGATGATGATGATGATGATGATGATGATGAATATAAATACAGTAGAACTTCGTTATAACGTACCTATCGGGTCTGTAAATATACGGTCCGTTATATCCGAAGTACGCTATATCCAATACCATCCAAATACGGTAGCGCATCACACGGGACCGTACATTGCGGTACTTTATAATAATACGCTGAGTATGCGTCATAACCAAGTCCGTTATAAAGAAGCCCTACTGTATATCACAAATGAGCAGTCTTTTAAAACTGGCGAAACTTTCAAAGTGTTGCTTTGAGGAATAAGTGAGGATCCACTCCTAGCCGAAATGACCACCCCCACTGGATTGAGGGCCCAATTGTTGAAATTATCAACAGCCACATTAAGCTGCCGCTGAACACTGATCACATGGAACTCACTGGGAGATAAGAGGCAACCAGGCTGTCACGAAATCCACGAATACAGTGTTTATTCTAGCCACCCTGACATTGGGGGATTTTTAAATGTTTGGGGGGGGACAAGGTCTGAGTCTCCAAAATCCTTGACAAGCAAAAAAGGTCATCCTTCGGACTTCCCTAATATTTGTTACCCTTCTCAAATGCCCTGGCAAGCAAAAAAATTGTCATCCTTACATTTTCCCCCTCTCCAAAAAATAAAAGTCCCCCGTCCTCACACTTGGGGGAGGGGGAATTTCCATCCCCATGCAACATATAAAAAAATTTGGGGGAATTTTAAAACTTGAGAGGGGGAATTCCCCCCAGAGAAGGCCTAGAATAAACACTGCACAAAATGCACAAAAAGGTAAGTAGACAGTTGGAGAAGATATGATAAGAAAATGAAAAAGATCAGCTCTTATCTCCAGAACATACAAACCAACAAACAGGAGTGAAGAGGAAAGGAATGATAGGAGTGAAGATAAGACTTTTTCCCAAAGGCATAGACTGTAGATAGGAACTGAATCACTTAAAGCAGAATTGCTGATAAGAGAAAAAACGGGAGTAGACTTGAATCGGAAATGGTAGACGCGAATAAAAACAAAAATAATCTAAAAATACAGAATTCTGTCTTAAAACAAGAAACTATTGAAGTTGGAAGAGAAAAGAGAAATAAATTCAAGCCATCATTTGCTTTATTCAGAGAAAATCTAGCAATCAATCAATCAATCAATCAACTTCTATAGCGCCACTATCATAATGCCCAGGGCATCAGCCGATGGCGTCACCAATCAGTGACGGTCTAAATGTTCTTAGACAAAAAGGCCTAAATCCTAGAGAGTGTGTAAAGGGTGGGGCACAGTGTTTTATGCTGACATGTTACGAGGAGATTCCCCGAAAAAACCTCAAAATCCCAACCCCAAAAATCACAGCACTAATTTTTTTGCATTGAACTGTGCTTCTTCCCCTCCACCCAAGTCAATTACACCCGCCCCCAAGGCCTGGAGTCTGGATAAAACACTGGTGGGGCAAACAAATTTTGTGACTTTTAGAACGACTTCATGTTTCTTGAACTCGGCCACTCGCTTTCTCTTATAGGCGGTCAATACACCCCCATGAAATCTTGGCAAAAATCTGGACCTGTAAGGAATTAGAGACAAAAATGTTTCCCCCTCCTCACTAAGGTTCCTCCCTTGGGGGGTGGGGGTGGGGTGCATGTATTCAAGGCCCCCGTCGAGATAAAGAACGTGCAGCCCATTAAAGGTAATTCCGGTAACCACTGCGATGACACCTTCACAATCTGTCAACAACAGGCCATACCTATCACCAAGACTGTTTAATACTAACTAGGTATTTAACTAGGTAACTAGGTATTTAATTGCCTTGACCTATCACATATACCCCCACCTTTCCCTTTCCTCCGCCCCCACACACACACACACACAACAGCATCACAGCATAGCTGATCTAATCTCCAAGAAATGGCTGACACACCACCACCACCCCTTCCTCTCCTTCCACCTCCCCTCCCCCCACCATCACATCAGTTTCAACCATATGTAAAATATCAGCATAGAAAGTCCGTTGCAATTAAAATAAAAAGCTGGCCTCTGATCTGAGGGAAAGACTGAAAGTGAAAGACAGGCAAGACAAGCGGCCGAGCATGCAAACCCGTCTTTCAACGGCCTCGTTAAACTTCCGTAAATACATCGGCTTTCAAGGTCCAGGAACTAATTTAGGAACCAATTAAAGTTAACGAATTCACCGACGACTGCGTGTCATGTCCCAGATTTAAAGCAAACACAATTAGGTATAACAGATTTCTGCAATTAGCAGAGTTTTGAATTTGTTCAAATACAAGTATTTACAGTACTCTGTTTGAATACATTCTAAATGACTTTTTAATAATCACTTCTGCAAAATTAAACCCACAAGTAAAGTGTGATTTACAAGTAATTGTATAAGGTTTATATATTTTATAGTTAAAATTTATACCCCCTAACATATTTATACCCCATATCAAATTCCTGGCTACGCCTCTGCCTCAGTGGCGGCTCTAGGATTTGGCAAGTGGGGGGCCGTTGGGGTGGCAACTTCTAATCATGGGGCCAACCATTTGTTGTTTAATGTATGTAGCATTAAGTATAGGGTCCCAACTGGGGGCACTGGGGGGCCAGACACTCAATAGGGGCACGGGCCCCCTGCCCCCCCCGGTGGAGCCGCCACTGCTCTGCCTGGGGGCTGCTTACGTTTCTTGAGCAACTTTTTTCCTCGGGTGTTACCCACGGCAGTAGGCTGCCATAGCCCTGGTAGCAATCTGTTTGGGCTCTCGCAAAATCCGCGTTGATGTCCGTCATCGAGAAAACGCACAGTCCCGTTCCGTAGCTGGGCTCCGGCAACCAACCGTCCCGAACGCTCTTCCCCATGAGAACGTACAGGACCGTCTCGCTGGCGCGGGTCCCCGGTCTCCTGGCGAGGCGACGCCCCACGTGGGCGGCCTGGGCGACGTTGAAGAAGGTTGCGACCGAGGTCTTGGCTCGACAGGTCAACGACAGTTCGACGTAGGACTTTCGACGATCGGTTTGGTTTCCACAGAAACGAACGAGTTTCGTTTCATACGCTAAATCGCCGACGAACATTGACTGTCGCTGCACGGTTAGGAAGTAGACGAACTTCCCGTGTTCGAACCCGTAAACGTATCGGACGATGTAATCCGTCTTCGCCGCCGCCGACACAAAGTCAAATTCCGCTACCGATTGCAGGTGATACGATAGATTTGAGGCGGTCGCCTGTAGTACGGACGAGGTTATCGCCTTTGCGGATGGTTGTTGTCCGGAGTACGTTCTGGCCACGTGCAGGTACGAACCGGAACCGAAGAATGCGAACGCGGTACCGGTACCGGCCAGGTAGTTCGCCGGATTGTCCGGATCCAGCGTACCGCCCGATAGATCGTTCAACGAAAATACGGAACACAGCCCGCTTCTTGAACTTCCGCAACAAAGTAACCGTTCCGATGCGTAGTCTATTTCAAGAATCTTGGCTCCGTTGCTGCTGCTGCTGCTGCTGCTACTCGGCGCCGCCGTACCAGACTCGTACCGAGCCAGCGGTACCAGCGTACCGCCGGTCAGCTTCAACAGCGAGTTCTTCCCGGCGGCGAAGACCGTACCGGTACGGCGGTCGACCGTCACCTGTTGCAATGTTGTTTCTGGCGCTAGATAATTCCAATATCCGACTTTGAAACCACGTGTCATTTCGACCAAGACGACGAGAAGAAGAATAACAAGACGTTCGAGAAATACCTTTTTTCGGAAGATCTCTAACGAAAAAACTTCGAAGAGTTGTTCCATCGTAGTCAGTGATAAAAAAAGCACGCAAAAAACTGTCGGCTACACCGTGGTCATCGCAACGTTAAAGCGTTTAACTTCACCGGCAACAATCGACTAATTACCGATCGAATTTCCGGAAATACGTTCAAATCTAAACGCGCGTGCTTCCTCTTCTAAGTATTTGTCTTTTCTCGGTACGCCGCTATCTTCGGTTACCGCACGAAATCGCCAAGAACAGCAAGTGAACCACGTGGTATTCGGTTTTGCCGACAATAACACAATTTGCGCCCACAAACGAGCACGCTATAACGACTTCACTTCGCTCTTCACAAAGTCACACGTCTCCGGCGAAGGGAGTCTGTTGTGACGGATCGCCTAATTGGTCATACGGACACCGGGACGTCATTAGCGCGTTAACTGGCGCCTATAGTCAGTCCCCATCTCTGTTCGTGTCTGTCTCGTTGTCTGCCTGCCTGCCTGTCGGTCTTTGTCATTGTATGTATCTGTCTGTCTCTGTCTCTCTGTCTGTCGCTTTGTCTGTCTCTGTTTGTTTCTGTCTCTGCCTCTCTCTCTGTCTTTGTCTCTGTATGTCTCTCTCTGTCTGTCTGTGTGTCTGTCTGTCTGTCTGTCTGTCTGTCTGTCTCTCTCTCTCTCTCTCTCTCTCTCTCTCTCTCTCTCTCTCTCTCTCTCCGCATGGCAGGCTATACCGATACATTGACGGCAGTGACCACAGTGAGAGCCCATGGTAGGAAGCATCTCCTGAAGCAGCAAGTCACCTGAGACCCGCTCTCTCTCTCTCTCTCTCTCTCTCTCTCTCTCTCTCTCTCACCAGTGAAGAAGATAAAGTCAACTTCTGCTGAAGAGATGTTGCTTCAGCAGCTGCTTCGGTCGCGTCAATCGAACTAGGAAACTGGCTGCAGTCAGTCAACTCCTGCGCACAGCGCTTCTCCGAACACTTCAAAAGTATATCATCGAGTAATAGTGCGCCGGGCCGGACAGATTTATTCTTCACTGTGACCATGGTGTCACCAGTTAGCGTATACAAAATTACCGAATTTACGCTCCGCAAGAGACGTAACTTATAGCTTAGAGGTTTGGAAATAGAAGATACGGCAGAATGGAAATATATTAAATAAAACAGTCCCTGAAAAATGGGATACAATATTTGCTTGGACGAATAAAAAGCATATTCATTCCCATGATCCCATCCCCGTTTTGAATATTGAGGCTTTGTATTCAGGACTCTATTGAAACTGAAAACTGAAACATCATATATGTGCGCCTGAAAACAGACAGAAAGACAGATGGTCAGACAGACTGTAATTGACAAAACATGACATTCATTGACACAAGATTTTAAAACTATGAATGTATTTTTCTTGCTTTTACTGATGCGAACTGGTCTATGATGGCGTGCTCAGAGTCAGTGTTCTCAGTTTCTTCTCTCTTTCTACGCTGAGCAGAGAGCAAGATCACAGAGATTTGGACGCCCCCTTCAAGTGGCACCCAAGGCACCTGCCAGTCTGCTCTGCCCTAGCTACGCCACTGAAATTATCGCAAGATATTTGACTGTTCGTCGCCAGACGTTTCTTCGACAGATTCCGTAAAATATAATTTCTTAATTTGTGAATCGACTTACGATACATTTTAGGATCACCTTACGACAATCTTACGCATATGACTTAATACAAAACTTACGCTCGGTTTGAGATTATACTAAGATACATGGGCATATTTCTGCAATCAGTATTGTAGAGGGGCATAATCATTCTTAAAATGCACACCCACCCAGTGGCGGCTCTAGGATTTGGCAAGTGGGAGGGCCGTTGGGGTGGCAACTTCTAATCATGGGGGACAAACATTTGTTGTTTAATGTATGTAGCATTAAGTATAGGTCCCAACTGGAGGGCCAGGCACTCAATAGGGGGCACGGGCCCTCTGGCTCCCCGGTGGAGCCGCCACTGCACCCGCCCATAAATATGCTTAGACTCTAGTGACGACCTTTTTAGAAAATTAAGAGGCAACGCAGCCCAAAGCATTGGGGACGACGGGGTAATTGATACTATACAGTGGCGTAGCCAGGATTTCAAGAAGGGGGGTTCTGGTTTTGACTTTTGACCGTAACCAACTTTCGAAAAAAGGTCATCCTATGTATCTATCCTAAGTCTTTCGTTCTGAATTTTTTTCCTTTCAGATGCTGACAAGCAAAAAAGATTCGTCACGCCTATAGCGCTTAAAAAGTTTGGTCAGCTGCCCCAAGGGGGGTTTTGACCCTCAAAAACGCGTCCGAAAATTTAAAATGCATGGAAACACATTTAAAAAATTTTTTCGTTGGCGCCCAAGGGGGCTTTCACCTCCAAGCCCCCTGGCTACGCCACTGATACTATATCCCCTTCACTAATTATTGGATGTGACCGTTCCCGGTGGCAGTGTCCCTCCACTCGTGATATAGGTCTACGTCCCTGCTAAGATATCTTTCTGAGAATCTGGTTCCATCCATTACGGCCAGTTTCGACAGACCGTTTCTTTGCATTGAATCTAGACAAAGATTCCGGTGGTTGAACTTTGATCTACGAGCACTGACGAAGAGCCACGGTGTAGGTCGGGCCCCGGGCCCCGGGCCCCTGTTCTGTGTGGGACCGGTCGTGCGATTTGCTCAAAGCCGCTGAGAAAGTTTTTTGGGGCGGGGTGTGGGGACAGTGGGGTATAGGGAGGTGGCATGATTGAAGAGGAAACTCGAATGTACGAATAACATTTTCTAACCGAAACTATCGATGTCCAACCCCCCCTAATCCGAAACCCTGGCTACGCCACCTACTACATATCCAAGCTCCATCGATCATGGGCGTCCGAAGGTGGGTGCATGCAAGGGGGTGCAATTGCACCCCCTGGAAAAATTGTGGAGTTATGAAAAAAGTAAAATTACTTGTTTCCTTCGTCACAAAACCTTGTTTTGCACCCTTGGAAATCTGTTTCATTTATTTTGGCACAAGACCCTGTTTTGCACCCCCCCTGGAAAATGCCTGCTGACGCCCATGCCATGGATTACTACTGCAGATCGGCCAATATACAAAAGAGTCGTAGGCATTTGTCCTGTCGTGACCGAAGGTTCTGGGGTCGTAACCATCGAGAAGAAACCCAGGGAGTAAACTTCTTCCGCGTGTCCTTGCTATATTCGGGGGTCGTCTGGAAGCGAACGACGTATTCTAATATCTGCCCCATGCGCCAAGGGACCCACAAACACGTGACCCTCTTCTTGGATCTTGCTCTCTGACCCCTCCTCTCTCCCCCTATCTCTGTCTCTGTCTGTCTCTCTGTCTCTGTCTCTGTCTGTCTCTGTCTCTGTCTCTCTCCCTCTCTCCCTCTCTCCCTCTCTCTCTCTCTCTCTCTCTCTCTCTCTCTCTCTCTCTCTCTCCCTCTCTCTCTCTCTCGTTTTATGACTAAAGACGAGACCTTTCTAATTCATGGAGACCGGAATTCGCCAGATGTGACGACGACGATGACGCTGCCGATTTTAAAACAAGCCACCCTCCCGCACTCCACCCCACACCCACCCCAACGTCATAAAACTTTCGATCCTCGCATTTTCCTTCCCTCCCCCGCCATCTCATCGGCTTAATCTCTGCCGAAGCGCATCGATTTTAGGGCGCCTCCTTCCTTCTTTTCCGAAGGGGGTGGTAAACCATGTTCCAACCAATACAGGACGGGCCAAGAAATCGGCAACAATAACTTTAGCACTGCTGGTCGGATCTTTCTCGGTTTTGGCAAATTAAAGTCTGTCGAGAGAACTCGACCACAGGCGAGAAACGCTTGTGTATATCAAGTTAAAACGAAGTGGCGCCAACTAGCGAATGAGGTCTAAACTAATAAGCCGTTTAGCAGCGTGATCTCTCGTTTTTTCGACCACCCTGTACTCTCCAAGATGGCGCACCAAACGAGGCAATAAATTGCTCGGCAATGCATCGCGGCTGTCTGACATCCCACCGGCCCCTCCCTCCCCGTCCGCCCCTTCCAAGATCCCGGGTTTCTGTCGGGGGGGGGGGGAGTTGGAAAGGCGTGAAAACGACGACAATTTATTGCCAACCGTCAAAAGTTGAGTTTTCGATCGCTCGCCAACGAAGAACCTCTCCCCCTCCTCTCCCTCTTCCCCGTCTTCCTTCTTCTCCTTGTTCGCCCTCTTCAGTATCTTTTATCTTTAACCCTCTTCGTTTTCTTCTCCCTTCTTCTCTCTCTCTCTCTTCCCTCTTTTCCTTGTTTCCCTCTTCACCCTCTTTCCACTATTCTCCCTTTTCTTCCTCGTCACCCTCTTCTCCGTTTTCCCTCTTCACTCTCGTCTCCCTTTTCATCCTCTTCTCTCTTCCCTCTCCACTCATGCGTCTTCCTCTCCTCGCATTTCTCTCCCTCCCTCCGTCGTCGCCTGCTTCTTTTCCTCCCTCTTCTCGTCCCTCTGTCGATCGATCGGGAAACTGATGTCGCTTAGCGTCGATGCAGTTCGTCGCTCGTTCGTTCGACCGAAACGACGCAATTACGTCCGACGAGCGAGCGAAAACTCAGTTGACTTACGACAGAAAGAAACCACAGGACGCAGCGAGTATGCGAGGAGAAAGAGGAGAAGGTAGGAAAGGAAGAAGCGAGAGAGAGAGACAGAGATATACTGAGAGAGAGAAGGGAGAAGAGAAAGAGAGACAGAGACAGAGACAGAGACAGAGACAGAGAGAGGATGAGGAGAAGGAGTAAGGAAGGAAGTCAGAGACAGAGACAGCTAGACAGCTAGACAGTCAGACAGAGACGGACAGAGGCAGAGAGAGACAGAGAGAAACATAGAGACAGATACAGAGAGAGAGAGAGAGAGAGAGAGAGAGAGGCAGAGAGACAGATAGACAGAGAGAGAAGAGAGAGAGAGAGAGAGAGAGAGCGACAGAAGGACAGAGAGAAACTGACTGACAAATGGAGAGAGAGAGAGAGAGAGAGAGAGAGAGAGAGAGAATCTTCTGGCTTCTGGAGCTGATGTGGAACGGATGGTCTTGTGACCGGGAAAGTGTTGATGGATCCGAAGAGAAGAACAGAAGAGAAATCGCCAATCATCGATTGCGATCAACTCTCGTCAAAGCGTTCTTCTTTCATTTGAAATGCACAGAATAAGAGGAAAGAGACACCCGACGATCAGTGGCGGCTCCACAGGGTGGGCCCGGGGGCCCTTGCCCCCCAATTGAGCGCCTCCCCCCAGTGACCACCCTGTTGGGACCCTATACTTAATACTACATAATACCTAACAACAAATGGTTGGCCCCATGATTAGAAGTTGCCACCCCAACGGCCCCCCACTTGCCACATCCTGGAGCCGCCACTGCCGACGATCATCACTCATCTAACAATCCCAAGACATCATGTAGAGCAGCGGTTCTCAACCTGTGGTCGGGACTCGAATGACGATTTGCCACAGACCTATTGTCTCTTTTATTGTTATTGTGCAAAATTTACTCATTTTAACATGTAAAAAGGCTAACGAGCAAAAAAGAAAAAAAGGTCAAGAAATTTTATTCTGCAGGGGCCCGAATTTCTCTCGGCGGGTCTGGTCGGGGGTCGCCACATCATGGGAATTGAATTAAAAGGGTCGCGGCACTATAAAGGTTGAGAACCGCTGATGTAGAGGGACTAACGAACATGACAGACAGACAGACACAAGGACACGGTGACACACTGATGGGCAGACAGACATGCGGAGTGACGAACATCCGAAGAGACAGACAGACAGATAAACAGGCTGTCAAGTTGACAGACAGACAGACAGACAGACAGACAGTTACACGTAGATCCGACAAACAGACAGACAGACGAGCAGACAGATAAACAGACGTCCAATACTCAAATAACGAGACAAAAATCGGCAGAGAGGCAAAATCATCAGAGGTAATGACGTCACAAGGTAACAAGCAAATTAGACAAAAACTGACAGAAAGGTAAAATCAGCAGAGTTTATGACGTCACAAGGTACAGAAAAACACATGCTATAAATAGCTGGAGCCACTGCGGTCAATGCTGGTTCGTCGGTTGCGGAGGGTAATTCCGTCATTCGCGCTGACGTCATCGGCGAGTTCTTCTTCTTCTCTTCTTCTTCCTCCTCTTCTTCTTTGACGTCACTCATAAAAGACACCTGCACTCTGAGGAGTGGTGCGCGACACGAGAGGTCACGCCTCAATTATGCATGCCAGTTTCTGTGACTGAGAGTGAAAGAATTCCCAAACGCAACAACAACAACAACAACAACAACAACAACAACAACAACAACACTCACAAAGACACTAAACATGACAGCCGAAAAGGAAGTCACAGATATACACACACATACACGACAATGCCTAATTATATACGAAAAACATTGTAATATTTGATTTTTTAAGATTGCAACAGCGTTTGGACATGGGTTCGTTTTTTTAAACCCAACCCAACCCATCATGATTCAGACTCAACCCATCCCACCCCGCGGAAGCAATAGGGTTACTTCTTGACCCAACTCAACCCAACCCATTTACCACCCCCACCCGGAAAATGCAAATCGATTTTTGTAACTGACTATAATTAATAATATCGGCTTTTAGCAGATATATTTCACACAAAAACACTACTGATACACAAACTGAAATTGAGAAATTTAAGTCTAACTTATAAGAACCGTGGAATTGAATACTGTATTTCTTAATATAATATATAATAATATAATATAACAAGGTTTAAAGTGGTTCAGTAGGGACTGCCCTGTGTGAGAACCACTGCAAATGAAGTCTATATTAACCGTGAGCACTGTGCTCCCCTGGAAAAATTTCCTCTAGCAGTAGCACCGCCACAGGAAATGCTTCCAGGATTACCGGTACACGAATAATATTAATATTATTACTCCCACCCCACGCTATAAGGCAGCTTTTACAATTCAAACCCTCTTCGAAATACGTGTGATGTTTGAAAAGCCTATAGTTTTGCGCCGGGCGATGAAGAATCCTATGGGAGACTTTTGGTGCAATAATTATATAACCGACAAATCACGCACAATTTAATGGCGGAATGCTTTGATAAAAACAGCTCCGTCTGAGGTCATAAAGCGACGCTTTCAAACGGACCACCGGGCGCCTCTAATGAATCGAATTATTCTTCTAATTAAATTTGCCGAAGAAAAAGGGGAGAAAACATCAGCCTTGACGGAATCGATCGTCCAAAAGGGGCGGATGGTGGGTGGGTGGGTGGGTGGTCAATTAATCGTCAGCCGATTTATAATCTGCCGGATAGCATCGTTCGCAGACAGCGAGTTGTTTTTTTTGCGGCACGTAGCGTACAGAAGCGCATACGGGCAAGGCGTACGCTTTTTACATTATTATATCGCCGTGCAAGACGTTGAAATATTGAAGGGCACGGACATAGACCGGCCTTTGGTTTTTTTCAATGGACGCCATTAAGCACAAGCGATACGGAGAAGGTTCGGGGAGACGGAGAGGAAGAGAGAGAGAAGGGACAGCAGAGGGGGTGGTGGACAGGTCGTGGAAGACGCCGGAAAGTGATTCATTGAAATCGAGACCCCCCATATTCATCCCCACCCCACCCCACCCCCCGCAAATAATGCATACTGTAAAGCAGGGCAGTGATGTATAGACAAAGGCGCATCGATTTTCGAGTACGACCAATAAAGTTGAAGTAGCCAGAAATGACCGATCGATCGGTTGTTCCGCCATCGATCATAGTGGAGAGGGGTAAAAACGGAAATCGGCGTCGTTTAAGGTTGACCGGGACCCTCACACCAGCGCCGATCGGTATCGAATCGATACGGCGGCGGCGGCGGTGGTCTAGTGGTTAGACAGCTTGACTGCCAGTCGTGAGGTCCGGGGTTCAAAACCTCGATAGTGGCAGAAATTTTTCAGGCGTCGATGGCTGAAACACAACGGTTCTCGCACTGGGTAAACCTTACTGAACCACTATAAACTTTATTATTGTCATCGTCGACGTCGTCGTCATCATCATCATCATCATCATAATCATCATAATCGTCGTCGTTGTCATTATTATTATTATTATTATTATTATTATTATTATTATTATTATTATTATTATTATTATTATTATTATTATTATTATTATTATTATAGGCCTACATACAGTATATGTCGTTGACTATAGCAACGTACGGCGCCTAGAAACCGTTAGAAATCTCGAATGAAAGTTCTGGGGAGCGACTTTTTACGAGTGGGAGTGGTGGGGGAGTTGGGTTGAACGTTGGCGTATCCGTCTGGGTCGGTCGGGGGGGGGGGGGGTAAAGCGCTTCTCTGTCGGGACGTTTAATGGAACGCGCATGCAGATATAATCCGGTCGGGCGTCAATCCATTAGCCACGCCCCGTGAGAAATAAATGACGGAATGAATGAATGAATGACGAAATGAATGAACGACGGAATGAATTAAAGAATGAATGACGGAATGAATGAAGGAATAAATGACGGAATGAATGACGGAATGAATGACGGAATGAATGAATGAATGAACGAACGAATGAATGAATGAATGAACGAACGAATGAATGAATGAATGAACGGAATGAATGACGGAATGAATGAATGAATGAATGAATGAATGAGCGAACGCGAGTTTCGGCACGTGGAGTGACGGAGTGACAGAGTGACAGGCGCGCTGCAATCATTTCTCCAGCGCAAATCAAGACATTTGACGATGCAAATGAGTGGCTGCAGAGAACACGGAATATTGTTTATGGAAGGCAATAAAGTAGTAGTTGTAATAATAATAATAACTGTAGTAGTAGTAGTAGTAGTAGTAGTAGTAGTAGTTGTTGTTGTTGTTGTATCAGCAGCAGCAGCAACAACAACAGCAGCAGAAATAGCAGTACTCTGCAGTAGTAGCTCTTCTTCTTCTTCTTCTTCCTCTCCTCCTCTCTTCCTTCCTATATTATTATTATAATTATTATTATTATTATTATTATTATTATTATATTATTATTATTATTATTATTATTATTATTATTATTATTATTATTATTATTATTATTATTATTATTATTATTATTATTATTATTGCCTGGTAATTTTATTCCATTGATTGTTTACGCAAATGCTTCAACTGATGGCACTCTAAATCCATTCGTAAGAAGTTCCAGTTCAGAACGAGAGTAATAAAAAAAAGATCACGGGAGGGAGGAGAGATTTCTTTAAAAACGGCGAATAGGAGCGATCGGCGGAGGAGGAGGAGGAGGAGTAGGAGGAGGAGGAGGAGGAGAGATAGAAACATCAAGAAAATTCTGCAGAAAAATAAAAAATAAAACCGGAACCAGTTTACCGAGCGCCCAGTGTTTAATCTAGGCAGTTTCCGGGGAAAATTGTCCTTTTCCCCGGGGAAATTTCAAATTCCCCCCGGAAATTTTGGCATACTGCATGGACTGTAACAGCAGCCCCCTAGCAGAATTCCCCTTGGCTTTGTCAGTTCCCCCTCCCGGCTTTTTCACAGTTTCCCCCCTCCGCGGAGTCCAGGAGTCTAGATTAAACACCGCGCGCTCCCCAGTCTCTTTGACGGCGTGAATGCACACTGGCAAGGAGTGATCATAAAGTATAGTAGGCCGTAGAAAAGCCGAAGACTTATAGAAGAAACGCAACCCTAATTCTTCGATTCCCGCAGAGAATTTTTCTGCCTTCGGATGGAAAGAATAGCGTCGCCAGCTCGTGCGTGATTTAGAGCACCAGACGACACGACCTTTGTCCGCGGATCATGTCCGCGGATCATTCCAGCGACTCCATAAGATCAATCGAAATGCTCGGATGTTTTTTAAAAAGCCATCCTGAACTCGCATCGGCGTCCTGTTTTATCGCTCGTGTATCGGTCGGTAAATCTGGCAACGGACAGGAAAAACACAGGGACCAAACAGACATGGATGTGGGTCCATTTTTTAAAACCCAATCCAACCCAACCATGGGCGCCCGCACATTAGGGCAAGAGGGGGCACTTGTCGCCTTTCTGGGAAAATGCAAATATCAATTTTTCACAGTGAACTTTGAAGACCTTGCTAAAATATTAACGGTGACCATTGTGTTAAAATGTGTTTTATCCCTCCTGAAAAAATTTATGTGGCGCAACCGTGACCTTTGTGCTTTGCCCCTCCTGGAAAAATCCCCTTCTGTTGGCGCCCATGAATCCAACCCATCGTGATTCAGACCCAACCCACGAGAGCAGTGGGGTTAATTGACCCAACCCAACCCACCGTAATACATAGCAATTTCCTAAACCATGACTTATTTTCTGACACAACCCGACCAGTGTTTATTCTATGCCTTCTCTAGAGAGAATTCCCTCTCCCCAAGTCCCTCCACAAAATTTTTTTTATATGTTAGCTGGGGGAATGAAAATCCCCCTCCCCAAAGTGTGGAGACTCAGACCTTGCCCCCCAAACATTTCAAAATTCCCCAATGTGAAGGTGGTTAGAATAAACACTGCAACCAAACCTATCATGGACAAAAACAACCCAATCATATCCAACCCAACCCATAGGTGGACCCAACCCAAGTCCAGTGGCGGCCCCACTTGGGGAGCCCCGGTTCCCGTGCCCCTATTGAATGCATGGCCCCCATTGGCCTCTTTGTTGTATCAACAAATGGTTGGTTGCCCCAATGGTTGGTCCCCATTTTCAGTAGTTTCCACCCCAACAGCTCCCCACTTGCCAAATTCTGGAGCCGCCACTGCCCATGTCCATGACTGGGACAAATAGCAGGAGGAACGGTGGGGGTATAAACAGCACAGACATCCTACACTAAGAGAAGAAGCAGGAAATGGAGAAAACATTGAGATCTGCTAGATAAGAACAGACAAGAGCGGGAATCCATGGTCGCCGAAGCAGCAATACATAACCAGTGGCGGCTCCACAGGGGGCCAGAGGGGCCCGTGCCCCTCCCCTATTGAGTGCCTGGCCTCCCAGTGGCCCCCCAGTTGGGACCATATACTTAATGCTACATACATTAAACAACAAATGGTTGGCCCCCATGATTAGAAGTTGCCACCCCAACGGCCCCCCACTTGCCAAATCCTGGAGCCGCCACTGTACATAACCACACGTCGTTACGAACCGATTTACCTGTCTTACATTGTAATACCTTCTCTTCTCAGGTCGATTACAACGTGTCTACGCTTGGTCTAATGATTGGTAGTCGGCCTTGGAGACTGTTACACACAAATTGCCTCCAATTTAGTCACATTAGCGCCACGAAAAAGTACCGTAGACGGCGGACAGGCAGAGAGAGAGAGAGAGAGAGAGAGAGAGAGAGAAGGATTATTGAATGAAACTCCAGTGCGGATTAGTATTCCTACCAAGGGGCCGTCCATAAATGGTCGAACGAAACCTAATGCTAAACAAGGCGGTCGTGCATACAAAAAGTCAAAATGTTTAGAATTATGAAGCTTGCATATATATATATATTTTATTAATTAATTAATTAATTAATTAATTAATTAATTAATTAATTAATTAATTTATTTATTTATTTATTTATCACCTCATAGTTAACGTTTAGCATAATTCATTTAGCGTCATTTATTTAGACCCGCGGGCCGTAGTTTGCCCGCCCCTGTAATAAAGGGTGACGCGCTCGTTTCTTTTAAAAGGCTTGGGTTCTGACAACCAGTGGCGCAGCCAGGACTCCGGATTAGGGGGGGTGACTATTGACTAATCGAAATTTTGGGGGAAAATTCTCCGACGACCATTAAAATACCGGTCGACATTCTTCCAAGTTGAGAAATATATGGGACACACAAGAGATGGAGGAGAAGGGGAAGAAGAGGAAAAGAGAGAAAGAGGAGAAGGAGGAAGAGGAGAAGGAAGAGGAGGAGGAAGAGAGCAACATTTTGTCAGCTGGACAACAGTGTCTTGAGACGAAGTCTGGCCATCTGGCGGTGGGATCTTTAATCAAACTGGAAGTCAGGCTTCGCACTCAAGATGCTCGGACAAATTAGTCTGTCTGTCCCGAAAAAAGGAAAACAAACTCGGCAACGCACGCTGTTAGTCTGCTACCTTGCCCCGAGCGTACTTTGCCGGCAAATATGCAGCGACACCTTCGTGTTGTGCTTAAGAGACTGCGAAGGAAGGAAGAAGGAAGGAAGGAAGGAAGGAAGGAAGTCCCGCTCCAGACACGGCCGAAGGAAATGAGCTAAATGGAAAGCGAGGTCCGTTCAAAGACCTTTCGGTCTTCGGCGCTAACGATAGCTGACAAAGTCGTCGGCAGAGACAAGAAGGAGAGAGAGAGAGAGAGAGAGAGAGAGAGAGAGAGAGAGAGAGAGAGATTTGAAACTACTGTCTGTTAGGGTTCGAGCCTTGACGCTTTGTTTATTAATCTGTCTATTTCTAAATTTTGTTTGCAACGATCAACTGTTCAGCGACGCGTACAAGTATCTGTAATAATAATAATAATAATAATAATAATAATAATAATAATAATAATAATAATAATAATAATAATAATAATAATAATATAACTACAACTACTACTAACAACAACAACAATAACAAAAACTACTGCTACTACTTCTGCTGCTGCTACTACTACTACTACTACTACTACTACTACTACTACTACTACTACTACTACTACTACTACTACTACTACTACTACTACTACTACTACTACTACTACTACTACCACCACTACTACTACTACTACTACTACTACTACTATTACTACTACTACTAATAATAATAATAATAATATCATTATTATCATTATTAACAACAACAAAGATAATAATAACAATAATTATAATGCAAAATAATAAGAGTAGTAATCGTGTTATATAGCTAATGGGTTGAGACTGAATGTCGAGGCGCGATGTAAATGAAAAATGCATTAATTTTCATCCGTCTTCGTTTCTGACGTTTATGAAAAGGTTGCTTCGAACGGAGATTATGCGAGGGAGGAACATGAGGTAGGTGGGCAGGGGCTCGGGGTGAGGTTGGGGTGGGGAGGGGCACTGAAGGGCGGAGGAAGGGAAGGGGGAAATTCTTTCAAATGTCGCCGCAAACGGAACGGTTTAATTGATTTACTTGCAAAACAACTGCGTCCTGCCCGGAGTGGGGTGGGGGGCAGATGGGGCGGGGGCGAGATGGCGTTGCTAGGGAACAGAGGGAGCTCGGGAGGGGCTCGGGGCACCGGTGCTACGCCAAGAGCCACCCCCACCACCACCCCGCCTCCTCCCTGGACGCAGTTGAAAGGGGACGATGAATGCAGTTCACGCTTGGCTGGACCTGCCAGTGCACAGCGGAACGACAGGACAAACAATGGACACGGGGAATGAAGGCACGGATGAATGGACGGACGAATGAATGAGTGACAGGTCCAATGAATAGAAAAATACCTTCGAGTTGAATTCTTTTATTATGCATCGGTGCGTATTATTATTATTATTATTATTATTATTATTATTATTATTATTATTATTATTGCTATTATTATTATTATTATTATTATTATTATTATTATTATTATTATTATTATTATCATTATCATTATTATTATTATTATTATTATTATTATTATAAACAAGTAACGCAGAATTCGCTATATAAACAACTTTACCGAATTTCCAAGCAACGGTACAGATAACATTTAGACTCGCAACAATACGAAATTTCATTAATTAATTGATCAGTTTATTTATAAATTTATTGTTTAGTGGTTTTCACACAGGCTTACTTGCCTTCTAAACCACTTAAAATCACATTATGATTATTATGATTATGATATGATTATGGTGATGATGATGATGATTATTATTATTATTATTTATCAAATTGAAACTAGAATATATTTATATAAGTGAAGATGGATGCAATTAATTAATAAATACAGTGTGGCGCAATAAACCCGAACTAGTCACATTTAGGTTTGTATTTAATATAGTCCGATTTTTTTGCGCCACCCTGTAATTAACCGATTAATTAAAATACTACATTTAAAATGAAAGCTCTGATTCATAATTTTCAATAGTCTGCATTGGCCTTGTCTAAAAAGATAATTATTCTCAAAATGCAGTAAGTGTAAAGTTAAATTGATGCGATGATGAATGATGATGATGATGATGATGATGATGATGACGACGACGACGATTATGCTGGTGATGGTGGCGGTGGTGGTGATGATGATGACGATGATGATGACGATAATAATAATAAGAAGAAGATGACGATGAAGAAGCAGATGATGATGATGACATGACGATGAAGAAAATTTAGAGGAAAACGATGCTACTGCTGACGATGATGATGATGATGATGATGATGATGGTCGTGGTGGTGGCGGTGATGATGATTTTGATGACGATACGGAACTCTGTTCAATTTTTTTCAGTATTAGAGCATTTTATCGATGAGATCTCGCACAGAAAGAAATTCCCATTGTTTTTGAAGCCGCGATTCGACCAACCATAACTGTCATGGCTCACTGATTTCAAATTATTGATTCTCGCCGTCAAATAAATACACTCTAATGGCGCTATAGAATTTCTGATCCACTTACTCACTTTCATGTTTCAAAAGAATCCATGAAATATTTCGTTTTCGCTTTTAACTGAGACTCCCGAATCATGGGGACTGTCATTTATGGACGGCCCATGAGAGGAAATGGTCCCTTCCAGATTTGATGTGGAAAAAGAGGGGTGCTTATGCCCCCACTATTCCATTAATTTTAAACGGAATCTCCCAAGTGTAGACTCGGGTGATCTTTGCCAATGGGTGTGGTCAATGATTTACTGTTTATTGAATTCAGTCAGTGGCGGCTCCACATGGGAGACCCGGGGCCCCTGCCCCCAGTGAATGCCTGGCCTCCCCAGAGGTTCTTCCAATTGGGACCCTATACTTACTACTACATACCTATCAACAAATGGTTGGACCCCATGCTTAGAAGTTGCCACCCCGACGGCCACCCACTTGCCAAATCCTGGAGCCGCCACTGAATTCAGTTAAAGGTTCGAATCAATGATTTACACCATTTGGTCATTTCTAAAAAAAATACAGCCTGCAATATCTTAATCAAACCAGAGCATAAATTTACAATAAGGATCGTCTAGTGGCAAACCTAGGGTATGGCAGGTAGGGCACCTAACACCCCCAACAACCCTCCCACCCCCATAATCTGAGACCGCCACCTCCACCCCCAATCTGAGCCTGGGATGACCTTTTTTGCTTGTCAGACTTTTTTCGGCAGGGACCCCAACAATATACCGACACCCCTTAAATTGATAATCCTAGAAATAACCCTTGTATGGCAGGTAGGGCAGATGCCATCCAGGGTGCCACCTGAAGGGGGCGCCAAAAACTGATTTTTATTACAGAGATGAGACTGGGAAAACTGACTTTGAGCACATTAGCATCAAAAGCTGGTTCGCACCAGTAAAAGCAAGAAATTTAAGTCAATAAATTGTCATTGATTTGTTATTCAAAGATTTGTTAAAACGTCCATTTATTTTTCTGACCCCCACCTCCGTGTCATGGGCGCCAAATATCGTAGTTACGCCTCGGTAATTGCTATATCCATCGTTTTGAAAATTCTGACAGAATTTCGTCCCCCAATCGATGATGGTAATACAATTGCGACACACGCAGCACTGATAAGCATATCGATTTCCCGATACAATCTGACATACGCCGACCGAATGACCATTATTGCGCAGAATCTAGCGATCTATTTGAATCGAGCAGTTAAGCAGCGACGAGTGCGGTTGGTACTTGGATGGGTGACCGACCAAGTATCCCATGACTATATGACCATATTATTATTATTATTCATCATCATAGTTGCTTTCTGCCAGCTCATTAGCGGCAATAGCTAGACACAAAACTTTTCCATTTATCTTTTTCCGTTGTTAATCTCATTCCATCTATTATTGTCATTTGATATCTTTCAAAGTCTTCTTTGATGTTATCCATCCACTTTTTCCTGGGTCTTCCTCTTCCTCTTTTTCCTTCTTTGTATGTGTAGAGTGCTTTATATGGGAGTCTGTTACTGTTCATTCTATTTACATGTCCATACCATCTAAGTCTTCTTCTTCTGATTTTATCTATTATTGTCTCTTTCATTCCCAGTCTTTTCCTGATGTCTTCATTTCTTATCCTTTGTAATTTACTTACTCCCAATATCTTTCTCAAACAACTCATTTCTGCCACCAATAGTCTGTTTTCATCTGCTCTTTTTAATATCCACGTTTCTGATCCATAAAGCATTTGTTATTATTATTATTATTATTATTATTATTATTATTATAAAAATTTCGATTTTAAATGTATCTATCTCTAATTTTAACATGTATGCTTTTTCCTAAGGTCTCCTCATTAATCATACATTATTTTCATCTGATGTATGCTATATGAATTATGCATTTACTATGTCTGCGATAAATATTAATTAATCATCTTTAATAATAACAAGTTTATTTTGGTTACTTCTTAGAGATGTGCTACCCTACCCGTAAAAAACTTTTTACCCTACCCTACCCGTACCCGCTAGCGCTATACCCTACCTGACCCGTACCCGTAAGCTGTGTACCCGTACCCGTACCCGTACCCGTACCCGTAACCGACTTTGGTTGGAATTTGGAGTTTTTTGGATTTGGAATTTTGGACCCGTACCCGCGGGTGCGTTTACGCGGGTACAAGTACTACAAGGACCTGTACATGGCCCGTGAACCCGTATCCGTTCCTAGAGACTATTGAAATTGGGGCTACGAAATTTGGATAACTATTCATTGTAAATAGCACGCTTGTTTAGATTAGGACAGATCTAGTACTTAGAATCAGGATAATCAGTCAGCTAGCCTAAGCCGACATGAATGGGCTTGTTTAAAATATTTAGTAGATATCATTTATCTATGAGCAGGCATTAGAGCTCAAGTTAAACCACAAAACTTTACCAGAAGAACTTTTTCGGTCAAAGAGTCCTTGGAGGAGTCAGAGGACGCCATTATAGATTTATTACTGAAGATGTCAGATTACGTCATCTGTATTTCCTTTATGTTTTCAGTAAGTAAAATGCATGCTGTCTGACAAACTGAACGCGATGTACAAGTTATACTAATACACTTTACTCAATATTATTTTTCTATTATTGCATTGCTAATTTGCTATAGTAGTGAGAAATGAAAATATAACTTTTCGGGTAAAACGGGTATACCCGTACCCGTTATACCCGTACCCGTAGCGCTGTACCCGTACCCGACCCGTACCCGTAAAATGTGTACCCTACCTACCCGTACCCGCGGGTACGGTACTATACCCGCGGGTACGGGGTATACCCGCACATCCCTATTACTTCTTTTCGGGATCACTGATCCCTTAGTAGCCTATTTCTTCCTGTCAATTAACTATCAATAATATGTATTAACTAGTTCAGATTAAAATTATTATTATTATTTATCTTTACAAATTGAATTTTTGAATTTTTGAACCGTACGACTAGAATAACAACTATTATATGTAATGTGTATGTATGACATTGAAGAAATAAAGATCTATCTATCACTCTGTCTGTGACTGCTCTTCATTATCGCCCAGTGTAAAGTGTCACAGAACAGAGTTACAGACGTTTACTCGATTATCTAATTAGGGGCCATCCATAAATGACGTAATGCGATTTTGGCAGTTTCTTCCCCGCCCCCTTTGTCACACGTCGTAACAAAAAGTCAGATCCCCCTCAAATATGACGTTACAATGCGTTAACCCCTCCCCTCTTCTGGAATCTTGACAAGCAAAAAAAGGTCGCCACCTAAAAATGTTGTATTATGTGACGTCACATTTCTAGAAAACCCCCCTCGTCACACATCGTCAAAAATGTTTGAACTCCCCCAAATGCGTTACGTCATTTGTGGATAGCCCCTTAGGTAAACATTTCTTCTATAAAATTTTGGGTGTTACCTTCTAAGCCTACTGTAGCCTCTCTCCCCTCTCTCTCTCTCTCTCTCTCTCTCTCTCTCTCGCCGTTGGAAGCAAAGATTTTGAACATTACCTGAAATGAGATGGCAGCGAATTTTTCCATTTTATTCCTAAACATTTAAATAGTAGAATTAATTCTGACAACTATCACTGCCTATAATTATTGTCTCCGGGACTAATTCCATGCCTTTTAAGCATTACTTAGACCTACCTAGTAAGGCCTCCCTTGTGTTGCCTAGCAACATTAAGAGTGCCAATCATATTAATCCGCTCTCAAAGAGATTTCTTACCAGAAAATTTAGTTTAACAGGACAAACAGAGCAGTATTTCGGCAATTTTTTATAGCGCCTTTTATACTTCTCTCCTCGCTGTTACGACCAAAATGCCAAATATCGGTTTTTGCGAAAGTTTAATTAATATACAAGTTTAGCTTAAATGTAATGAGATATTGCGCATTAGAAAGTGAGCAATTAATTTACATCCATCAGTCAAAACAAAGTTAAAATAATAATAATAGAGAAAATAATGATAATAGAGTAACGACGCCAGTGATAATAACGATGACAATGACATTAAAGATAATAATAAAGATAATAATGATACTGATGATGATAATAGAGACAATAATGATAGTAAAGAGAGTAATGATGCTACGTGTAATAATGATAATGATGATAATAATAATATATAAAGATGATAATAAGATAATAATGATACTAAAGAGGATAATGATGCGTATGATAATAATGACGATTATTATGATAATAATAATGGTAATGATGATAATGATAGATACAAAAATGACAATAAAGAGAGTGATAATGCTACTGATAATTAATAGGCGTAATGATAATTAAAATGACGATAATGGTAACAATAATAAAGATAATAATGATAATGATGACAATAATAAAGACAGTAATGATGCTAAAGAGGGTAATGATTCTAATGGTAATAATGATGACCATTATATTTATGATAACGGCCATAACGCAATAATAATAATAATAATAATAATAATAATAATAATAATAATAATAATAATAATAATAATAATAATAATAATAATAATAATAATAATAATAATGGAGACAGTAATGATTATGATAATGATAATGGTGACAATGATAGTAAAAATTGATGAAAATAATGATGATAATAAAGATAATAAAAATGCCACTATATAAATGCAGGCTAATTGCTAAGTGCTTCAGTTTCAGCGAGGAAAGAGACGAATTCCTTTTGCGACAAGAAGATGGAGAAACATTAATAATAATTATTATTATTATTTGCGATTTTCTCAACAAAATCCTATCCAATAAGAAATTTACAGCAATTCACATACGCCGTACAATTGGATACTGAGTATGTATGCGTTAAATATGGCGACCTCTGCCTGTCTTGTACGCGTAGAACCGATTGAAATGTCCCGTAATGATGGGCACCGGAATGGCGAGGGTCAACACCCCGGTAATGGCACAGGCGGCCCCGATGAGCTTACCCGCCGGCCCCACCGGGACCTTGTCCCCGTACCCCACCGTCGTCATGGTGATGATGGCCCACCAGAAAGCGTCCGGTATGCTCTCCATGTTCGAGTTGGTGTTGCCGAGCTCGGCGTAGTAGATGGCGCTGGAGAAGACGAGCAGGGAGACGAAGAGGGCGACGAGGAACAGCCCGAGGCCCTCGAGGCTCGCCTTGAAGGTCATCATGAGTATCTGGAGACCGACGGAATGCTTGGTCAGTTTGAAGACCCTGACCAGTCGGATGACCCGCAGGAAGGACAGCGAGGCGCTCGACTTGGCGCTCGAGCAGGACATGGTCGAGAGGACGTTGACCAGCGTGACGTAGTAGGGAAGACCGCCGTGACGTCGACGATGTTCTTGAAGTCGCGCCAGAAGGCGTACTTGTCGGGACAGGCGATGAACCGGATGACCAACTCGATGGTGAACCACATCGTACAGGTGGTCTCGATCACGAAGAACGGGTCGAAGAAATTCGGGGCTTCGTCGGCGACGCAGTGGGACGTGGCGAAGCTGGGCAGCGTCTCGACGCAGAACAGGATGATCGACACCGTCGTCATGACGACCGACGTCACGGCAACGCAGAAGGCGGCACGTGACGTCTCCGGGTACTCGAACAGCATCCAGACCCGCCGCATCGCCGGACTGACGGGCAGCTCGGACCGGTCGACGGTGAAGCCTTCCGATCGCTTGTACTCTCCGATCGCCTCCTCCTCCAGCTCGTAGAAGACCAGCTCGTCGAGGAAGATGTCGTTCGGTACGTGGTACGGCCGGCGCAGCGTACCGCCGTACTGCAGGTAGAAGAAGATCGCCTCGAAGCTCGGCCGGTGCCGGTCGAAGAACAGCTCCTTGCGTCGGCGGTCGTAGTACGGGCGCCGCTTGCCGTGGTCGCCGAGCAGGGTCGTCGGGTGTCGGTTGAGCACTCCGAGCCGGACCTCGAACAGCTGACCGCTGACGTTGATGCGGAGACGGCGACACCCGGACGACTTGCAGTCGTGCACCAGCAGCCTCGTTCCCGTCCCCCCAGCGGCGGCGGCGGCGGTGTCGATCGGATTCGAAAGCGACCTCGGCGCCACCTTCTCTGTCACGTCCGTCACAAACTGCGAGATCAGGCCTCCGTCGACGCTACGGCTGGTCGACGAGAAGACCTTGAACGGGTGCACGTACAGGAGCGACAGGGTCGATGACCGGCCGTGGTTGACGACGAGGGGCGGCGAAGACGGAATGACGCGTGAGGACGCGGTGACGCAGCAGGCTGCCGCCGGCGGCGCAGTCGTGACGGGTACGGGCACGGAGACGGAGGACGAGGTACCGTAGTCGGCGCGACCGCCGCGAAATACGCGGTGGTTGATGTCGCTACCGTTCAGGTAGGTGACGACGTCGCTCTTGCAGGTGGCCAGCAGGTAGGCGTCTTCGCGCAGGAACAGCTGGTCGTCGGCGGCGTTCGACGCCAGGTTCGTGTCCGAAAAGGTCCGACCGCCGAGCGCCGGGCTAAAAGACCTGCGCGACATGCCGCGCGACGGGACGACGCCGGTGACGCCGGCCGAGTCGCGCGACCAAGTGAAGGCGGTCGTTCATCCCGACCAACGCCGGCGCCGGCGACTGCAGGCGTCGCCACGGGGCTCTCAACGACGTCCGCGCGCCTCCCTCTGGCTCTCAGCGACGTCCGCGCGCCTCATTCTCGACCGCACTGCCATCGAAGCAGAAAGACGGATGGAAGGACGAAACCGTCAGGACTTACAGCGCCCCTACCAACGCTACCGTTCTGGTTTTAGATCATTCCCTGATCCTTGGCAACTCTTTGCGTTCATCAATTGTAAATTTGTAATCGGCTTCGCTCAAATTATATTAGTGTTTGTACATTGTTGGCATTTATAATATTTGATTCGATAGTTATTAAATTTTTCGGACTGCAGATTTTTCTAGTTTCTACCAATCGTTTGGGAATTTCTGGCGTTTTAACGCAACTTACAAGATTTACGTGTAGCGCAAATATGGATAAATTTTATTTTCAAAAATTACAGTAATTCCTGGCGATTATCTAAATAGAGGATGGCAATCTACCGGATTCTACTGGATGTTTTTGGCGACGCCGACCGGGTCTTTGATCGAGTGTCTGTTGACGTCTGCCTTAGAACGCCGTGACGTTGATTGCATATTACGCACCGGCGACGCCTGGCGACTGCATAAGCCATTAAATATTGCAGATCACGTTCGATATTCCTTTGAACTGTGTGCGTCGAGATGAAAAGGAATTCTATTCATCAGTGCAAATAGCAGCGTTGGGTTTCGTTTCCGGAAGAATTATTGACGGTAGAATAACTCAGGTGCCCTTTTTTTCTTTTTTTCTCCCCCTCCCCTGCCAGCTGACTCCGTTTGCGGTCAGCTGTAAACACCGTCCGTGATGTGCGCGAGCATACTAGACGTATGACATCACGTGACCAGTGTTTATTTTAGGCCTTCTTAGGGGAATTTCCCCAAAGTTTGAAAATTCCCCCCACATTTTTTAGATGTTGGCTGGGGAATGGAAATCCCCCCCCAACGTGTGGAAACTCAAACCTTGTCCCCCCCAAACATTTCAAAATCCCCCAATGTCAAGGGGGCTAGAATAAACACTGTCACGTGACCATAGTTGTAGGCAGTGGCGGTTCCAGGGTTCCAGGATTTCTTGGTGGGGATGAATGAAATGAATTCATAGGAAGTTGGTGGGGGGGGGGTGAGAAGAGAAGAAAAAAATCAATAAACTTTGCCGAAAAGGCTGACAACGGGGAATTTTTCCATAATTGTACTACACTTTTACCGAAAAATAGGTTGACAAGCAAAAAGGTCATCCGCAGTTTCTCCCCTGTACAGTAGTTTTACACCCAAAAATAGGTTTCACATGCAAAAAAACAGTCCGGTGGGGATGCATCCCCACTCATCCCCGTGTGGAACCGCCACTGGTTATAGGTTAAGCGTTGCATATAGTATCGGCTCCAGGATTTGGCAAGTGGGGGTGTTGGGGTTTGTAATTTTTAAGCATGGGGCTCAACTATTTTCATGAACATGAAGTTGCTTAGAACGAGTGCACTAAAGTATGGGGCCACTGGGGGGGGAGCGGGGCAGGCATTCAATAGGAGGGGGCACGGCCCCCCGGACCTGCTGTGAAATCGTCTCTGCTTGGATAGTGAATACTGAACCTCGCATCAGGTTATTAACCCCAAGAACAAAGGGAATGCAGGAAGATATCCGTCAATTTTACAAAGAGTTACAGCAAAATACCCAATGAATGGATTAAGACAATGGTTCAAAGACAGGAGAATATAGGAACCAAAGCATTGCAATTATTAGGATAAGAGGGCAAAAATGATCATTATCATCATCAAGACCATAATGTGAATGGATGGATGGGTGGAACATTATTATTAATATTATCATCATCATCACCATCAGATCATCATCATCATCATCATTTCATTATCATCATCATCATTCATTATTATTATTATTATTATTATTATTATTATTATTATTATTATTATTATTATTATATTTTATTATTGTGCTAGACGGCACAAAACAGAATAAGAATCCAGCAACTTAAAAAGCGATGACTGTTGAAAAAAAACGAAAGATAAGAAATCCAAAAATCTCCAGTCTCTACTTAGGCCTACTCATAAACCAAGAAACCTCGGCTCTTTGTGTCAGCCATACACGTACAATACAAAACCGTAAGTTTGCATTTGCAAGCATGCGGCGGTTAAAATGCAATCTGCGGAACAGCATTGGGGGTTTTTAGAGCGAAACGTGATGATATATAATGACGTGATAGAAAATGGCACTTATTGTTGATTGGGCGCACCTCAAATCGCCACAAACAAAACTGCTCGACACGGAGCTAATAATGCCTTGGGAATGCAACACGAACACCGTCGACTTTCTGCCCATAAGTACCTCTAATCCCTTAACTTCTCCCTCCCCCACCCACCACCCCCACCTCGGCCGCTTCGGAAGTCCAATCGAAAATATTGTCTTCAGTTAAGTAGATTGAATGTACGTTTATACAGCTGATATCAATTTCTATCGTATAGGTGCCAATTTCGCTGTCTCGTTTCTGGGAATAAAAATCCGTCAACTCGGGGCATTTTGGCCATTTTCTGTCTAACTCTGGGCCTTGGCTGCACCACTGAGTAATAACCAGCCCCAGTTTTCTGCTCCTTTCTGCTCCTGGGTTCGTTAGGCGGCTGTCGTTAATTAATTAACTATCAGAGATTCGCATGGGCGCCCACAGAAATTTTTCAACGAGGGGCAAAACACAATGGTCACAGTTACACCACATAAATTTTTCCAGGAGGAGGCAAAACCCATTATAACACAATGGTTATGGTTAATATTTTAGCAAGATCAATGTGAAACATTGGTATTTGCAATTTACAGGGGGCAAGTGTCCCCTCTTGCCCTAATGTGCGGGCGCCCATGAAGATTCGCTAAGTCTAACATAATTCAGTGGATTTTTAAAACAAGAAAATCCTATTAAACTACTAAAATATTAAAACCCAGTTGTAAAAACAAAAACAGCAGCAGCAACAACAGCAACTATAGTACTACTATTACTACTACTACTACTACTACTACTACTAGTACTTTGTACTAATACTAGTAGTAGTTACTACTAGTACTAGTAGTAGTAGTAGAAGTAGTTCTAGTAGTCCACCAATAATACAGTTTTTATTATTATTATTATTATTATTATTATTGTTGTTGTTATTGTTGTAGGAAAATGGAACAGTTTGGACGAAGTGGCAGTGACAGTAGAAACCGTAAACTGATTCAGAGGTTATCTGGGAAATCTAGGCTACTGAACGCAGAGCTATATTATTATTATTATTATTATTATTATTATTATTATTATTATTATTATTATTATTATTTAGGACAAATGGAACAGTTTGGACGAAGTGGCAGTGACAATAGAAACCTGTTGTGCTGATTCAGAGGTTATCTGGGAAATCTAGGCTACTTTAGAGCTATATTTATTATTATTATTATTATTATTATTATTATTATTATTATTATTATTATTATTATTATTATTATAGCTCCTTTTTTATTACGAAATCCCACTCTTCCTGACTATCTTGGATCATATTCTCTGGGGGTTTAGTTTGCGCTTCTTCAAAACAAGAAGCGTAAAAAATAATAAAACAGACAGACAGATGCCCAAATAAAATCAAACTAATAATAAACTAATAAACTAAGCACCAACGTCTGCATCTATTCGCCGGCAGACGTCTGCGTTGATGTCCAGTTGGCAGTCGTCAACGCAACGCGCAATTCTACCGTTTGACGCGAAACTCCCAAATTGTGCTCGGTCGATGGGAATTTGAAAATCCGTGGGTCACCCGTCGAGACTAATATCATTATATTTTACCGTAAAATATCTTCTCTCGACAGTCCCGGGTCGTGGGCAAGATTTACAGTAGTTCTTAGAGGTGGCACAATTTGGGAGAAAAAACTTCGCGTTGCGTTGACGACTGCCAACTGGACATCAATGCTAGAATTTGTCTGAGGGCAGAGGCTGGCTGGATGGGCAGTGCTAATGGCTGTACTATGTAAAGTTGGTGTTTAGTTTATTAGTTTATTATTAGTTTGATTTTATTTGGTTTTTGTTCAGTTGATTTGTGTTATTCCTTGTTTTGTAAGACTATTTTAATAAAAAGTGCTTGTAATAATAAAGATTAATATAACGCTAATAATAATTCCTGTAATAATTTAATAACTAATAATAATGGAATACAGGCTATTCAGGTCCAATTTTCCCAGATAACCTCAATCAGTTTACTATTAGTTTCTACTACTACTATCACTATCACTATCCAAACTGTTCCTATTTGTACTACTAATAATAATAATAATAATAATAATAATAATAATAATAATAATAATAATAATAATAAAACTGTACTACTACTGGTACTACTACTAACTACTTCTACTACTACTACTACTAGTAGTAGTAGTACTACTACTACTACTACTAGTAGTAGTAGTAGTAGTAGTAGTAGTAGTAGTAGTAGTAGTACTACTACTGCCACTGCGTTGTTGCTGCTGCTGCTGTTTTGTTTACTACTACTACAGCTGCTACTACTACTACTACTACTACTACACCTACTACTACTACTACTATTACTACTACTACTACTACTACTACTACTACTACTACTACTACTACTACTACTACTACTACTACTACTACTACTATTACTACTACTACTACTACTACTACTACTACTACTACTATTTTTTTCATTATAATTCTGCCACCGACTATACTAGTACTACTACTGTTACAATCATCATCGTCGTCGTATTCTTCATTATCATAATTATCATAATATGTTTCTTGGCGTTGCGTCCGTTAGAACGCTTTCGTGTGCAGAAGCCTTTCTGAGGCGCCTCCATTATTAATTAGGCGGCGGGCGCTAGAACGGGGCCCCGGTTGGATTTTAGGGAGCAGCGTCTCGGTGCCGGAGAAACGGAGATCGACGACCGATGCAGTATTCATCAGGTGAGACGGGCAGTCGTCTGCTCCGTCGTCTGCCGGTCACAATACGACTGCTGCAATTGCCTGCCTGCCGCCGCCTCCTCCTCCTCCTCCTCCTCCTCCTTCTCTTCTCGGAAAGCGTTTATCTTATCCCTGAGTCGTCCTGGGACGGAACGCGCCGATAGAGAAGAGTATATAGGAACGTAATGGAATTATGGAAAACCCGTTCTGACGGTCATACTTTTACCATGACCGATGGATGGATGGATGGATGGATGGATGGGTAGATGGATGGGTGGATGGATGAATTAATGGATGGAATGAATGAATGAATGAATGAATGAATGAAAAAGTCTTGAGAACTTCTGCACGGGCACAATATTGTCTTGATGGATGGATGGATGGATGGATGGATGGATGGATGGATGGATGGAAAGCGCTATACGCCGGCAGTAGCCGTGCCACCTCCCCTCCCCCCGCCCCACCGTCTTCAACACACTACGGAAGCAATTTCACACTTTCGTATCTGTGTTGTTCAAATTATTATTATTATTATTATTATTATTATTATTATTATTATTATTATTTCTAGAATGAGAATATCTCTCGGTAAAAGAGGTTAACATGCTTCTGTATAGGTCAACTGACTGCCAACCAAAGTCTTTAGCTGTGGAATATATCAGCCGACACCCCCACGCACACAAGCAAAGTCTTTGATTAGTTCTCAAATTTTCACCAAACTCTTTATGTGACGTTTAATTTGACGACATTGCACAACGTAGACTATTTAAAACAGTTTGCTGCAGTTTGGGGAAAGATTTTTTAAATATTCAATAATTAATCTACGATTCTTTTATTTTCGTATTCATATAAATCAATCAATCAGTCAATCAATTAGAAGAAGAAGAAGAAGAAGAAGAAGAAGAAGAAGAAGAAGAAGAAGAAGAAGAAGAAGGAGGATAAGGAGGAGGAGGAGGAGGAGGAGGAAGAAGATGATGATGGTGAAAAAAGAAGAAAAACAAGAAGGAACAGAAGAAAAAGAAAAAGGAGGTGCAGAAGATGAATTATAATTATAACAATAAGAGAAAGAAGAGGAGGAGGATGAGGAGGAGGAAGAAGAAGAAGAAGAAGAAGAAGAAGAAGAGGAGAATAAGAAGAGGAAGCATAGAGCAGCGCCTCCTAGAGTCAGCGACGGTGCGCCATCATTATTATTAAAGAATAAATTCCACCGAGAGCGGAAGGACCCGTGGGCGGCGGCGGGAGGAGCCGCCGAGCGACGACAGAGTCGATAGGTGGCGCACCGCGCATGCGCACTACGACGACCAGAAATTAACGGATATGAAGCCGACAAATGGTGCGGCGACGCGCCGTGATATATTGCGGAAGTCGGCAGACGTGACATCTGCCGAGGGAAAATGTCAACGCGGGGAAAGGGAACGGGCGAACGATCCTTGACGGGACCGACCCAACCGACCGACCGACCGACCGACCTACCTAGGGTCGGGGTCGGGGTCGGGGTCGTCGTACTTTGCTACACACGGAACGTTGTTCCACCGCCGCTGCTGCTGCTGCTGCTGCTGGCAAAGGGATCTAGGAAGGGTTCTTGTGTAGCCCCCCTCCGCCCCCCACCCTGGAGAGTAGAAACGTAATGAAATAATGGAAAGCCCGTTCTGACGATCATACTTTTACCATGACCGATGTACTGTATGTATGTATGTACAGTGGCGGCTCTAGGATTTGACAAGTGGGGGGCCGTTGGGGTGGCAACTTATAATATGGGGGGGCAACCATTTGTTGTTTAATGTATGTAGCATTAAGTATAGGGCCCCAACTGGGGGGCACTGGGGGGCAGGCACTCAATAGGGGGCACGGGTCCCCCCGGTGGAGCCGCCACTGTGTATGTATGTATGTATGGATGGATGGATAGATGGTACGGATAGACGGATGGATGGATGGATGGATGGATGGATGGATGGATGGATGGATGGATGGATGGATGGATGGAGAGGAAAATTGAAAGTGTCGCGTTCCGAGAGCGAAACTCGGGCAATCATGTTGATTGGACCAACTGTTGGGGGGTTGGGGTGGGAGAGCGGGTTCCGGGGAGGGGGATTCTATTCACTGGGATTTCCCCACGGGCGACTGGTTTCGATTTGTGAAAGCCAACGCCGTTTGAATTTAGACAGCGGGGTCACGTGATTGGGTTCGCCGACTCCTGCGAAGGTTTCCACTTGAATTATCCAAACGAAGACGAAACGAGATGAGATGTTCGCGCACTTGTCTCCTGCCTTCGTGACGGTCAGAGAGGGTAAACAAGTGCAGAGTTCCATAGAAACTCACTCTCAATTCGAGATTCAAGCAAAAATCGCCTTCATAAAAGCGCCTTCATAAGAAGTACCCTCATAAAAAGTGCCTTCTTAATTAATTTTGCTGATTAAACCAAGCAGGTGTTATGAGTTATTCAGACCAAACATGGCAATGAGTCGATAGGTCAAAGGTAAATGGCTCATGGGTCATTTGGGTCAAAGGTCAATGGTTCATCGGCCATTTGGGTCAAAGGTCAATGGTTCATGGGTCATTGGGGTCAAGGGTTCAAATGGTAACATGGGTCACTTTGAGTGACCCATTAACACGATGGGATATCGCATCAAACTCAATGTAACTGTTTTAAACTTGATGCTTGATCATTAATCCAGGGCCTTAGCGATTTATGTAGTATCATCATCATCATCATCATCATCATCATCATCATCATCATCATCATCATCATCATTATCAGCATCATCAGCATCATCATCATCATCATCATCATCATCGTCATCAGCATCATCATCATCAGCAGCAGCATTGTATCTTCAGAGCCTTCAATGACTCGTCATCAATCGTAGTACTTGTAAAACTATCGCTTTTGTCTTTAATCTTCGTTTGACGCTCGGGTGCTAACGGAAACTGACTCGGAAGAAAATTGACCGAAGTTTGGAAATCTCCACAGATTTCTCGTCCCATTTGTTTCGCTGCGTCGGGTTTTCTATATGCTCTGCCATTTCAAGATTTCGCCGCGGTCAGCTTTGCAAAAATTCGCAGATTTTTAAAGATTTAGAAGTCGCCCATTATCATCAAATTGGCGTTTCTTTGCGATTTTGCAAACTCTCATGACGATAAGATAACAAATGGTATCATGATACAGTGAAACCCGCTTAATTGCATAGGCGCCGTGCATGCCTTGCTTATGGGATTAACTGGGCTATGCGAATAGCCGGGGGACGTCTGATAATTAATTAATTGTACGCACAAAACACTGTTTCGGGTTTTTATGTTGTTATGCGATTATGTGGGTTATGCAATTAAGCGGTATGCGATTAAGTGGGATCCACTGTATTATTATTATTATTATTATTATTATTATTATTATTATTATTATTATTATTATTATTATACAAGACAATTTCTTAAGCGCCGTAAGCATAGCTAACAGAGGCCAAAGGTTAAAGGCGCTTTACAAGAATGAGGTATTGATGATGATGATGATGATGATGATGATGATGATGATGATGAATGATGATGATGATGATGATGGTGATGACGATGATACTGTATCATAGATTTCAGAACATGATCAGATCGGAGAAAATACAGAGCCGGTCGAGAAACAAATGAAACGTATAATCAGAAATCGATCTGTGGGACGAAATAAATTGGCTTCTGGTTTAGATCACAAGTAACGACGCCATGGTCGTAAATAGTGTGGCCATTCCCGGTGTTCTGCTGTGTGGAGCAGTGACATGCAGGGACCATCTCAAAGACATTGAAAATACTGAAAGCCGCAGAAATGTGACTCTTTGCGGGAGAAAGCTAAAAGTTCCACGGACGGAAGAGAAAGAACCCGATGCAGAAGGAAATCTTGCAGATGGATGGTAACAGAACCAAGATTAATGGCGATCATAAAGAAAAGACACACGGAATTCTTCGAGTTTCGATGAGAAAGAAGGGGCTGGAGAACTTGGAAGTGATAGGAATGACGGAAGGGAAAAAGTTGAAACGATTGAAAGGAAACAGATTCACAGACAAACTAAGAGAAGGATTGGAAACAGGATACCAATATCGAACTTCGGAGGATCACCAGAGAACGAGGTAAGTGGCAAATCTATCACCAACGCAAAGAACGAGGTAAGTGGACAATCTGTCACCGACGCAAAAGAGCAAGGCACCAGAAGAAGGAGGAGGAGGAAGAAGATGAGGAGGAGGAGAAGAGGAAGAAGAAAAAGAAGAAGAAGAAAGAAGAAGAAGAAGAAGGAGGAGGAGGAAAGGGAGAAGAAGAAGAAGAAGGTGAAGAAGATGATGACGACGATGATGATGACGACGATGATGAAGGTTATGATGCTGAAGTAGAAGAAGAATCCAGTTGGTTGTCTCAAAAGCGAAACCGCTTCGTAAGTAGTCGATGCAGATGATATTAAACAGACAAATGATCCGGATATTGGCGCCTAATATCTACTTCTGATTTCTCTGTCTGGTTCAGTTCGAAATGCGATTCATTTTTCTCGCGAACGAGAACACAGTGACAGTCGAGATATGGATTTGGCGAAGAGTGGAAAATAATCTGCCTGGTAGAAAAGATGACTAATGAAGAGGCCTGGACTCTGGGAATATGATAGAAGAAAAGAAAGACCTAATAAACACAATTAGGCCTAGTATGCGTAGGCCTACTCGACAAAATATAGATAGATCATCGTGAAAGAGTTTCTGTGTCACGGAACTAATAAGTCACTCAACTGTATTATATCATTTAATAAAATAAACTATAAAATCAAAAGTACGTACAGCATTCCAGCATCAAGTTCACAGCCTCAGACCAGCCAGGAAAAAACTCTCACACAAGACTCCAAACGTTTGTCAGACGTTACCCTGCTCACCTAACTTTGCCCCCCAAAAACTCAAAACCACTCCCTGTTTTTGTTTTTGTTGCACATTAATACAATAATAAATCATTCTGACAATCATGTTCTGGGAGAAGAAACGTGTCTGTTAAGAGAAGTATTGGATGGGGAAGATAGAAGGGAGAGCACAGAAAAAGCGACCAAGGGGCGGGGCAGAATGGGGACTGGAACACGAAGTACCCCTTCAGACAGCATACCTGGATGCGCCCTCTGGGCAATGACAATTCCCAGGGCAACACTTCGACAACCAATCTGTTAAATTAAATAGGTCTTCTGCACATGTCATATCATCTTCAAAACTCTTTCAATCAACCAATCATTCAATCAATCAGTCAATCAGTCATTAATTCATTCAGTCAGTCAGCCGTTGATCATGGCGCCACAGGGCAGACCCCTAAACCACTTTAAACCTTCTTATATAATAATAATAATAATAATAATAATAATAATAATAATAATAATAGTAGTAATAATAATAATAATATTATAATTTATTATTATTATTATTTACTATCATAATGATTAGCGGGTCTGTAAAATTTAGTACGTAATATCTGAGGCACGTTATATCCAATAATATTCAATACGGTAGCACATCGCCCTGCAGGTTATGACCGAGTCCGCTATAACGAAGTCCCACTGTAGGTGCCAGTCAATCAATATAATAGTAATCCGGAGTTTTCTCGCTCTCGTCATCCACGGAATGGACGGAAAGGAGTCCGAACGAAGATTCCTGGAATTCATTTCGAAGATTCGGATGAAGCGTCCCATTGGTTAAACAAAAGACGAAGGCGGCTTTGTCTTGGGAAAAGAGATCATAGAGAGAGAGAGAGAGAGAGAGAGAGAGAGAGAGAGAGAGAGAGAGAGAGAGAGAGAAGGAGCACGTTCCCAGCAGGCTTTTGTTCGGATGGTTTACTGGAACTTCTTCGCCTAATCAACTATATATATATATATATATATATATATATATATATATATATATATATATATATATATATATATATATATACACACACACACACAGTACAGGGTACATAGAGAGAAATGATCACACCAAGAGACAACTACAGCAATTCGCACCAAGCATACACTAACACACACAGACAGACAGACAGAGGCAGACAGAGACTGACAGAGGCAGAGGCAGAAAGACAATAGTGCAGGCTGTGCTTTACCTCAATAATCTCTAAGTAGTAAATTTAACTTAAAGTCGAGTTTAAGGTAGGCCTAGGTATAAGTTAATGTTCGACTTGCGGATGATTAGGAGGTATAGCTTACCGCCACCCACTCTAGTGGAGCAGTGACGGTTCCAGGATTTCTTGGTGGGGTGGGGATGAAATGAATTCAAATGAAGTTGGGGAGGGGTATAAAAAGAGGAGAAAAATCAATCAAAAATAGGTTTCGCAAGCAAAAAAGTCTGGTGGGGGAATGCATCCCCACTCATTCCCCACGTGGAACTGCCACTGTAGTTGGACGAAGACTACCCTATCCCCTCCCATTCAGCCATCCGATCCTCATCGCTATCGATTTGCAGTGTTTATTCTAGCCACCTTGACATTGGGGGGATTTTGAAATGCTTGGGGGACAAGGTCTGAGTCTCCACACTTTGGGGGGGGATTTCCATCACCCAGCCAACATATACAAAATTTGGGGAAATTTTAAAACTTGGGGGCGGGGGGAATTCCCCGAGAGAAGGCCTAGAATAAATACTATTGAGTTGGCGATTGTGGAGGCTGTCCTGGAGTAAAGGAAAGGACGAAGGTGACGTTGATCAGGAATATGGGCATAGCAGGCTTTTGAAAGTTGAGAGATTTGCGATTAGGGTTTTCGGAGTTTAGCCCAATGGCCAGTGGCGGTTCCACGTGGGGGATGAGTGAGATGCATCCCCCACCGGACTTACCCTACTTGTTTGCATGTTTTTTGGGCAAAAGTCTAGTAAAACTACGGAGAAAAAACTGGGGACGACCTTTTTGCATGTCAGTCTATTTTCGGTAAAATTGTACTAAAATTAGGGATACAATTCCCTTTTGGTAGCTTTTTCGGCGAATTAAGTTTATTGATTTTTTCCTTCTATTTTCACCACCCCTCAGCCAACTTCTTATGAATTCATTCCATCCTCACCAAGAAATCCTGGAACCGCCACTGCTACTGTAAGGACCAATGTTCTCTGTAATGGCTGAGGGTCCGTATGTGCATGAGATTTCTTCTGGACAACAATTTCCCAGTTGACTAACCTTCGGGCAATTTTGCTTCACGCAAAAGAACAAAATCACGAGTGCTAATATATTTAAAAAGTCCGCGACCATAATAAACATGGAGTTAATAACTCCATGATAATAAACAACGTGCAGGTCTGCCGGACCGGAAGTCGTTGAGTAGACCTAGTAATGTTTATATAACGCAGCATTTGTCATGACTTAGGTTGAATATTGAATAGTTTACTTAATTATTTAATAATTTTTAATTGTTTGACATGACGACGTTTTGCTCGTCGTCACTTTTATACAGGAAAATGTTGATGTGCCCCCATATTCCGGAATTCTGGCTACGCCACTGCGATAATTACAGGTCCAAGATACTAGTTCTATTCAGTAGATGAGTAGATGTCCGCCCAGAAACAAACTATTTTAAACTATCTTTTAAATATGTATCCAAGTTTCACTAGCGTGATTTTCTTTTAATTTAACATACTAGATTTCGAAAGCTGGTCCCAGTAACTCCTTCGAGGATAACTATAAAATTTAATAGTCATAGGCAGATCTAGGGGCACAAGTCACAGCCTCCACAAAGTCCACCATAGTTGCAGAGGCAAAATTTTTAGCAAAAACAGCATGATTTAAAGTGGCGTAGGAGGCATTACTGCCTGTGTGAAAGCCACTGGGGGTGCTAACGGGGCTTGAACCCGCTCCGTCTGCCTGGCGCTACAGCGCGTCACCCACCCTGGAATAGGCACTAGTGCAGGGCACAGAGTGTAGAATGGAACACAAATTGCCCGCTAAATGAATTCTTGAATCTATCTCTGCATGCCTACTGTGGTTTTCACACAGGCTTACTTACCTCCTAAACCACTTTAAATCACACTCTGCGTTATATTACGCCATTAATAATACGATAAATTTCAACCAGTACTTATTTATTAGCACCTTGAAAACATTTCACTAATCTTAGACAAATCAGATGATGATAAGATAAATAAAAATTCAAATATTATATTTCTACCTCAAAAACTGTCATGCTACTCTTACATGTGAAATTCAGTCGCTATATAAAGCGTCATTAGTCACCGCGCTGAATTGTGTGCATTATCGCCCGCAGCTGGTTGCTGTCGATCGTATTTTCTGGAATGCTGTTTAATTTTAGTTAATTTCTAATTTAATTAGAGACTTTTATTTATTTATTTATAGGATTTTACCGTAAAATTCAAGAATAATGAACACTCAAGCCATCCAGAAAGGTTGCGATCTTTCGTTTGACTGATTAGAGTCACATTCAAGCGCTAGGAATAAGCAGCACTACGGTACTACCTCCGAAAGCGCCATATAAATGTTACTTTATTACTCGCTTTTACAGTAGTGTACAGTCAACCGACTAAGTTAAATCTCAATGGTTCTTTCCCGTTATCCGGACCCCAGTAGAGGGATGATGTAGCTAGAGAGGCGTTAGGGTTAGGGCTATGGTTAGGTTAAGGATTAGGTTAGGGTCAGGGTTAGGTCAGGGTCAGGTTCCCGATCGAGCAGCCATTACATTTCACTGGGGTCCGGATAACGGGAAAGTACCCTCTCAATTTACATAACGCTTCCGGAAGTTGTACCGCGGTAGCTGCTTTAATAGTCTTGTGCGCTTGTTGTTGAAATAAACGCGCGGAACTGTAGATTAATTAGCAGTTTTAGCGAGCTTACTAACTAGGAATTAGAAATTATATTAGCTAGATTACATTTGTTTTTGCTTTTAATTGAAGAATGGGTTTGGCTTTTGCCCCGGTTATGGGGTTCGTGCTCCAGCTTGCGTCTTGCATTTCATAGATTTAAAATACAACTGCCTACTTTAGTCGTTTATATAATGCAAATTATGACTGAGCTTTTTCTACTTTATAGCCACCACATTAACGTTTTGAATGGGTTACTTTGCCTGTTGATACTAATTATGGTATTACTATATTATTATTATTATTATTGCAATCAGTTATGAACGATGCTACTCATCTCATATGTGCCCAATGCTGGAATGACCATGTTACTCTGCTCCTGAAAGACCAGCTACACTGGCTGAGAATACAAGAACGAATTACCTTCAAGCGATGTTTCCTAACTCAGCACTCAACGATCCCCTCTGTCCAGAGTATATTTCCTTGCTCTGTACAAAATCCATATCAATTGAGCGCCGCACTTTCCTCCACTCGAGCAATCGAGCTCAACTACTGGCCTCCCCCCCCACCAGCCAAAACAGCCAAATTCAGGGACAGATCTGCATCGAGAGGCAACCCGATCTTATGGAATGCACTACCTGGCTTCGTAACCAACCCCGAAACAACAGTTTCGTTCGTAAAGACCCATCTTTTCCATCATTCTTATGGGTGACTCTTGTCAAAGCGACCTTGACTTTGTCTACCATGCATCTGGCGCTATATAAGTTGTCTCAATAATAATAATAATAATAATAATAATAATAATAATAATAAATAATAATTTTTTTAATAATAATAATAAATAATAATAAATACTTAATATGGTGATGCTGAGAATTATGAATTGTTGACATCAGCTTTTGTTATTTCAGATCCTGCAACAAAGACCAAGAAGAAAAGAACCAAAGCAAAAAATAGACTGAAAAACGATAGAAATGAGAGGTATTGTGACATCAAATTTCTTTTTCCTTTGGCAGGATTAATGAGTGATGATGATCGATGATGTCGACGATGATGAATTCTAGGGCAGAAATAATAATAGTAGTGTAATAATAATAATAACAACTCTATTACTATACTAGTAGTATTGATGACCCTTTGGATTTAGATTAAGTGCCTAAAAATAAGCAGCTGCTGAGGTTATACTTTAAAAAGCGCTATATAAATCCATGCATATACAATATAGTATAAGGTAAAGGTAAAGGTAGTCCCGTACTCTAACGAGTATAGGCTTTCCGGTGCTGATCTCCGGTACTAGGCATGCAGCGATGCAGGTGGCTTACACCATTAATCTAGAGTGGGTTGCCATTACTTTCTCTAGACCTGCATCAAGCTGCGAAGGTAAAACAATATAGTATATATAACATATATATAACAATATTTACCCTCCCTCCAGATCTCCGGTACTAGGCATGCAGCGATGCAGGTGGCTTACACCATTAATCTAGAGTGGGTTGCCATTACTTTCTCTAGACCTGCATCAAGCTGCGAAGGTAAAACAATATAGTATATATAACATATATATAACAATATTTACCCTCCCCCCAGTTTATACCCCCCCCCCCCAATCACATTCCTGACTGAACAGCTTGGTTGGCCGCCGGCACCACAGTTAGGTCCTGGGATGGTCACCCATCCAAGTACTAACCGCACTCGATGTTGCTTAACTTCGGAGTTCTGACGAGAACCGGCCACACAATGCCAAATAGGCTGGTTAGGTTATTTATATAGTTTAGTAAAAGCAGTGATAAATTTATTGTTATATTGTGCATGCTAGGTCAGGTCAGGTCAGGTTAGACCTTCATCTTCCAGCTTTTGTGTATTGTAATTTGTATATGTATTGAAGAGATATTTGTCCTTTGCTAACATAGTATCTGTACAACCTCTGACTAGAATGAATAGCTTTGTAAAGTTCAGTGTAGTTAGTAATTATTATTATAATTATTATTATTGCATTTATATACAACTTCGAAGCCATACATTGCATGTTTTCTGTTATGCAACAGAGATTTTCAGGGATGTTTGGAGACAATGCTGTTTGGTTATTGCAACAGTTTTTCTCCCTGTTTGCGTTATATGTACTATAAGATATACTGTATTTTTAATTGTAAGGTGTCCTAATAGTACCGGCACTTGTACGATATGCCACCATAATCAGTTCATGATGTTGATTACCGGTATTATTATTATTATTATGATGATGATGATGATTATTATTATTATTTATTATTATTATTATTATTATTATTATTATTATTATTATTATTATTATTAACTGGACTTTTGATACAGTTGTGTTTTGTCTGACTTTATTTGTGCTCCATAGATCCAGGTTGCATTGAATTGTTTGAAATGTTTAAGTTCTGAAATTTTCCATGACAACACGCACTGTACAGTCGTCCAAAGCGACTAGTTCGAAAATATTGCTCTTCTGATTTGAAGCTTAGGGTTGCACTTTGGCGAGGAGGGTAATTTTTGCACTGACAGGGAGGAGAGACATGCATGTAATAAATTATTACTCTGTTAGTTATGTTCGTTGATGCGTAGAGACGGTGTAAACATCTATTTTGTTTTATTATGACGTCTTTGTATTTGGATATATAGCCTTGACATTGCTGCTGTAACAATGACCTAGTATGTATAGCTTTTGTATGCCCTTTCATGAGGCTTCAAAACAGCTACCTAGTGTTGTGACGTGCTTTTAACCCCTTAACCGGCCATTTATTTGTAACGCAATGTAAAATGGACGAGTATACTCGTCGTGGCCGGTTAAGGGGTTAATTAAGATATACCCGGTAAACACCAGAGGACATCTTTTTGCCTATGTTCTTTGCAGTGGCGTAGCGAAGAGGAGGTTTTGGTGGTTAAACCCCCCCTTGGGCACCGCCAAAAATTTTTAAAATGTGTTTCCATGCATTTTTTATTTTTGGACATGGTTTTGAGGGTCAAAACCCCCCTTGGGGCTGCTGACCAAAAGTTTCTAAGCGCCATAGGCGTGATGACCTTTTTTTGCTTGTCAGCATCTGAAAAAGAAAATTTTTGAAGGAAAGACATAGGATACATGTAGATACATATATGATGACCCTTTTTTTGCTTGTCAAGATTCTTCAAAAGTTGGTTACGGTCAAAAGTGAAAACCAAACCCCCCCTTCTGGAAATCCTGGCTACGCCACAGGTTCTTTGACATTCGGTGTCATGTTTTTCTGCACCATAACTTTGTTATTGTTCTCCAAATGCCAATAACACAGTCAAAGGCCAGTGATGGTCGGTCCATACTATATTGTCGACCTTGTTTGTCGCTCACCACTGTAAGCAACAAATAGAGCAACTCGTGAGCAGTGGAGACCGAGCAGGGATGAGTTTCTGAGCGTACTTGTGTCGCCACTTTGTTAGTCGCCTGTAGAGGGCTAGGTACTTTTAGGGACTTTGTGAGTTTTCTGGAAGCTTTTGGTTCTGATGGGGTAAGTGTAAATTGTTTAGAATAGAGATGGCAGTGACAGTTTTTTTAGCTTGGGAAAATTGTGATGGCAAAATAGTTTTTGAAGGAAAAATATTTTTATTATTTGTTCATTTTGAGTCATTATTTTTATTATTATTGTTATTCTATCATCATCATCATCATCATCATCATCATCATCATCATCATCATCATCATCATCATCATCATCATTGACTTTATTGTTATTACCGGTATTCATTCATTAGTCTTTCTATTAATTTATTGGTATGTTTCTTATTAATACTCATTGAATTAACGTGGAGGGTCGTGAACTGTGTGTTGTAGCAGATTTAATTTTAGACAGTTTTTCTTTAATTAATTTAGTTTCAAAGAGGCTAGTGTAATGATATGCCTAATCTAATTATCTAATTACTTATATCCAACAAGATTACTGTCAACATTATTGGAATTACCGGGTATTGTTACTGCAAGTGAACGGCTGACTTGTGTGCTTAGGCCTATACTATGCACACACACACACACACACACACACACACACACCTTTTACTGCTTTTCAAATAATTTGGTTTATTGTTGTATTTGGGAAACCTGATGATTCAGATTTTGAATCATAGCATACGGTATATGACTACAATCTTATAATTTGCTGAATTCATTATTGTCTCTTTCAATAACTCCAGTGAATTTTCCCTGAACAGTGTTTGCCAGATAAATATTGCCATAATTTATTCACATGTTGTAAGTTTCTGCTTGAATTCAATACTAAATTTATGACAAAAATTCCAATTGGTGGCTCACACAGTTTGTCCTGTTCCTATGATATATGCCTGGAATTATGATATCTGATATCTTTCATGGCAGCTGCCACAATGTGTCCAGATGCTAATATTTCAAAGAATGAAATTCAGACTTGATCTGGAATTCTGTTGCATTTCCCCTAAAAGCCCAGTTTCGTGCCCAGTCTACCCCGTCACTGCAAACTAAAGTGTTGTGGTTAGATTAAGTGGAAACTGTATTGGTGTCTTCTTTCTTCTTCATTTTGTCTTTCTATACTGACTTGTTGCCACTATAAAGAGAACATTCCATTTGGGTAAGCAATAGGGGTGTCAACGGCTACCTGTTGGAGCCCTATTACCCAGGCAGTAATATTGGGTATGGGATACCCCCCACCATGGAAACATGACTCTTATGTCAAACTTCCCCTCAGTTTGCTCCAACAAAGGATATAACCATAAATTGCAGCGTATTTCAACCTATTGTTCTATTATTTATTATTTATTGTTTATTTATTATTTATTGTTTGTTTTATTATTTATTAATTATTGTTTATTTTATTATTCATTATTGTTTATTTTATTATTTATTAATTAATTATTGTTCTATTTGAGGGGCTTAATGGTAGCAGTGACCTTTGACAAGCTATTCACCTATCACAAATGACTTAACATGCATTAGCAACCATGTAATAATAATAATAATAATAATAATAATAATAATAATAATAATAATTGTTTGTTTTTTTAAGCAACAACAAAACAGAAGCAGAATTATGTGTGAAGCCAGAATCGAGTGGCAGCAAATCTGATGACGAAGAGGACGAAATTCTCGGATCAGACAACGATGAACAAGAAGATCCTAAGGACTACTGCAAAGGTTTGGTGCATTTTATTTATTCTTTGCATACAAACACAATTATTTATTCTAATGATATAAACACAATGACTAGCTGCTGGGGTTCTAATAACTTATCATCTTTCAGACCTGGCCTTAAAACATTAATCTAACTTTGAAACAGCTATGGTTTTTATATTCTTTTAAAATTTTATTTATTTATTAGTTATTTATTTTATTAGTTATTTATTATATTTGTATCGTAGGGGCACAGTGGAGTAGTGATGGGGTTCTTGCCATGCAGTCAATGAGTAGCAGGTTCTAACTCTGAAACAGCTATGGTTTTTATTTTCTGACCTTTTATCCAGTTGTTTATTTATGATTGTGTATTGTTTAAACCATCTCACTTGTCTCATCTCTGAATGGTGTAGAACCCAGTTGGACTTGCCTTAGGGTAGAGAGCTCCATCATCATCATCGTCATCATCATCATCATCATCATCATCATCATCATCATCATCATCATCATCATCATCATCATCATCATCATCATCATTTTTAAACCACCTTACTTGTCTCATCTTTGAGGGGTGTAGAACCTAATTGGACTTGCCTTAGGCAGAGAGCTCTCCATCATCATCATCATCATCATCACCATCACCATCATTTTTATTATATTTGAACTTCTATGCTGACCGTAACTGTGGCGTAAGGAGCAATCGACAGGTGTATGTTCTGATCACAATTTTTATTATTTTTCCATTCAGTAAATCATAATCACTCGTGTGATTGGTTTTGTCTGGTTTCTGTTATTCCCGCATTCATTCTGCTGCCAGAATTCGTAGACGGTGTTGTCGGTGTCCGTGACAACTGTCGGTGTCACCGTCCACGCTCCTCGACTCTGACTTGATGACAAGTTACTGCCGACAGTTATAATGGCTTCTGCAACCTTTGCAGTCCTGAGACGTTTTAACCCCTTAACCGTGTATTTAACTGTAACTCAATGTAAAATGGACGGATATATCCGGGATCCCCAGTTAAGGGGTTTTAAGTGCCATATCCAGAAATTGGTGCATGCAAAGATTTTCTTGTTTTGTTTTCAGGTGGTTATCATCCAGTAAAGATTGGCAATTTGTTTCATGGCAAATACCACGTGGTGAGAAAGTTGGGCTGGGGACATTTTTCTACCGTCTGGCTGTGCTGGGACTTAGAGTGAGTTATATACAATTTGTCTGTATTTATATATGACCGTGATCTGTGGTTATGTGATCATGATATGTCATTGTGTGATTATGATCCATATTTATATGATCCTGATCTGTGGTTATATGATCCTGATCTGTGGTTATATGATCATGATTTGTGGTTATATGATCATGATATGCAATTATATGATCACAATCTGTGGTTACATGGTCAGGATTCGTATTTATATGATCATGATTGTTGTTATGTGAGCTTGATCTGCAGTTATATGATCATAATCGGTGGTTACTTGATCATGATATGTGGTTATATGATAATAATCTGTGATTATGTGATCATGATTCATATTTATATGTTCATTATCTGCAGTTATATGATCTACAGTTATATGATCTGATCTTGTTTCAAGGTGATCATGTGTGGTTACATGATCATGATATGTGGTTTAGTGATCATAATCTGTGATTATGTGATCATGACCCATATTTATGTGTTCATGATCTGCAGTGTGACCTTAATCTGTGGTTACATGATCATGATCTGTGGTTACATGATCATGATCTGTGGTTACTTGATCATGTTCATTGTTGATCAACTTATCCATCTCCTGTTTTTCTCTACTGGCCTTTCTTTTTTTTCATCCACTTCTCCCTCTCCTTCCTTTTTTTTGACCCAGCATGGAATAATTTTCGGTTCTTGGCACTTTTAGAAATTGTTCACGCACATTATAGTAGACAGAGTTTCTAAATCTAATGACATTTAAATAGCAAAACAGTTCTACTTACTTACTTACCATTCTGTGCTTACAGACCTTTCTCTAATGTAGGTGTAAGGTTGCAATAAAATTCTGGCTTTGTAAACAGGCGTTGTTATTGAACTAAGGTTCTGAGGTAGTCATCCTTCTTTGCTGTTGTTGCTTTGCACTGCCCCACTGGTCAATGGACAGACGCCTTGGATGCTATAGAGTGCTATTACTAAAGAATTTATAGCTCTATTATTGTTATTATTACTATTATTAATACATGTTTGTTAACGCACATTAAGTCATTCACTAGGTGTGATCATGATTCATATTTATATGTTCATTATCTGCAGTTATATGATCTGTGGTTATATGATCTACAGTTATATGATCTGATCTTAATGTGTGTCTATAAGTGCGGGGTGAGTCACGTGTCCTAAACAGTGTAGGCCAAACTGCAGAGTACAGTTTTCAGTCAGCATTTAAAAGCAACTATAGAAACAGTTTTAACCCCTTAACTGGGGATCCCGGATATATCTGTCCATTTTACATTGAGTTACAGTTAAATACACAGTTAAGGGGTTAAGTCTGAAGCAACAGGTTTCAGTAGATTGTAAGCATCACTGCAGAAATTTAAAGACCTATATTACTACAGTAGATCCCACTTAATCGCACACCGCTTAATTGCATAACCATCATAATCGCATAACAACATAAAAACCCGAACCAGTGTTTTGTGCGTACAATTAATTATCAGACGTCCCGGCTATTCGCATAGCCCAGTTAATCGCATAAGCAAGGCTTGCACGGCACCTATGCAATTAAGCGGGTTTCACTGTACTGGTGTCTTTTCTTGGCCAATGAAGAACTTTACCACATGCTTGAAGATGGTGTTGTTAATGTTGGCTCATCTGTCTCATTGATGACATTACTGTCTGACTGACCAGCAGTTATTATCATGATTTTTAAGCCGTTGTTTGAAACTAGATGACCAGTAGTACAACTACTCGCTATAACCGAGTCCATCATAGTGAAGTTCTACTGTAGGCTGTTGACTGTCAAGTGTTGACTGCAAGAGTAATGCTATCTATTCTAATATCTTAGCATACTAAGATATTAGAGTAGATAGCATTACCCTAGTGGTTCTGATTGTTGTTTAACCCCTTAACTGGGTGGCCCGAGTAACGCTTGTCCATTTTACATTGAGTTACAAATAGTTGCCCAGTTAAGGGGTTAAGTAAGGACATTGAAGAATATCGAATACCAATAATGCCAGCTGCTGGCGAAAAAAGATGCTATTTTTGGAGATGTTACATTGAATTACCTCATGTTACTGTAAAACTTGGCAGCAGAGCAAAGTGTAGTATAGACTGGTAGTGAAATACAAGGATTGGTTGCATGCATGTAAGAGCACTGGCAGATGGGGAAAACCAACAGGTGGCAGATGGTGACACTGTGACATTGCACTGGCTGGATAGCAAGAGATGTCAGTCAGCTATAATACTGCTTCCCAGCATTGTTGCAACAGTAAAAACACACTGTACATGGAATGAATAAAATAGGAATGAATAAAATAGCAGTTTGAAAATTGTATCTGCTCTGCTGACATTATGTACCACGTAATACAGTATTACCGGTAGATATTAGAGAATAATTATTTTTGATGCAGTACAAGAAAATTAATGTGAACCCTTTTCCCTAAAATTGCCTATTTTAAAATAATAGCTGGTAAAAAATTTGGGAATTAAATATATATTGCAAAGATTTTTACCAAATTGAAAAAATTGATTTAAGTAAAAGAATCTGATTTAGATAAAAAAATCTGATTTATTATTATTATTATTATTATTATTATTATTATTTAACTGTTTGTATAGTCGCTGCAGAGCTGCCGTGTCTGAATTAATATGCGCTAACCTGGTAAAGAGCTACTGTCTACCTGTTGTATTGTATGACATGGAAGCCACATGTCCAAACAAAAGTACTCTTAATGCTCTTAACAGATTGATTCAAGTAGCTGTGTGTAAAATTTTTAAAACAAGTGAGGCAGATAATGTTGATTATATCAGAGTTTTAACGGGTTTGGAAAGTATACATGTTGCTGTAAAAAAGCGACAAGCATCCTTTGTCAATAAATATGCGAAGAAGCCCTGTATTTTGCTGAGTGCATTGCTAGAATTTGTCTGAGGGCAGGGCTGGCTGGATGGATGGGCAGTGCTAATGGCTGTACTATGTAAAGTTGGTGCTTAGTTTATTAGTTTATTATTAGTTTGATTTTATTTGGTTTTGTTCATTTGATTTGTGTTTTTCCTTGTTTGTGTACTATTTTTTTGATGCTGTGCTTGTCACAAATAAAGATTATTATTATCATTATGCCCTATGTTCTTAGGTCCAGTCGGAGAGTGCAGTTGTTGGTCCCTCCCCCGTCCAAGACCCCTAAGTTTGGGGAAAGATCATTCGCGTGGGGAATCTCACCCTGTGGAACTCTCTTCCAGACAATGTGACTGGAGCAGTCTCAGCTGGACTTTTCATTAGAAATTTGAAGACATATTTATTTAATGTTGGATATGAACTGTGTTAAGCGCTCTTGTTGTAGGCCTTAGCCTTGTCTACTGCGCTATATAAATTGTCAATAAATAAATAAATAAATAAATATGTATGTATCATGTATTATGTATCATTTCACATATATTCATATAGGCTTATGTTAGCTTTATGTCATAATAAATGCCATAAACAAGGGCATAAATAAATTCTATCTTTTGTTCAGTTTGCGTTTTTGGCAAATAACTCCCACAACGAACAAGTGTCTCTGTCACATTGACCCAAATACTAAGTAAACATCTGACAGACAGACTCACCAGCATGTCTTCGCTCAAGTTGACGTCATTTAGAGGCTCATAAATAAGCAGCTGAATCATGCCTGAAAGTGAAATCAACGATGTTTTTGATGTTGTAGGAAACGGAGATTTGTTGCGTTGAAGATTGTAAAGAGTGCTTCACACTACACGGAAACAGCAGTTGACGAAATTAAACTGTTGAGCACCGTAGGGATTTCATGGTCGTTCTACTAGTTCCACAGTTTATGTTATTTCACATGTATTATTTCACATATATTCACTTGCAGGGTGGCGCAAAAAAACTGGATTAGTCACATTTAGGTTTGCATTTAATATAGTCCGTTTTTTTGCACCACCCTGTATAATTTCACATAGATTCAATGAAGATCAGTGCTGCCCAATGAACCAGAAATGTTCCGAAAGGACTGATTTTTTACTTGCATAATTTTGGTTTCTGTAGGTTCGGGATTCGGACAAGCAGGATCCTTTTCGAGAAAAAGCCGTACAGCTGTTGGATGATTTCAAGATATCCGGAGTTCATGGCACTCGTATCCATTTTCGGGAGCGCTGTCTGTATTTGCAATCCATGGTAATGGATTGTGTGATTTAGAGAGACTGACTAAACGCCTTGCTTTCTGATAGAAGTTACCACATACAAACTACTTACAGGGCAGGTTATGCTTGGTACAATTACATCATGTGTTGTCATTTGTGCTTTCTTTACAGTTATAGTAGCAACTGCTAATGGTGTATAATTCATAATGTTATTATGATTAATAGGTGAGTAGTCAGTTGACACTGCTGCCACCTGGTGAATGCAAGCAGCAATGCTGTCTAGCTGACAGAAAGATCAAAACTCTAATGTTTGGAATAATGGAAGGTGCCAATGGGAAAGGAAGACCACAAAGGAATGATGTGATGATATTGAAGAATGGTGTGGAAGCAGTTTTACAGGATCTTAGTCACAGAACAATGAACAGGAAAGAATGGCAACAAACTGCAGACTAGGCATTTTACACCAATGAGCGATGAGCCCACAGTTGATGATGATAATGATGATGATGATAATGATGATGAAGTTGATGATGGTGATGGTGATGATGGTGGTGGTGGTGACGATGATTGTAATATTGAATGTAATAATAGCATGGAAGTTTTTGTAGCTATTTTGTGTGTTCCTTTGATTGATTTAAAACATGTCGAAGTTCAAGTTTAGAGACAACTGACATGAGTTTTAAAATACTGACCGGTCGGTGACTCGTGGATTCAAAATTTATGTTTTGTTGATCCACAGAACAAGGTGTATTGATAAAGAGTGAAATTCTAAAGCTATTGTCCTTCCATTGGCAGTTATAATGTCTTGACTTCTGATCTTAAGATGTTTGCATGGTTTTCGAAGTTTTGGGACATAATCTTCTGAAGCTTATCATTCGATCGAACTATCGCGGGATCCCAGTCCAGAATGTAAAGTCTATTATACGCCAGGTAAGCATTCGACTTATCGGTCACATTTACCAGGAAATTTGTCTGATTTTATTTGCCAGAAAGTAGTTGTTGGTAGTAAACAGAAAGTAGTTGTCAGTAAGAAAGCTGCTTTGAAAGGTAGTTGAAACAATATAGTGGCATAAATTTCAGCATTGTCATGCAGTAGAACTTTGTTATAACGCACCTATAGGGTCTGTAAAATATAGTACGTAATATCTGAGGTACATTATATCCAACACGATCCGATACGGTAGCATATAACACGGGACCGTACATTTTGGTACATTGTAACCGAGATACAGTCATTTGTTGAATTGGAATTGATGGTGGGGATCATTGAATTAAATTAAATGTTTAATCGCTTTTTTTGTAATCCTAGTACCGGGTATCTACCAAATGAATTCCAGTTGTTGGTTATAAATATTGTAAACAATGAATGGTAAAGGTAGTCTACAGTAGGTTACCATTACTTTCTCTAGGCCTTGCGTTTTACCTTCACAGCTTAACGCTGCTACCAATTTATCTACGCCTAAGCAATGAACGGCTTGGTTGGCCGCCGGCACCATGACTAGATCCCGGGATGGTCACCCGTCTAAATACTAACTGTGCTCAACGTTGCTTAACTTTGGTGTTCTGATGAGAGCCGGTCACGCACAATGCCAAATAGTTCTAGCACTTGTAAACAATAGAAACTGAAAAGGAACTATCTGTGACAACTGAAACTAAAACTGAAAAGCAAACCTGAAAGAACGAATAATTACCATTTACAAATACAGTATGCGCAGAAAGTTATGTTGTGCCGGGTTTTTTTTGTCTTTTTTTGCAGACGCTTCAGGGTCTTCATTATTTCCACACGAAATGTAAGATCATTCACACGGACATTAAGCCCGAGAACATTCTGATCTGTGTGACCGACGACTACATTCGCAAAATGGCCGCCGAGGCCGTCGAGTGGCAGAAGCTCGGTTTAAAGCAGTTGCCAGGATCGGCCGGTGAGTGCATGTGTCGTGTTGCCATGGAGATAAGGGCCCATCCATATAGTATGTTTGCAAACAAAGAAAAAGTCCTCAGCTATTATATGAAGGCCACTTATGTGTAGGGGCCCCTGTTCCATGGAAGAGGTAGAACATGCCTGAATATAATGCTGGCTGTGGCAGAGGCCTGAAGTCTGGAACTTTACTAGATTTCCTGTTTGGTTTAAAATTATCTCTACAGGATTCTTTATGATTTTTGACCAGAAAAAAGTCGTGGCCGGACAAAATGTCATGGACAAAATGTCATAAACAAAATGTTACGGGTTTGGGTTAGGGTTGGGGTTAGGGTTAGGCTTAGGGTTACATTTTATCCCCCATTACATCTTGTTCGTGACTTTTTGTCCCCATGACATTTTGTCCTAGCATCGAAAAAAACTAAAGTCAATCAATCAATCAATCAATCAGCTTCTATGGTGCCACTGTCACAAAGATCCTGGCATCAGTCAATGTATGAAAAGGGAAAAGACAATTTTGGGGGGGAGGGAATGTCATCATTGTTATGGTATGGTGGTGTAGTTAATTCTGTTTTTTTAGTCAGCACAGCTCCTAAAGAGAAAACCGATAGCAAAATGTCGAAAAACAAAAAGAAGAAACTGAAAAAGAAGGCGAAGAAGCAGCAGGAGCTGCTAGAGAAACAACTCCTGCAGCTCGAAGAGTTGGATCGACTGAAACTGAGCAACGAGGTGTGGAATTGTTTGAATAAATTCCAAGAATCGTTTTAATATATAATCATTTGAGGTTTCAGTGTGGGATTTAACAGTTTAACCTTTTCATCCCAAAAGGTCGATATTTTCAGCTTCATGATGAAAAGTCAGTAGCATTTTAAAGAAGTATTATGATTTAATTTTAGAATTTAAGTTGAAGAAGTAAATGGATAGATGAGGTAGAAAAAGGTAAAGGTAGGTCCCGTACTCGAGTCCGAGCGTTGGGTTCCGGCACTTATCTCCGGCCTATTCAATCAGTGCTGTAGGTGGTATAATCCATTAATCTGGGATAGGCTGCCATTAACTTTTCCCAGACCCACGTTTTACCTCGCAGCATAACGCTGCTCCTCAGTTTACCACCGCCCTCTAGTGAGTAAGGCTGAGTTGACCTTAGGGCTCCTGCGGGAATTGAACCCGCGACCTTCTGCTCCATTGTCCGGCGCTGTTACCACTCTTCTAACTTCCCGGGCAGATACAGTGCAGTGTTCTGAAAATGATTCTCTACAATTCTTTAACGATACCTTGTTAGTCGGTCAGTAGTAGAAGTGCTTGATACTTTGTTGCTTACTTACTTGTGTACTTTTGCTAAACTAAACTTTTAAGTTGCAATTTTCAGTGCTTAGCTGTGTCATGTGATGGGGAGAATAGATTGATAAGTGAAACATCACATTCTGTCCAAATTTCAACCAAGTTTTGTCCTGTGGAGTCCAAAACAGATGGAAACAGACTAAGCAATGGTTTTACTGGTAAATTACCACTTTTCTTCATTTTAATTGCAGGAAATTCGAGGTTATTAATTTTTGTATCGTGATCATAGACTTGCAATGTAACCAGGGATATTTTTAACACCCCCAACACTCCCCAATTTGAGAACGACAACCCCAACACCCCTCCCCAATCTCAGCTATGGGATGACCTTTTTTGCTTGTCAGAGTTTTTGGGCAGGGGACCCCCTAGAATTTACCGACACCCCTCCCCCACACAAATTCAAAAACCTAGAAATAACCCTGGATGTAACATCCAGAATGATGACCCTTGCTGAAAAAGTGTTATGTACAAGTTTTATAATTTCATTCATTTTGGAGGACAACCTCGGCAATCGATTGCATTGTAGTAAAATGCATGTGTCTGTATTATTACTATCATTGCTAGACCCTGGGGCTTTAAGTAGAGCAACGCTGTGGTCAAAATTCATCTGTTGGTTTCCGACTTACTTACTTGCTTGCTTACTTAACTTTTTGGCTTGACCTGACTCCAATTTGGATTGGATTTGGTGCACCATCGGCTGATGTCCTAGGCATTATGACACTGGCGCTATAGAAGTTGATTGGTTGATTGATTGATTAGTTGTAGGTTGTGTTTATTTTGATTGGGTCAGGAGCATGTTCCTGCAATCAGCATGGGGTAGAATAAATTTATAAAAAGCACACCCACCCGTAAATATGCTTAAACTCTAGTGACGACCTTTATTTTGCTTGCCAGACTTTTTAGAACGTTAAAGAAGCAAAGTAGCACAAAACATTGGGGGATAAATGATACTATATCCTCTTTTACTAATTATTATTATTATTATTATTATTATTATTATTATTATCTACGACAATTTATATAGCACAGTAACATAACTGGAGCTAAAGTCAAGAGCGCTTTACAAAGGAGTCACTTATAAGAGATGTTAAATAAGTGTGTCTTTATTGGGTGGGACCGTCCACCGCAGTACCCTCGTGATCTACGCCCCTGAGTAGAGTCCCCAACTCTAATAGGACTCTCAAAATTCTAAAGGAAAGTCAGCAATTTAGCATTTTTTCTTTCCATTGCAGATACTACATTGCCCTAATGTTTTAATCTATGAAACTTGTGTTGTTTCAGAAGACAATGTTGTCACTCTGCCATGTTTCGATGACGACAAACCCAACCCAGCAACTAATAACCAATCAAAAGAGAGTCTGATCGACCAATTGGAGTTGATCGACAGAATCGAATCGAACGAGTTGATAATGGCGTCGCAAAACGGAGTCGGATATAAAGGAAAGACAGACGAAAACGCAGATGGCATAGAAAAGAGCAATGGAGAAAAGGAAAATGCAAATGGTGTAGAAAAGAGCAATGGAGAAAAGGAAAACGCAGATGGTGTAGAAAAGAGCAATGGAGAAAAGGAAAATGCAAATGGTGTAGAAAAGAGCAACGGAGAAAAGGAAAATGCAAATGGTGTAGAAAAGAGCAATGGAGAAAAGGAAAATGCAAATGGTGTAGAAAAGAGCAACGGAGAAAAGGAAAATGCAAATGGTGTAGAAAAGAGCAATGGAGAAAAGGAAAATGCAAATGGTGTAGAGAATAGCAATGGAGAAAGAGAGAAAGCAAATGGTGTAGAAAAGAGCAATGGAGAAAGAGAGGACACAAATGGTGTAGAGAAGAGCAATGGAGAAAGAGAGGACACAAATGGTGTAGAGAAGAGCAATGGAGAAAGAGAAAATGCAAATGGCACGGAGAAAAATAGTAGTGAAACCAAGGCCACAAACAGCGTAGCGGAGGAGAAGAGCAACAGAGAAGTAGAATATGCAAACCATGGTGTAGAGAAGAGCAACGGAGAAAGAGAGCGCCTTTCGTTCGAGAAGCAGCTCGATGAATGCAATTCCCCGAGCAGCCCCAACGATGACCTCACAAGCCTTCTGTCGTCGTCATCCACGGCCGCTTTGACGCCGTCGCACGAAAACTGTGACCGCTGGTCGCTTTTGAGCGAAAACGGAGACGGCGGGTTGATTAAAAACAAAACCGGTGGGAATTTGTCAGTTCTAGGACAATAGTGAGGGCTCATCCATATAGTACGTACGCAAAAAGGCTTATTTTCAACCCCCTCCCCTCATTGCACAAGCCGTAAATACGAAAAATCTGCAAAATCCAACCTCCTTCCCCTTCAGTGAGTACGTACTATATGGATGGGCCCTTATCGTGGATATGTCATTAAAATTAACTTTTTATTTTCATTTGAATTAATTTCTGGCATATATATTTCACAGCATTAAAATATTAAACGATTATTAGTTAAGGTTTAGATTATATAGCTCATAGCACAAGTGTGTTTTAAAATTTGCTTCTTAACCCCTTAACTGGGTGCCCTGAGTAACGCTCGTCCATTTTACATTGAGTTACAAATGGTTGCCCAGTTAAGGGGTTAAGAGCTTTCGTTCAAGAAGCAGTTCAATGAATGTGATATGTTGCATAGATATGCACAGTACATCTGTTTTGTTTCTTGTAAAAATAGTGATTAACGGTTAGCTGAAAATTCAGGTTTTAGAGATTGTGAAAAAATTTGAGAGAAAATTTTTCACCCAAATTTAAGCTTTTGGGGCCATATGGCCGGTGCTTTTTAAAATTTTCCAGTTATTTTTAACAATGTTTATATTTGCTTTTCTTTATCTGTAATGGTGTTTATTCTGCTATTCTAATATATTTGTTTAGGCAAAAATGCCAGAGAATGGTAATATTATTGTTTGATGTCTAGATGTGTTAATTTAAATTTTTTGGGTAATTTTGAAACAATGAAAGTATCGACAGATATTTCCTCTGTAAATGCTTAGTTGTTTTCAATATTTATGATTGAAAGGTCATTCTTGAATTTTGCATTTTTCAACCGTATTAATTAATTATTAGTTCTTGGATTTTTCCATTCTGTCAGAACAAGTATCTAAGCAGAAACGAGATCCTGTAAGCAACATCTGCGACATTCCAGTCAAGATCGCAGACTTAGGAAATGCATGTTGGACAGTAAGCGATAGAATAAAACGATAAAATAAAGCAATAGAACAAAAATGGTGTATTGCTTCCTTGAGAAATTTTGCAAATTTTTTTATTGATAAAATATATAGAATCTAAATCTATATATAGATTCTCGGTGTATTAATGATCAATGCATACATTGTTCTCACTGCATTTCTATAATTAAGAATTTATATTTTATTATTATAATCATTATATTTTACTATATGATCTTTATGTCTATGCTAAAATGTTTAATGATTTTTTTAGTCAGAATAAACTTAGAAAAATACATAACATCCAAATGCCAAGTATGCAGTCAGTACAATTATCTATATATCTTACGATCGGGCAGTTTAATTTGCTTTTAAAGGTTATGTTTAAAGGTTCGGTTTTTCTCGGCTGTGGTATGTATAAGTCTCTGACAGGGTTATTTCTAGGATTATCAATTTGGGGGGTGTCAGTAAATTCTGGGGTCCCCTGCCAAAAAAGTCTGACAAGCAAAAAGGCATCCCATAGCTGAAATTGGGCGTGTTGGGGGGTGTTGGTCTGAGGTTGGTGGGGGTGTCAGGGAGTGTAAAAATATCCCTGGTCTCTGACATATATTCTTTTTTTGGACGTAGTTTTAAAGATGCACTTTGCTGTTGCCGTAATGCTTTTATAATTGTACTGACTGCACACTCGGCGTTTGGATGTTATGTATTTTTCTAAAATTTATTCTGACTAAAAAATCATTAAACATTTTAGCATAGACATAAAGATCATATAGTAAAATATAATGATTATAATAATAAAATATAAATTCTTAATTATAGAAATGCAGTGAGAACAATGTATGCATTGATCATTAACCCTTTTCCCTGTGCCTCGAGAATACTCGTCCATTTTACATTACGTTACAAATAAATGAATGGGGTAAAGGGTTAATAGAATATTGTATACATACAGTGGCGGCTCTAGGATTTGGCAAGTGGGGGGCCGTTGGGGTGGCAACTTCTAATCATGGGGGGCCAACCATTTGTTGTTTAATGTATGTAGCATTAAGTATAGGGTCCCAACTGGGGGGTCACTGGGAAGGCCAGGCACTCAATAGGGGGGCACTGGCCCCCTGGCCCTTCCTCTGGTGGAGCCGCCACTGTATACATATGGAAATAAACCTGATGCTTTGTAGCTATTTGAATATCGGTTTCTTAGAGTCACTATTCATTATTAATAACATTTTAAAAATTTCTTGGCGAGTATTTCTTGATGGATTGGCACGTTATAAAAATTGTAGTACCATCACTTTTCCGAGGACATTCAGACACGCCAGTACCGGTGCCTGGAAGTACTCATTGGAGCGGGTTATGGTCCTCCAGCCGACATATGGAGCGCTGCTTGCATGGTATGCATCACAGTGAAAATCATAAAAGATAATGGGATCTTGGACAGGGCACGATTTGTAGGGGAAAGGAGGATTTCCCTCCCCCCCTGCCCAACTGCTTCCCCCCTACTGTACATCCCCCACCACTACATCCCCCACTGCTACACTTTCCCAACAACTACATCCTCCCCCAAGCTCAACGTATTCCCCCTCACTACTCCAGGTCACAAATCGCACCCTGATTCTGTGTTCTTTATATTGAAAATTTTACATTTTTCATGCTTGTATTTATTTAGGTGTGGATTTTTTGCTATCAAACTGAAATTTTAAGCATTACTTTTCATGTTATTTGGCAATGCCTGATAGAGTGGTTTTAGTTGTATCCAGTAGAATCCAGATTTTATGAGGTCAAAAAAGTGAGAATATTAAAGCAAAAACCCAACCTATGTGAACTGAGTTCGAGGATAAACTTATTGAAACTTTAGAAGGTAGGATCCAGGATGGCCAGTGGCCACTACACATTGTGATGTCACATCCAACAAAGATCTATAACAAGAACTTAATTTGATTTATTTATGTCAATGATGTAACGAACTTTTCAAAGCTAATGTGGCATGTGCTTGTTTTGCGTTGCAGGCGTTCGAGCTGGCGACCGGCGATTACCTTTTCGAGCCGCACTCGGGCCAGGACTACTCCCGAGACGAGGATCACCTGGCGCATATAATAGAACTGCTCGGCCCCATTCCTCGCAATATTGCTCTTGCAGGCAAATACTCTCGAGAATTCTTCAACAAGCGAGGTTCGCAACTTTCTATGTCTTTTTTTGTCTCTCTCTACTTCTCTATCTCTCTTTCTTTCTGTGTGTTTCTCTCTCTCTCTCTCCCTCCCTCTCTTTCATGTGATTTCTCTGCTTCATGTATTGCCCATTGATGTGTGACTAAGTTTGGTGTTGTTGTTGTTGGCTATGCTGATTATAATCATGATAGTAAACAATGAATGACTGAGATGAAAACTGTAATAATATTAATTGATGATGATGATGATGATGATGATGATGATGATGATGATGATGATGATGATGATGATGATGATGATGATGATGATGATGATGATGATGATGATGATTGTGGTGAAACTAATTATGCCATTGAATTAGGGCTTTTGTACAGGGTGGTGCAAAAAAAACCCGGACTAGTCACATTAGGTTTGACATTTAATATAGTCTGGTTTTTTTGTGCCACCCTGTACATTGCATTCAGGACAAAATGCTGTGGTCCATATCAGGAGGTCTTTTGATGAGCCAAGTCTTATGTTAAAATTCTCTTGTTATCTTTCCCAGGAGAACTGAGGCACATCAGCAGTCTGAAACCGTGGGGCCTGTTCGAAGTGCTCGTCGAAAAGTACCAGTGGGACGAGCGGGAGGCGTACGAAATGACCGAGTTTCTACTCCCGATGCTGGAGTTCGACCCGAGCAGACGCGCGACCGCCGAGCAGTGTCTGCGACATCCGTGGCTCGCCGCAGACAACTGTTCATAACGTTACTGTCTGCCTCGGACAGTTAGGCAGATACTGGTTTCTTTCTTACCATGACATGAATGTGATCGGACTTGCTGTAGTTGTTGTAAATTCATGGCCAGTGTGTGTTTAACCCCTTAACTGGGCAACTATTTGTAACTCAATGTAAAATGGACGAGTGTTACTCGGGCGCCCAGTTAAGGGGTTAACTACTTACGCTGTCATCGCGATTTTTGTAAAAAGTATGATCGTCGATTCTTTGGTCTCATTTCTTGGTAGATTTGGACGTGAAAATTGTCTTGCTTCCTCTACTGCAGGGATATTTTTACACCTCCCCAACACTCCCCTCCCAATTTGAGGTCGACACCCCCCAAATTTGATAATGTGACAATGGTATGCATACAAAATGCATACTAATTAGCTCTGACACCCCTCCCCAATTTGAGGTCGATCCTCCCCCAAATTTGGAAATGTGACAATGGTATGAAAAAATATCCTAATTAGCTCTACACCCCTCCCCAATTTGAGGTCGATCCCTCCCCAAATTCACAACCCTAGAAATATCTCTGCTCTACTGCTAGGTAGATCTACTGTAAGCTGCAGAATCTCAGTATTTTAGATGTAGAGAAATGTATTTATATCATGTTGTAGATTGGGGATTTTTGTACTGTATGTTAATAGTGTGTAAAATTTGTCCAACAGTGTATTATTTTTCTTGAATTGTTCTTTCCATTTAAAATAATGTTAAGTTGGAAGTTGATGTGAAATGACAATTATGTTTCTGTATTGAAATGGCTAAGAAGTTTCATGTAAGACAGTACAGTCAAATTGATTGTGGGAATTCCGGGAATTGTAGCACAGCATTTTCTGATGGAGGTCGATTTAGAATTTTCAGAGGTCTTTGACTTTCGACGCTGTGAACCTCACGGAATATATTCATTTGTGAACTTTTTTAGCAAAAAATAAATAAGGCAATTAGATATTTTATGTTTCAATAGTTTAATATGTCAAATCCTTCTACTGCAGCTGAAGATGAACTGACATAGTTGTACGAATTGCTCTTCTCTGTCTGTCTGTCTGTCTGTCTGTCTGTCTGTCTGTCTGTCTGTCTGTCTGTCTGTCTGTCTGTCTCACTCTTACATCTCTCCAGTGCCATATTAACGATGGCGCACTTGCGCCAGACCCGCTAGTTCAATTATTATTATTTTTTAAATAAATAAATTATTTTAAATCACGAACAATGAATTTTAATAAAATAATGTATTTCATTTTTAATAAATAAATAAATAAATATATATATATATATACTGTATAAGAAAATTGTCTACATTTTAAAATTAATTTTCTGGCAGAGGTTTGAAACTTCGAACTTAGAGGGTTGAGGACCTTTTGAAGTTTTGTTGTGTTGTTTGTGCCAGACTTCAAAAAAGTTAATCCAGCACTGTCTCTCTCTCAGACTATACTCTATACTTGCACCACAGCTTACCATTCAGATTTGAGCCTGTTTTACCTCTATTCTTTGGTGTTCTATCAGTATGCATTGTACCAGCGCAAAGCCAAGTTTCTAATGCAATAGGATGTGTACACCTGATATTAGTAATTTTTGTTTGCATTGCTTTTTGGTGCTTTGATGTGAGAGCTGAAATTGTTACAGCAGACATTTTATATAAAATTATAAAATCATTTCCTCCATAGCTATAGCATCCTGCCCACTAAGTCTGTTTTTCATTAAATGACCCATTTGGCATGAACGTCCCACCTTTGACTTGCTGTCAGCTAATTGATTTGAGATTAAAATTACGTAGCTACTTTGGTGCATCTTTTGATGAAGCGCTTGTAGAAATTAATCAACATTTTACTTACTTACTTTTTTAGTGCGTCTCTTGTCAACGATATTGTGAATATATAAATTTTATTACAGCTGGTGACGGTTAATAAGTCTGTTGAGATTTCAGTCAAATGTATACATTTGGCATTTGACAAGGTTGTCTCTTATGTGCTGACTTGCTGTCAGTGAATTGAGTTGAATACTTTTAAATTACCGGTAATGTTAAGTGTAATGTACAGAGGATGAGTGGCATAGCATGATAGCCAGGATTGTGGAATAGGGAGGGCTCATCAACACTTTTAGCTTTAAAAAGTATTGACGAGCAATATTCCCTGTAAGGTGGGCGCGTGCTCAAAAACGGCGAGATGTACCCCCAAAAAATTTTATTCAAAAATTTGCAAGAGCTTTTATGTTTTAATTAAAAATTATTAAATATTTAAAAATTCAATTTTCAACTTAAGTCACGAGATGTGCTGTGTGTGTGTGCAGTGGCGGCTCTAAGATTTGGCAAGATGGCGCTTCGGGGCCGTTGGGGTGGCAACTTCTAATCATGGGGGTCCAACCATTTGTTGTTATCAATGTATGTAGCATTAAGTATAGGGTCCCAACTGGGGGAAAAGCAGGCACTCAAATCTTGGCCACCAGGGCCCCGGCATATCAGCCGCCACTGTGTGTGTGATTGAAAATGCTGACTGAAAATGCCTTTCACACCAAATAGTAAAGTGAATTTCGGTACAGTCGAATACTGTTATATCGAACTTGCTTCGATATAACGGGGTTCTAGTGTAGTCTACTTGGTGATGAGCCACCAGTCACCGCAACGGATGCTACTTTAGGCATTATACACGTGTCCAAAGGCTCAGGTAAAGCATAAAATTCAAGTTCTACGTGATCTTATAGTCTAATTAATAAACCGCATAATTGGGTTTTGTGTGGTGCAATGGGATTTATCATGTGTGACTGTGACAGCAACTGGAGGCCTAGTGTTGGTATGGTACTGGTTCTGGCTGTTCCACTGCTGCCTCGCGTGCGTACATTGTGTAGAATGTAGATGTACACAGTGGCTGATCGTGTTTGAATTATGTGGATAGCAGCGCCACATGAATTGCCTTAGTTTCGTATACGTAGTACCCATTGGCCGGCCGGCCGGTCTACAGCTAAGGACATGGCGTGATGGCGCTTCGTCGAATGACGCCAGCGAAGCCGATGCAGACTTGCGGCCCCGTGCACACAATGGATGCCTTTGTCTGGGTGTTGAAGAAATGTTTGATTATCAATTTAGTTCCCCTCCGTATCTGCTCTAGTTTTGCTTAATTTTATATAGCGCCGCTTCGTGCTGTCCAGAAAAGCAACCGATGGCGCATCAAATCTTGAGAACACCAGGAACAAGTCAAACTTTAGCATATCAGGCCGGACAACCGGATATAGTAGATAAACTACAGAAAAAGGTGGCTTGAGCGTATTTTCACTATTTTCCTGTTTACTATTTCCAAGTTTCAACTTCATGTTAAGTAGACGAGGATCTAAGTGTTATTACACGCTAGCCAGAAGGTAAATTAAGTGCGATTTTATCAATTAAATAAATACACAGCGTATGAAGGATGTACATCCTAGTGTGAACAACATCCTTATAAGGTTTGTCGAAATGGAGGGGACAGAAAACGCTAATACTCGATTTGCCGCGACACCCGTTGGTTCGTTGCTGTCGTGGGATGCAAAGCACGGCGTTGCAGTGTAGCGGAGCTGTGCGTGTCCATGTGTATGCACGGTCTACGTAGACGACCAATGCGTCGACCATAGACGCCTGTCGGGGGATCTAGGCTCGGTCGGTAACGCGGCGAGAGGAACGGAAGGAAGCTAGGCGGGAGGAGGCGACGGAGTAGCAGGAGAAAGCTCGAAGAAACCGGAGCTGGTCTTCGTCTTCGGCGTTAATTACCGACGATAATTACGGTGTCGGGACTCCTTTCGATCGACGAGACTTAAAGGTTTGGTCATCGCCGTTTTCTTAACAGTGTCGGTGGTTCGAATTCTTGCAGTTTTGGACGCCTTCCAGTCAGTGGCGGCTCCACAGGGGAACCCTTATTGAGTGCCTGGCCCCCCATTGGCCCCTCTGTTGGGACCCTATACTTAATACTACATACCTAACAACAAATGGTTGGCCCCATGATTAAAAGTTGCCACCCCAATGCCCCCCACTTGCCAAATCCTGGAGCCGCCACTGCTTCCATTGGGGCAGAGCTCCCCCTGTGTGCCGGTTGAGGATAGAGAACGATGGTTACAGGTAGCCGAGTTGAAGAACACGAAAAAATGCGAATTCTGATGATTATTAGACGATAAATTTTACTAGACGTGGTAGTTTTATTGATTAACAGAGTGCGTTTGACAGTGATTGCCGATTGCCAGGTCGATTGCTTTATGTTCTGCTGGTTGGGCGTTTTATTGCATCCGATCCTTGATATGTTCTTTGTTGTCAGTTGTTTGCTTTGTCAGTCTTTGTCTGAGAAATAATGCCGCTGCCGCCAATACAGAGAAGAACCCGTGACAATATATTTGACAGTTGATGATTTGCTATTGACCTGTCTTGCAAGGAAGTCAGATGTTTGACGTTGGTTGTAATAGACTTTTTTCTGAGATATGATTAGTGGTAATATACACAAAGAATTGATTGCCGCTATTTTTTTCACTGCAGAGCACTGTATTCTTTAGAGATAAATGCTTTGTTTTGGATTCCATTTTCTATTTATGTCCCGGTTAGCTTGTTCTTTGTTTTAAACTCACTTGTTTCACCATGGTTCTTTTTTTTGTCTGTTCTTGCAATTAACATTTTAATCTATACTCTTTTTCAGCTGATTACAACCACAAGCTTGAGGGTTGCTTCTGTGATCCATGCAGCACAGGTGTGGCTGCTGTTTAATTAGTTAAAAATAGTGTTTAGTTTTATTTAATTGTAGTGCTTACCTGTAACTAATAGTGTTCGATATTGATTTGCTGTTGATTTTCATTTGATTACAAAGTGGCATTGCTGAGTGCTTGCTTTTCCAGAAGCAGTGGGAGGTGGACCACTTCCACTTAAAAATTTCCAACCCCAGTGAGGCAGTGCGGTCATATGACCAAAAATCTGAATGCAGTTGAAAGTGTTTTTCTTGTATAGGTTGTTACAGTAGCCGCAATTTTATGCAAGTTTGACAACAAGATGCACACATTAAGCCTCCTGAAGGCAAATAAAGACGCTTTCTTTCAAGAAATCTCATGTTGAAAACCTTACTATGCATTCTGCCCATAGCAAATCTTGTTATCATTATCCATAGAAATGCTTTCCTGTGACTGCATGCCTGCCTGGATCAACAACCTTGACAACCACAGGCTAGTTTATGGATTGTACCCAGATCGAGCACTCATGAATAAGCTGGTGAACTGCACAAAACTTTTGGGCAGCGCTATGGAAATTTTGTTTTTATGAAATTACCTACCGGTATATGATAAAATATGATTGAATTAAATGGCTCAGTGGGTGGTGAGCCTGTATTATTGAGATTACAGTGTATTAACTTTTGTGTCTGCTTATTTGTGTTATCTAATTGGTAGAAATTTGCACCCTTTGATGAACTATTAATATCCTTGCAGTACACATGACTTGGTATAATTACTTTATTATAATGTAAGCTTAAGTTTCAGTCATAACTCTAGCACTTATAGAAGGTATCTATCAGATGCATGAAGTCACATGTTTGTCTGTTCACATGTGGCTGTGTTTTACATTGTTTTACGTTCTGCATTGAAGTAAGTCCAAAATCCTGTTAGCTTTTCTGACTGGTATATATATATATATATGTTACAGTCAAAATGTGTAATTAGTCATTACACGAAATGACTAAAAGTTTCAGCCATTGTGTGTAATGTCCAATAGGGTCAATCATTGCATGCAATGGCTAAAATAACCAGCAATTTCATGCAAAGACTAACTTGTCCAATGATTCTCTTCACACTTTGACCGACCGCTATATATTCGCTAATATAATCCTACAAGACTGCGATTTCCGCGTCTCAGGCTGTGCTAATGCATGAAATGAAGACCTATCCACCATGGACTGTCACCCGTTTGCCTGGCCGGATACCCTGGATTTGACCTGGATCTTTAATTATTTGGATTTGGTGTGCCATCGGTTGATGCATCTGTGCATTATGAAGTGGCGCTATAGAAGTTTAAGATTAGATTAGATATGTTTATTGTTTGTGTTCAGGTGAGTGTTGCATTGCTTTGAGCATAATTCTGACATTCGTATGTTGTCCTCACCATGACTAGGATTTTGTTTCCTTTTAGCATGCTAGTGACGTTGTAATGGCCTTGGGGCTACCGGCCTCTCAAGTCTAGACCTCTTAAACACGTGACTAGCTAGATAAAGTATTGGCCTCCAGACACTTGTATCGGATCATGCATACTCTGCTGCTCAAGCGGTACTCAATGTGAATGAATGAGCAAAAATGTATTGCCAAAAGTAATTTGACCTTCTCAAGGAACTTTTGGTTACACATGCCAGATGGCTAATTATGCCTATCAGTAGGCACAACAAACTATAGAACTCAAGGCTAGTAAATAAAACTGAACTAAGGTGGCCCAGCACGTGCACAGGGCAAATTTATTCAATGTAAACTTTTTTAGAACAAGATTAAAAAGCCATCTTTAAAAAAGCCATCTTTAAAAAGCCATCATTTTCACCTGTCCTATAGGCTGCCTCTCGTCTGGTTGTCGGGCCTTCTGTCCTTGATTTGACTAGCGAGTTGGTTTGCCATGGCTTATGGTTCTATGCATTATGAAGTGGTGCTATATAAGTTGATGATTAGATTATATTAGATTGGATTTTGATTAGAGCTGAGCTAAGCAGTGGAGGCTCCAGGATTTGGCAAGTGGGAGACCGTTGGGGTGGCAACTTCTAATCATGGGGGCCAACCATTTGTTGGTATGTATGTAGCATTAAGTATAGGGTCCCAACAGGGGGGCAGGCACTCAATAGGGGGGCATGGGCCCCCGGGCACCCCGGTGGAGCCGCCACTGGAGCTAAGTAATCATATATTCCAATTTCCTCTTAAGATTGCTCACTATCTGATATTCTGGGGATTATTACATGCTATTTTTGATGGTTAGTAATAAAAAGAATGCCAAAGTTCAATAAATTCAAGAAAGTATTTACCAAGCAGATTTTTTACATCATTATTTTATACCTTCCAATTTATAATTCTAAGCGGGTTAGTAAATAGCATCTTGTGTTATTAATTTATTTTATTCGTACATGTATTGTAAAACAGTGTGCACAGAACAGTTGTAATGTAGTCATAAAAGTCTGGACTGAGCTGATTAAGTGACTGAAAAGACGGAGATTCAGTTCTGTCTTTGTTTCCTGTTGATTGTTGATGCCTCTGCAGTGATATATAAAACAGTCATTTATTTGAATGTTGCCACTGCTGATTTTTGTAAGATTAAACGAGCAGCGGTACCGTAGTCTATGGCTGTACACAAGATATTTAAATCTTCACAGTTCCTTAGTGGTTGCCTAGTCAACGTTCAATATTTCCAAGAAGCAGTTGGGTCAAACTATTCAGACACCAAAATTTTCAGCCACATTGGGGGTTGCCCTGAACCAGGGAGGAGTGCATAATACCTGGATGAGAATGATACAGCATGAGTTATTGCTATCTTTAGTAGTTCCAGGTGCATTTGCAATATTTACTGGTAATCCAGTCCTTTCTGTGCTTGCCTGTGTGTTGTGTAGGGTCAACAATGCGTTTTATCACTGTAGGTATAATGCATCCCTGTTTGTAGAAAAGGCATTATGCAATATTTTAATTATTGATTAATAATAATAATAATAATAATAACAACAAGGTTTAAAGTGGTTCAGTAAGGTCTGCCCTGTTTGAGAACCACTGTCGTTATGTAATTACATAAGTAATTAAGTATGTAATTACTCTTTACATTGCTACTTTGTTTTCAATTTATTTAGGAGTATGATGCAAGTTTGTATTCATTACTTCTGAACGATAACTATGTACCATTCGCTTTTTTTTATTCTTCTTCTGACATTTTTTCAGTTCAATTACTGGTAATTAAGGCGCTTTAATGTTCTATTATGATGGTGAAGGCCCTAATCTTGTATACTGTATGTCAGGGGTGCACAACCTTTTAGTGGTTGAGGGCCAAATTTAACATTCCCAGAGTACTCAGATATCCAGAATTTCGAAAATGCATGTTTTATATAAAATATATTGCATATAACCATAATATTTATATAAATCAGCAAATCAAAGCAAAATTAACTTTAATAAATGCTATAATGAACTACCAGTAATGCTTCATAAAACACCAGTTTTTTTACTTTACTACCTTCTATAACATAAACAGTAATTCCTCAGTCTGCACAATCTAAACAGTCTGCCCATATTATGCCTAAGAGCTGTGCAGTATCAGTGTTATCTGTGCTCTCATCCAAAGCTACTGAAAAATATGTGCACCTAGCTAATCTGCCAATCAACTGCTCAGTAACATCTGTTGCAAGGTCATCAACTTGGCGTTGAATTGTCATTCTTGACACAGGAACTTTACTGAAAAGACTGGCGTTTTCTGGCCAAATTCCAGTGCAGATGCTTAGGAGTCAATCTCTAACAAAATCTCCGTCTGCGAAAGGCTGTGATGACCTTGCAATTTGCTGGGCCACTTTGCAGCTGGCCCGTATAAAACACTTTTTGATTCTTGCGACTTTTTTGTGAAAAACCTCTGTTCGGTTGACAGAGTCTTCTTTAACAGTTCAATTTTCTGTTCCCGCAACTCACCCTGCAGTTCATCATAAGCAGCGGCATGTTTCGTTTCGTGGTGTCGTTGGGGTTGTTATACTCTTTCATATTAAACGCTAAGTGATTCATACAGCAAATTAAACACACCGATTTTAGTATTAAACGTGTTTGCATAAAATACAGACGTGTCCATTCCTCACTGAAATGTCGCTGTTCTGCCTCAGTCTTACGTTTTTAATCTCGAATTTAGATATTCTAGACTTACTGCAGTGACAATTTAAATGTATAAAATAATAATATCGAAATAGTTTAAAATCAACAATCTCTGTGTCACGTTGTTATAGGTTGCACATTTTGAGAAGTCCAACATATATGAATAGGTCAGTCAATTAATACCTAATTTCTATACAAAATTACTGTTCTTTTCAGTTTTCTGTTATTCGAAATTGTATTCATTACTTCCGACAGAACCCTTTACCGGCCGGTTTTCTGTGTTTCTTCTGAAATTGTCCCAGTTCAATTAGAAAAAACCCTTGGCTTTAATGTTCTATTTGGATGGTGAAGGCCAGTGGTTGTGCACCCCTGCTGTATGTCATTCCAGTTGTGTTGGAAATAAATAAAAAGATGTTACCAGTAAATAATAATATTGGTGGTTCTTGTCAGTTAATTCACCGCCAATAGTTTATTCACCGCCAATAGGGTTAGGTTAAGGGTTTGGGTTAGGTTTAGGGTTAGGTTTAGTGTTAGGGTTTGGGTTAAGTTGGCAGTGAGTTCACCGACAAGCACTTACATTTACCCCTTTTTGGCGGTGAATTAACCAACAAGTACCATGTTGGTAAATACTTATTTCCGGGAAGGAGTTGTTGCAGAGCTCCCAGTAAGTAAGTAAGTAAGTAAGTAAGTAAGAAAATCTCGTAAATTTATATAGCGCTTTGGGAAGTAGTATAGTAGTAGCTGCCTATTCTTATGCACTTAATCTTTCTTGAAATAGCTATAGGCAAGGTGGGTTGTCGGCCGGGCAAAGGTCAGTGTATCCATGAGGCAGTGGGTCAGTATGCGTTGACTATATTATTATTTGTTTGTCTAAGACTTTAGTTTATTGTATGGCTGGCCTTGGGTGTCTGTAGCACCTGATGAACCGTGATGAACCAGTAAAAAATAATGTTTTTTTATGAAGTTGACCTGGTTTTGAGACCAGATTTGACCTTCAACTTCATGGATGGCTGGTCTATACATTGCACAGTCTTTTATCACAGACAAGGCGATGAATAATATTAAGTGGATGTATTTGGGTAACAGGCTCTGGAGGAATCTGCCAATGGTTGGGCTGGGTGATCATTTGTCTCATCATATCCAACAATTGGGATTGGTTGCAGTAGTAACTGTTTTAAATGAATATGAAATTGGGGAGGGAGAAAGTGAAATTGGGGAGGTTTCTCCTGCATAAACTGAGGAGACACCCAGGCAACAGTTTTAATTTTGTAGATATAATTTGAATGACCTGCATTTGCAGCAATGCTACTAAATATTGCAGTTGATACAATGCAGGATTTATAGCAGGGCTGGAAAAAACCTAGTTTTTTAATAGAAATTTAGGTTTTCTAGGTTTTGATTTAAGGCATATCAACAACCATAAACCCTTCTCTATTTTCTTGCCACATCACTTGTGCCTTGTGTGTGTGTGTGTGTGTGTGTGTGTGTGCACGCGTGTGTGTGTGTTCTGCTCTCTGCAGAGAATAAAAAGCTTTAGAACCTAAAATTTGACTTTGTAAATAGGTTTCTTTAGGTTTTTAAAGGTTTTTTTAAACCACATTTTCCAGCTCTCTAGTGTAGATGATTAGTTTCTGTGGTTGCCAGCCATGCAGTCAAGGCAATTACATTATCAGTTCCATAAGATTGCCATTGTCAGTTAAGAAGTTAGATTATGAAGTGACACACCCTGTGCAGTACCGGTATACATCAGGCTCTGCATACTTTTAGCTTGGCCTATGCCCCACACCATAAAGCAGTGCTTCCCAACCGGTGTGTGTGCCGCGGCACACAACTGTGCCACAGCAACGGTAGAAGTGTGCCTGTGGTAAATGTTGGAAAATAGTAAAGTAATAATGGTGCCATATTAGTTGTTAATTATAAGTTGAATTATATCTCTTCAGTGGAGTTAAGCATGAAATAATGGCACCGATTGCAAAGAAAATATGCACTTATGAAGGACAGTAGTCAATATTATACTGCATATTAGACTAGAGTATAATATATAGTAGGTCTATACAAATGCATGATTTAAAATGAAATGTATGCATTTCGGTTGCAGTGTGCCGTTGACTGTATGCAGGGGAGGCGCTGGGGGGGTCCGCGGGTCCGGACCCACCCAGCCTCGGGCAGGGGCACCCAAGCAAATCGTGCAAATACGCAGAGAAATTTTGATTGAGGGGGGGCTGAGGGGTAGTCTGAGCCGGGTCCTGGCTGTGTAGATTGCATTAGACCCACCCAGTCAACAAAACCCAGTGCCGCACCTGACTGTATGTTTCTTGGATAGTGTGCCATTGCTGGAAAAAGTTTGGAAAGAACTGTCATAAAGTATGCAGTATGCTTTTGATTTAACATTTGGTCAGTGTTTCCTCCGGCAGATATTTTTAAAGAGTGCTCTTGACTTGGTGATACTTTGAAAGTCTCCAGTTAAGCATTGTTGCCAGGGCTGGAAAATGTGTTCTTAATGTTTTAAAATCTCTAGGTTTTTATTTTTTGTTTTTTAAGTAAAAAAATTAAAGACCTATCTTTGATGTTTCTTAAATACAATTTTGGCAGCTCAGTCAAGAGACTCACTGTGAAAATGTTGACATTTCAGTTTTTTTGACCATTTGCTATGTTTCGATTGGTAGTGATAATAGACCAGTACTGTGTTAGAGTGCACTTTTTATGTCGGCTGAAGAATTTCTCTGCAGACTTACTGGTATTGTGTGGGTCATCTGTTAGCCCTGGCTTTTGCCATTTTGGCTGCTTGATCTATATTCTGTAAGCTGGTACACAACTTTATATCCAGGCTTGAAGATGCTGTCGTTTCTGGTGTCTACGTAATGATTACGGTAGTCATTACATTACTGTAAAGTGCGTGCACATGTTTCTTGGTGTCACAAAAACTTTGTGGTCCTTGTGTTACAGTATGACAGGTGGCATTGTATTGGGGCAAGAAAACTAAGTACATGAGTCCTTTAAAAGGGGAGTAGTAGGCAATAATGTATTAGAATACTGAGCTTATCAACATCTGACTAAGCTTTTTGGATCATACAGAAAAGATAAGCTGCAGTTAGGAAACTTGGACACTATTCAGAGTCATTGAAATCTGTGGCACAATTTTTTTAAAAATAGTAACCTAAGCAGTTGTATTGAAGAGTACTGGTAATCAGTTTGCAGACCACAGAGGTTTATATCCCTCCCCAAATATTTTCAGCTATTCAACTTGAGATATGGTGGTTGGTCATTCAAATGAATAGTTATATATATATATATATATATATATATATATATATATATATATATATATACACTAAAATACTATCTAAATTACATTCAGGGTTGGATAAATATCTTGAAAGCTCTTCTCTTCCTCTTCTCTGCCCCACTGCTATACCGGTACTTGTAAATGTAATGTAATATTTTCTTGTATTTCTTAGACCACAGTTTGGAGCCACATGAAAAGCCTGCAACCCATAAATACTCAAGATTAAAAATTGGCAAAGTGCACTGGAAAACCTCTGAGCACTAATATTTGAAGTACTGCTTGATATGAATTTTTCTAAAGCTTTGTTCTGATTTTTGCCTGATGACTCAGAATTTTGGCCTTTTGTTTTGCTTTCTTTGCAATTATATTTCTCATTTTGATAAAAAAATGGAGGTTGTGGCCTCCGATGTCATGCAGGGCTGTTGAGTCAGTCCCTAATAAAAACTCTATTGACTGTTCTAATTTTGAGATTAGAGTGCAATCAATGTAGGACTTTGTATGCATATGCAACTGTAACAGTTGAAACGGACATAACAGTTGAAACAATAAATGGATTCAAAATTGGATTATTAAATGCTGAGAGTACTGTAATTGCAGTGGTTTTCACACAGGCTAATGCCTCCTAAACTGCCTGAAATCACATTATTATTGTTTATTATTATTATTATTATTATTATTATTATTATTATTATTATTTGGTGATGTGCAGTCTTTGTTAGTAATGATTCCTGAAGCAGCCGTGCATTTCCTTAGCAATATACTTCTACTTATAAACAATTTCGATTGTATATTATCTTCATTTGATGCTGAAAACAGCAGATCTTGTAGACTTTCGTAGAAATGCACTGTGATCGTATTGCAATATTTTTTCAGATTTGGTCGTCATGGGAAAGGGAGGCAGAGGAGCACAGGATCTCGGGGCTGCGGACGTAATCTCATGGGATGAAATAAAGAAGCACTCAAAGGATGAAGACAGGTGGATTGTCATTGATGGAACTGTGTACGATGTATCCAAATGGGCAAAGCGACACCCGGGAGGGCCTCGGATAATCGGTCACTACGCTGGACAGGATGCAACAGTAAGCGCTTACCATCAATCGTAATTGTAATTACATTCTTACGATAAATTGTTATTTTTCTCACAGAAAGAACTGTAAATGTGTATGTTGCACCAGGAATGCAAACCAGAAAATGCATGTGTCATTATTATTATTATTATTATTATTATTATTATTATTATTATTATTATTATTATTATTATTGTTATTGTTATTATTATTATTGTTATTGTTATTGCTACTACTACTGTTACTATTATTACTATTGCTATTTTTTTATTATTGCCTTTATTATTATTGTTATTGTTATTATTGTTAGCTGTAATGACAGTTTAGTATGGCTCTGAATTGAATGCTTTAGGAAGTTTAGGAACACTTTGATAAAGTTAAGTTTTAAAAAAGAGATTATAAAAAATATAAGTTGCCATCACAGTAATAGATGACGATTTTGCTAGTTTGCAAACAGTTTCAATGCAAGAATGGTGTTTATAGAGTCCTTTCATACTGACTGCTGATGTGTTATAATGCATATTTCCATTGTTTGAATTTTCTAAATATTCATTGATTACTGACTGTTGGTGATTGTATTTTGAAGGAAGCATTCAGAGCCTTCCATACTGACTTCAAACGGGTTTCCAAATACATGACTCCTCTTGGCATCGGAAGTGCGGAAAAATCGAAGAAAATTGACGAGGAGGAAATCAAAAGAGATTTCGTTGAACTTCGAAGAAGAGCTGAGAAAATGGTGACTTGGAAGAGTTTTGCTGTCTCTGTAAATTATCATAACCATAAGAGATTGTAATATTATGCCTTATAAGATTCAGGCTGTCACAATATTTGTGCTGCTTAAAATCTAAGCGGTGGACATGTGAGTGCCCAGGAATTAGACCCACATTGACAGCTCATCTAAGGCGTGGTCTGACCAGAGATGGCAATGGGTCAAATGGACCATCTATGGGTCACATGGGTCGATGGCTCTTGACCTGTGGACCATCACATTTTAAGGACTGCGGGTTTGGTCATAATTTTCCTGTGAATCATGATTCGTATATAGGATAGAATTTTGGCAACTATTTTTGTTTTTATATTGATGATATTTTTGTTGCTTTTTGTAGGATCTTTTTACTCCTAGCAAAGTTTTCTTCACCTTCATTGTTGGGCACCTGATTTTCTTTGAGATACTCGCCTACCTTACTTTCTACTATTTTGGCACCGGTTGGCTGCCATACCTGGTGTCTGTCATTTTCTACACCATTGTTCAGGTATGGCTTACCTGAGTTTGCTAGGTAAGTAAGTAAGTTGTGAATTTTATAGTGCTTTTAAAAAATAGCAATGCATTCAGAACTATACGATAGTTATTCAGAGATTTCACTCTTCCTCTCCCTCTTCCTAGACAGGGCCCCAGAACACCAGGCCCCCATCTAGGCATGACCCTGGACCACACAACATGTGCGTAAGAGAGACCTGAGGCGGAACTTAGTTGCCGTTGGCAACTCCAACAGATACCCCCAATTTTAATTGTTGGAGCTGCCTCCAGTAGCTGCACGGGACTGTCTGTTTGTTTTGGTCGTTCGTTCCATTCTGGGCATGACCTAAGTGTTGCTAACTGGGGATTGCATTATTTTTAGGCTGATCTTAGTATCACTTGATGTTTTCGTTTTCTATGCAGCAACATTTAGCGTGTTTTGAATTTGTTTCAATGGATATCAATCTAAATGCTGTTTTTAACCCCTTAACCGTGTATTTAACTGTAACTCAATGTAAAATGGACGGATATATCCGAGATCCCCAGTTTTTGGAATTGAAGGTTTATAAAAATTTTCAAAGGAATCTGTCAAGAACTTTTGTGTTTATACATTTAAATTTCACAAGAATACAATGATCTTCAAAATAAAATTCATTTATGAAAGGATAATATGTTGGTAATAATGAAATAAAATACATATATAATATACCAAAAATAAGAACTGGATACTGATAACTTTCATATACATATCAGATATATTTCTATATATGTATCAATGCATGTAATTTAGACAAGTTATTGTATTAAAATGCTTGGCAACTATTTTAAAATGATGGTACCCAAGATAGACGATAGATTTCAATGCATATCATTACTGCATGAAGCGCACTGATATTACAAGCGTTCTTGTGCAGCGCTATGGTCGCGTTTGCCGACGTCACTTTGTGCTCATTTGTTATTGAAAGTGCCGACAGAATGCATAATCATGTCCCAGGAGTGCATTCGACATGATTTAATCGGGCGTGGCGTCGGTCTGTTGCAGAGCGAAGGGAGCCAGAAAGCTTTATGCTCTGACGACGGCTGATTTAATTAGGCAGTTTGTTGACGATGACAATGTCAACATCTGCCGTTTTGTAGCTGGTGCTGCTATGAGTTAAAAGTGAAATCAGTCTGTGTTGGAGTGTGCAAATAGATGTGAATAGCTGTGCATTGAGTTGAACTGGAATGCAAGTGGTACTTGCATGTACCAAGTTTATCGTTATCATCATCTAATGCTGAAATATCAAATATTTTTCTATGTATGTATCAATACTTGTAATTTAGACAAGTTATTTTGTTAAAATGCTTGTCAACACTATTTTAAAATGATGGCACCCAAGATAGATGATAGATTTCAGTGCATGTCATTATTGCATGAAGTGCACTGAATTATAAGTGTTTTTTTGCAGCAAAAAATTACTTATTTGTCATTTAAAGTAAAATTGCAGTGGAAGCACTTTTGACATTCAATCTTTTTCTTCATCATTTCAATCTTCATCATCATCATCATCATCATTGAGAGCTGATAGCATTTCATACTAGGATGGCAGAAAAGTAAACCATCTTGACTCACTTTTCAACTTCGCTATCATCATCATCACCACCACCACCGTGCCTGAAAAATTGTACAGAATCACATAAAGGAGATATATAATATAAGCCCTGTCCAGATTAGCAGTGGAGGCATAGATGTTAGAACAAGAGTTACATAGTACAATCCGTTGTGCTAATTGTAGGTGTGTTTATGCGTTGTACTGTTGTTTGCAGTCGGAGGCTGGTTGGAGCCAACATGACTTTGGACATCTTTCGGTTTTCAAAGACAACCGCTTGAATCATGTGATGCATTCCTTCGTTATGAACTGTATTAAGGTTAGGCAGGATTTCTTATCAGCTTTCTTTCTAATTTGATGATTACCAGTAATTGGCCAGCTGCAATCTGAGACTGCTATTTAAGTCACCCTTCACCTCTTAATGGGTAATTAGCGTGATTTAAAGTGGCTTAGAAGGGCATTACTGCCTGTGTGAAAGCCACTAGGGGCACTAACGGGGCTTGAACCGCTCTGTCAGCCTGACGCTCCAGCACCTAACCCACTCTGCCATCTTCTGACCCTTAATGGTGAGTTATTATAGGTAATTAGTGGAGATGTAGTACTGTGTACTTGTAATTGTACTCAAGTTGTACTCGAGTAAAAATTTTCAGTACTTGTACTTGAAGACCAGGTACTTGTACTTTAGATGCCAGTACTTGTACTGATGTGTACTTGCTGCATTTACTTGCAGACTGATCATTGTAATGGACTAATGAATTGTCATTATGACTACACCTCATTGCTAATTGTGTTGATTTTATTGAATAACTGTGACAAACAGAAAGCAGCCTGTTAATAAAGTGTACTTGCTGTTTGTACTTGGTTATGAGGATTGGCACTTGTACTTGAAGTATTGTACTTGAAGTATTGTATACTTGCTACATCTCTGGTAATTAATGATAAGTGCATCACCCTTATTAAACTAAGCTGGGGTTGATATTAAACCTGTTTTGGGTGATTTTTTTACCATGATCTCTATGGCAGTAGTGATGATAGTTGTATTGATCTAATCAAAGTAACTTCTATGGTGCTGTGATGATTGTGTTGGTGATTTATGTTTTTATCAGATTTGAGATGATTTTATTACAATTTATTGAATCACTTGAGAATTCTTGAATATTTTACTTTTTATATAAAATTGTATTAAAATTATTTAAAATATGCAAAATTATTGCATACAGTTGCTGTGCAGAATGCTTACAGAATGTTACACCACAGCGCAATAGAAGTTGCATCAATTAGATCAATACAACTATCATCACTACTGCCACCACAGCCACAGGGATCATGTCACAAGCCTCCAGTAGCTTTGTGGCAAGGTCTGTTTCTATGGAAACAGAATTTATAAAATGCCTTCAAGAATTATTTGTTATTATGAGCACAGATTCTAAAATTGAGTTTGATTTTTTTAGGGAGCATCGACAAGTTGGTGGCAACACCTACATAATCAACACCATTCCAAACCAAATGTGGTATGGTTTTCTTATTATCTTATAATCTTGCATAATCATGATAAATAGTTTAATGTTATGAAAACCTTTTCCATTTGAGTTTTAACCCCTTAACTGTGTATTTAACTGTAACTCAATGTAAAATGGACAGATATATCCGGGATCCCCAGTTAAGGGGTTAAAGGCATTTTGTTATGCTTATGTTATTTTTGCTCACGTTTGATGCATAGCATTCTTTATCCTGACCACAACAGTCGACATAACGAAGCTTATAGGCCGCTCTGTGCTTTCACTGTCATCAACATTGTTATTCCCGAAAAGATTTGCTTGCTTATAGTTGACCTGCTTTTAACCCTTTACCCGTTCATGTATTTGTAACGTAATGTAAAATGGGCGAGTATTATCCGGGCCATTGGGAAAAGGGTTAAAGTTTTATGATGATTTGTGCATGTCATGTTGTGATTTTTCAAAATAATGGTGCTGACTTGGTTGCAATTTGTTTAAAAATTATGCACCATTTTTACTGTTGTTACAAACTTATGTATTACCTACATTGCTTCCATTACAAACTGTCATTCGGGCAACAGACCTGCCAGATATTACTGTAAAGCCTTCTTGATTTGTTAGTTTTCCGACATGGCTTTGTATTTCATGACACTTGGCAGTATGCATCATACATTTATTAGCACACAACTGACATTGATTGCTTGAAATTAAAATGAGTGCCATAGGTTTAAAGCATATCTTTACTGTCACTTCTATGCACTTTTTAGTCAAATTGCTGCACGCTTTAGCATTTTGAGATTAATGTTTTAGAAATCTTTATTACTTCCATCCGGGTTATAAATACAGTTAAACCTCATTATAATAATAACTTTATCAAAAGAAAGCATTGCTTTATCAAACTGTCAGTTTAAACAACTATGGATAAATTATTAGAGGAGTGTGTGAGTGTGTGTGTATGGGCGCATAATTTTGTAGTAACTGTTCGGCCGCTATGTCATGTTGACAATTGACTTCTGACTATTGTGTCCTGGAAAATATTCTATTGTGTTACGGAAAATATTTTTTACCAAAAAATCCCTGTGTCCATCTCTGTGGCACCATAAAGGTGCTGTTGGTCAGTAAGAACCCTCTGAATTTCAACCATGTGGTTTTTATGTGAGTGAAGTCTGCCAGTCTGCACTACCCTCATCAAGTAGCATTCCTCTGAGATGATTTTGAAATGTGTTGCTTGCAAAATGTTTCCTGTAATCGACTGTAATATTTACAGCTGAACAAAGATCCGGACGTTCGGGTAGAGAAAGTGTTCGTGCTGGGAGAAGAAATGCCAAAACGGGTAAAAATAAATTCGCCAATTTTTTATTTCTAGCAGCATTTGTTGTACTTAACATCTCTTCAATAATAATGGATTTTATTTGAGATGATTTTCACATTTAAAAAAATTATCTACCCGGTATTAATCATTAACTTAATTTGCAATTCTTGGGGGTCATAATGTGGACTGACTTTTAAAAAGGGGTGGAAGCTGTTTAACTGGATATTTTGGTCTTATGTAATTAATTATTGAAACTTTTAATCATTACCGGTAAATAGGATAATGAAAAAAATGCTGTCAGTTGATTTTTCATAAAAACAGTGGGGATTGGTTCATTCACACCCTGAAGTCTCTCTGACCTGCAATGGGGCCATACAGCTAAAATTCAGAATTCCTGACCCCACTGAATGTCAGCCTGGACCATTGAAGAGTTGGAAATACGAACTGCTGATTATCACCTTATGGACTCTCAACGCCCATCTTCTGCTCCTCGTCAATGTTCAGGTCGGGTCAGGTGTTCGTCCTCCAGCTGTGTCCAGCTATCGACTTCTCCACGACATCTCTCCAAAGTTCTCTGTCCTTTGCTATTTCTTCCAAAGTCATTCGGTGTCTTCCTTTTTCCATTGAGATTCAGCCCTGCCATGTGCAGATCCTCTTCCAATCTGTCCACTCATCATCTTTTCAGTCTTCTTTTAGATCTTCTCCCCGCTGGTTTGTAGTTGAAAATTCATTTTGGGTTTCTTATTTCTTCCATTCTGAGTATGTGTCCAGTCCATTTAATTCTTATCTTTCTGATTACTTACATAATGCTTGGTTGCAATGTTCTCTCTCCTTACTTCTTCATTTGTGTCAATGCTGCTAAAGTATTTTCTCTTGTACAACCACTTGTTAAGGATTCAACGTTGGATTTTGTCAAGGCAACAAACGTTTTTTTACCATTCCAGTGGTTTTTAATATTGCCATATTCCAATCCTTACTGATGTGCCAATGTTGTCAAAAGCACTTTTGACTTTGACCTGTTTGGCTACATTACAGTGCTATATAAATAAATGTTCCAGCTTGAACCTCCAGTAAGTCAAGCACTGAATGTTAAAGACCTGTATTTTAACGGGAACTGTTTTTGTTCTACAAGGTAGCCAAAGAGAACAAGAGCTGGATGCCTTACAATTGGCAGCATACATATTTCTTTGCAAGTGAGTTCTACTGTTAACGTTCTTTTTCATTAAATGGTTTTGCCTTTTAGCCATCATAAATTGCTTTGCCACTGTGTTTAACCACATAGCATAACCATTGTGTATAACATGAATCCAAATATAATGCACTGCAGATATATATATATATATATATATATATATATATATATATATATATATAAAGACTGCTGAACACTTTAACAAAATTAAACTAAGTAGCTAGTCTATATAAAATATCTAGCGACGAGAGATGAGAGAGAGACAAGAGAGAGAACCATAAGCACCGGAGAGAGAGACTATTGTTATATGGTAAATATTATGTGGTATTATTATTATTATTAACATACTGATTAATGTGGTGACTCATTCGACTGAACTGCGTGAACACTGAACACGTTGCAATGTTACAGATAACTCGTTCAGAATAGCCATGTTTTAAGTCTCTTCTTAAAAGTATTTAAAGTATATAAATGTTTATTATTATTATTATTTTTATTATGTTCTTGTTTGTGTATGTGAAGTAGTGAGTCATAGTTAGACTTCTTGCTTGGGCTGAGAATTTTGACTTGAAGAAATTTTTGGGGTTTTTAATTTTTTTTAATGTTATTTTTCCATTATAGTTGGACCACCTCTTCTCTTTCCTGTGTACTTCCAGTACATGATCTTTAAGCATCCTATCACAAGAAGAAACTGGCTTGTAAGTGTTAACACTGTAATTATATATTACAATTTGTTTCCTGTTGTAATGCTGGTAGACTGTATTCAATTATCTAGTCTTTCCTGCATTTACATGTTGTTTTTTTTAGTAGACTGCAGCATTTTCCCCGTAGGCAAAAGCTATTTTAAAATGTTTTAATGATTTTCAGCTTTAATAGGTTTTATTTTCAGATAAATTGTGGGGTTCTTTAATTTCAGGATGTGTTTCTGATGACCACATTTTACATTAAAATGCTGGTTTTGTACTCTCCATTTCTGGGCGTTTTTGGTGCTATCAAGTACTACTTCCTAATCAGGTTACATACAATTCTGTGCATCTATTCTTCCTATTGGTAATAATTGACGTCAATGATGGTGCATTTGGCTTTTATTTTTACAAACCACATAGATAAATATAGATTAGATAAGAATGTTATTCCTAACTGTTGTTGATGGTCTTATCATAGACTGCCGGCCGGCAAAAGATACAAGCCTAAAACTTGTATTAATTATTCAGCTGCCTTATCAGCCATAGACTACATCATCTGGTTGTCTCTCCTGATATCCTGGATTTGAATTGGATCTTGTGCTATCAGCTGATGCCTCTAAATATTACAAAATGGTACTTTGTGAGTTGGTGATTAGATTAGGTTAGATTAGATAAGAAAGTGACAGCATGACTGAGGGCATGAGTGGTTAATGATTTTTTTTTTTAAATACAGATGTCTGGAAAGTCATTGGTTTGTGTGGGTGAGTCAGTCTAATCATATTCCAATGGAAATAGACGAGGACAAAGAGAGGCCCTGGCTGTCCTTGCAGGTATTTCATCACCTTGTCAGTCTCTGCTTATGAAGATGATTCACATTGGATTCTATTGAGCCACAAGTGCTTTAGATGTATCTTAACATACTAATAGTTGAGTGAGTGAGTGAGTTAGTGAGTGAGTGAGTGTGAGTTAGTGAGTGAGTGAGTGAGTGAGTGAGCTTTATTATGTGAGTGTGTGAGTGTGAGTGAGTGAGTGAGATGTATCTTAACATACTAATAGTTGTGTGAGTGAGTGAGTAAGTGAGTGAGTTTTTATTAGTATCAAATCATAAAGAACAGTCAAGGATTTCAATATTGAGGCAATAATAATTAATTGGAACATAATTCACTGGGATGTTAATGAATATTAACAGAGAGAGGGAGGGAGAGAGAGAGAGAGGGAGGGAGAGAGAGATGAATGGAGAGGTAGAGGAAGAGAATTAATTCTCTGTAATAAATCTGTCTTCCAATACAATAGCATTTACTTCAGCATTGCAATTATCTCCTCTTAGTTTCAATCACTTGAACATTTTGCCCTTTGGCTTTGAACTCATTCCATATTCTCTGAGCTACCATGATCCAATTGATCTGAAGCCTCATATGTGACTTCACTTTGGAAATGTTGATCAGATTCAAAGGGTTAATGCTGGTAACTGAATGCTAATTATGTGTATTAAATGAATGGTTACTTTATTGATTTGTCGACATGTGAAATGTGAATTCGAAATACATTTATAGAGTGGATGTTGTGTAAAATAACTGTAATCTTAATGCTCAATTGTTGGTACAACTTTTCTAAATCAAGTACCGTATTATCTTGCATATAAGATGCACTTTTTCCTCAATAAATTGGTGCAAAGTGTGGGTGCGTATTATACATAAGAATCAATTTTATGTACATAAACATTCATAATTTTAAATTTTAACGCATATTCATGCATATCCAAGATAATACTGTACCAGTATTGCTTTTGCAATTTTCTAGTCATGCTGGAACTTTCTGATGATGTTTAACTTTTGTTGACGTTTCAGTTGCGTGCTACATGCGATGTGGAAAAGTCATTTTTCAATGATTGGTTTACGGGACACTTAAACTTTCAGATCGAGCATCAGTAAGTGTTCACATTTACAGTATGTGTGGTTGATTTTTCAGAAAAGGAAGGGTGTCAGACTTCTCCCACTCATAGATATTTTTATCTCCAGCATGAGGGGCTGAACCCCAGTTGGAAAAACTGTTATATTTGCTGTTGTGCATTCACCGAACATTTATTCTCCCTGAACAATTTTGTGCAGGTGTGCTTTAGATTGTGCTGCTTTGAAAAAAAGCAAAGTTGAATTAAAGTAAGATCTGGGTAATTTTTGTGGATTTAATTTAAAATGTCTTTTATGTCTGTAGGCCTTAGAATGGAAATAAGATTTAAACATGGGTTACAGAATAAACGTTAAGTAGCACCGATGTAGTGGAATGATGATAAATTAATGGTTCATGCCATGCATGTTAGGGGTTCAATTCAGACCTCTATTGGGCAGAGAACTCCTTGACATGTTAATTGCCTGTAAAGTGGCATTGCCGAAATGTAGTGCATAGGCAGTTGTGGTGGTAAAGCCACAGGGGTTAATTGATAATAATGATTAGCACATAATGGGTTAAAATCCAACTCCAGTCATTGTGTGCCAACATTGAATGGCTTACTCACTCAACACAGTCATATGGAAGAGCAATGGAACGGTAGCTTATATTAGGAATGTGGTGGAATAGTAGGGTTCTCTCCTCTCAACCAGTGGGTTGCTGGTTCAAATCTGACCCTAGCCAATGGTAGTGACCTTGTACAAGTTGTTCACCATTAATATTATTGTCCTACATGTATGATTCTTCACTTTGTGAATTGCTTAATATTTGTTAACAGCCATATCGTAAGATAATAATAATAATAATAATAATAATAATTTCCATTGGCAATAGGCCTAGCTAACCTATAACCACATCTCGGAGGATAAATTGAATGTTGATGGTTACCTGCTTGTCTCTTTTTTCTAATGTACTCATTAGCTATGTTATAGGTCAAGTTTGGCAGAAAAAAGCAAGCAATTTTTACCACAGCCTGGGTTTCAAACCCAGACCAGTAGGCTAGCATGCTTACTACTCATCTAACTTACAGCCAATTTGACTATACTGGAAGATAAAGTATACTTTTTTAAAGTGTTTTTATGCAGTGTGTATATATATATACATATATATATGTATACTATTTTATCTATCTTGTTGTTTAATGTTTTGATCATTGTACACATTTTATTTTTAGTCTGTTCCCGACTATGCCACGCCACAACCTGTACAAAATGACACCCTACGTAAAGGAATTGTGTGCCAAGCATGGAGTCCCATACAAGTGCAAAACGCTTTCGGAAGCGTTTATAGACATCGTCAAGTAAGTTGGCTTGGCATCAATGCTCTAGGCTAAGAATATTAACCCAGGAAGTTATAATTGGAGTAGTGTTAGCATATAACTTTACAGGAAACAAAGAAAGAACATAGGTTATTTTCAGTTCTGTTAAGACATGTTTGATGAGAGATTTTAAGGTCACTTATCAGTTAGATGTCAGAAGTGAATTTCAGTGATCCAGCCAACAAAGGATTGTCTACCAGAGGTAGTCCTAGACGTAGACTTAGAGCATGGATATTCATGTGGCGGCCTGCAGGCCAGATCTGACCCGCCAGGGGCTGTGAAATGGCCCATGAAAGATATTGGGGTGATCAGTCACTTTTTTTCTAATACATGTAAAATATTTTAAAATGTCTTGTCTACGACTTACCTGTTTTCTATTACTTATGAACTAGATTTTTAAAACTAAAAACATTTTTGCACCTGGCTCTTTAGCACCAGTAAGAAATATTATGGCCCTTCATGAAATTTAGTCAAATAGCCCTGATTCAGAGCATCAGAAGAAATACTTAATCGTTTGTTGTTGATCAAGTATAGACTGTCAAGAATGGAGATGGAATTATGATTGGTATCTGTAGTGCCTTGGAAAATACAGTACACTGTAGCTAAGCGGTGTATATATATAAACAATGTTGGCCAAGTTTAGTTTTAAGGTTTCCCAGGCCCGTCTTTACGTGTTAAAAATCGGGCACAGTGCCCGGGGCCCCGCACATCTTAGGGGGCCACGCGCAAACGTTTTTTGCTTGTCAACGTTCAAAAATGTTTTAGAGATTACCTTTTTTTGCTTGTCAACATTTGATCTTCACAGCTAGGGCCCCACAGGCCGCCAGGTGCCCGGGACCCCACACAAATGTAAAACGGGCCTGCCTGTTCCTGTCTGCTTAATTTAATTATATGTCTATGGTCTACGCGTTTTGATGTTGTGTAGGTCTTTGAAACATTCTGGCGAAATCTGGCACGCCTACTACCAATCGTACCACGTCTCATAAGAACCCCAACAGCACAGACATCAGCATCCGACAGAATTGCGGGCGTCTGTTGAATTTGGCAACGTGAAGCAGTGACCATGTTTGATCAGTTCTCTGCTTTTCACTGTCAACTCTGTTGTGTAGTTAGGCCTTTGAAAGAAGGCATTTGGTTATAGAAGCATCGTCTTTTTTGGGCGCCATCTTGGTGTTTGTAGTTGTACCCCCCATGCCAAACGTTCAGTTGATCATTGCATTTCACAAGTTCCTATTATTATTATTATTATTAGTCTTTTGAGATGATGTTGGTAAAAGTTTGACATGGTTTTAAGCATTTCTTTCTTAGAGTTGATTTTCTGGTCGTTTTCGACAGAGGCTAATCTCTCTCGATTCGTTTCATATTATGTAGTAAATTGACGTACCGTTAAATGGTTAATTGGCTGTTTTATTAAGGCCAGTCTAGTGAATGTAATTTGATGTGTGTTTGTGTGTGGATTAGATGAGGCAAGGTGACTTTTGATTGTAGAACGTGAAGATGCAGTAGGAAATGTAGGTCTAAACAAATGTACTTTTTGTTATCGTTTTCAGTGGTTCTCTTTTTTAACAAATTATTGCTTTCAGGGTTTTTTCTAGACATTTATCAAATTTTGAACTGTTGTACTTTTTGTCTAATGTTGCTTTTGCTTTTTGTGAACTTGGTTTTAAAAAGAATCTTTTAAAACATCATGCATGATCAATGATCATTTAATTAAAACAGTGTTTATTCTAGACCTTCTCTGGGAGGGGGAATTTTCTCCCCCCAAGTTTGAATTTTCTCCATTTTTTACATTTTGGCAAGTAGTATGACCTCCCCAATGTCTGTTCCCCTCGCCCAATTTTAAACTCCCCCAAATGTCTAAGTGGCTAGAATAGCCACTGTAATAAGATTTTGAAAACTAAAAAGATCACTGTCTTTATAGTAGCTGTCTTTAAAAGGAGGCATGGTAATATTTCTTGGCTAAATGTGTGACTGCAGAAATTGAATATTTTTGCATAGAAAACACTAAATTTATCAATATGTAGTAAATTAAATTGAATTGTTTTGTCAATTTGATTTTCTAAAAGGTATTTCAGATGCATTTGAAAAACGTGAAAGTTGCCATACAGTGTAAAATCACAACAGTGTATTTACGGTTAATTTAAGAATCCTATTTTGTTTAGCATAATTTAGTTGCATTAGTGTCAATCTTTTGTATCAAATTCCACAGTAACACAGCTTTTAAAATTTTCAAATTTGTTTATCAAAACATATTTTACAATTGTTTTTGTACACTGGTTTAACTGATTATATTATATGATGTCATTTGCCATCATCTTGTTGCTATATTTAGTGCAAGTCTAAGTGTCAGTTGGCTACTTAGAGGACCAAAAATCTGATGTCACGTATTTTCTCTCAAAGGAGTATTTTTATTGTGATTCAAAAAAGTGGAAATAAAACCTTTGTCAATCGGCTCATTGTATTTTTGTATGTTAATAAAATTAGCAAATAATGTATGTTAAAGCTGATCACACATGCATGCCCAAAAATCTCAGCACCAGATATTGTGCTTAGCTGTAGCACACTATGGTCAGGGTCCATCCATATGGTACGTATGCACTGAGGGGGTTGGATTTAGGTGATTTTGCATATGTATGGGGGTGGGGGTTGAAAATATGCCTCTTTTTTTATACGTACTATATGGACGAGCCCTCATGTCATAGTCACAGATGCACTAATGTTCAAAAGAGGATTGATTCAAACACCTGAATACCTAAATCGATTATCATCTCAATCAATGCACTAATGCATATGCATGAACACCATATTTAGATTCAGTAAAGAAGTCTTATTTAATAGCACAGCATCTCCAGTAATCAAAACAATACAGGGTGGTGCAATAAAAACCGGACTAGTCACATTTAGGTCTGCATTTAATATAGTCCGGTTTTTTTGCGCCACCCTATATAATGGGGATAATTAATCTATGCAGGAATTGTTTAAAAATCACAGTCATTTATTATATTGGTCTACTATTCTACAGAATTCAATCTGTATATCTGTAATATCATTGCTTGACAAGTTTTGCTGAGAGAAACCTATTTTAAAAAGTGATTTGCCTTTTTTAAAACATAATTATAAGCAGCTACCGTACACTGAATCAATGTAAAGGTACAAGAGGGGCGGAAATTCCAAATGGTTTCAAATGATATACCAAGTACTCCAGTACGTAAATGGTGTTGGCTTGAGCGTGGAATGTCACGGCAAAGTCACTGCAACACTGCGGACCCTGAAAAAATAATAACTAATATAGTAATAACTAATAATTTAACTATAATTAATTTATGACAGTTCACTTTGTAGATAAATCATTATTGTGGTAATGGTAACTGCAAGAGGACATTTTTATAGCACCTATTTATTGATTACTCAAAGGTGCTCCAATTATTATTATTATTATTATTATTATTATTATTATTATTATTATAGAAAGACAATCAGAGGGTTAGTGGTAACTTGACCTCCAACAATTATATATTGACCCATGCCCACAGCAATGCTCTACTGTGCTTCTGGAATAACCTCTTCTTCAGTCTAGGACCAGGTATACAGTGTCCATGAGAATTTTATAAAAATAGGTGCTATATAAATTGTCCATTATATTACATACATACACACAGTCAAGACAATTTTAATAGTCATTTCAGGGTCTGCTTATATTGTGTGCAGTGGCGGCTCCAGGATTTGGCAAGTGGGGGGGCGTTGGGGTGGCAACTTCTAATCATGGGGGGCCAAACCATTTGTTGTTCGGTATGTAGTATTAAGTATAGGGTCCCAATAGAGGATAACTGGGGGGGGCAGGCATTCATTAGGGGGCATGGCCCCCCCTGTGTGTGCCGTTACAAGAATGTGATAATCTTGTGACACTGCTTCCCTGTGAATATTAATATTAAATATTAATAATAAAAATAATTTTCCGTAATTAAAAGTTTAAAAGGGTACTCTACCTCTCCAATCTTGTATCTGCTTTTCTTCCAGTACGAACTTCTCCACAGCGAGTCCTTCAGTACAAGATGGTCCTCCAGATCCAGTGCAAGGAACCGTCCTCTCCCGCGACTGTCCCTCGTGTCCGCAGGGCTGATCCCAATATCGGCAAGGCACCGACCCAGCCCAACGTCTCCCAATCTAGAATCCCCTTCGCAGAGACCCTTGATGAAAGCATTGTGAAGCTTGCGCAGCGCTCCCCTGCTCAGCACAAGCCCAGCCTCGCCGGCGTTGTACTGGCTGTCCCACGTTTCGTACACGTGGCCGAAATAATGCGGCCGCGCGGCGTCGAAAACGGCCAGATAATATCGAAGGTTTTCCACGATCACGTAGGTCTCGAGATCGACCTTCAGGAACCAGTCGTAGCTGTCCTGGTAGCTTACGGCGACCTGAACGAGAGCCTCTCGCAGGGCGTTCCAGCTGCGAGCGGCGCTGTTCTTGATCGGCAAAACGGACACTCCGGGCAGGCGGACACGGGGGGAGTGGCCGAAAAAGACCAGTTTGTTGCAGCGTCGGCCCCAGGTCTTTACGATGGCAGAGGCAGCGTCAAAGCTGGGACCGCCTTCAGAACTGGACCCAAAGTAGGCTAGAAGAGAGGAAGGGTCCTTGTACTGTGGCATCACAAAGCAGAGTACGCGAACTTTGTTCTTCAAGAAACCGGTTTCGGAAATGGTCTGAATCGATAACATAGAGTTTGACTACAGCAATATACAGTGGATCCCACTTAATCGCATACCGCTTCATTGCATAACCCGCATAATCGCATAACAACATAAGAACCCGAACCAGTGTTTTGTGTATCAGACGTCCCAGTTATTCGCATAGCCCTGTTAATTGCATAAGCAAGGCTCGCACGGCACCTATGCAATTAAGCGGATTTCACTGTATCAGTAACAACAGATTTAGGTATCATTGCCTTTAGTCAGTTTATATACAGTAGAACTTCTTTATAATGTACTCAGCAGGTCTGTAACATTTAATACATTATATCCTAGTTACATTATATATAATTGCCATCCGATTTAGCGAATTTTAAAGCATAAATTTCTCGACTTATCTGCGAGTATATAAGGTATATCCAAAGCCATCCAATACAGGAGCGCATCACATGGGACCGTACATTGCATACGTTATAACTGAGGAAATGCTATAACCAACTCTGATACAACAAAGTTCTGCTGTAATCTAATTAGTGCTGCAACAAATTAACAATGTAAAAACATTCAAGTGTACCGATACTATATACAATATATACAATTTACGGTTCATGTTGCTATGATACTCACTGCATGCAATGTTTGATTCTTTTGCCAGCTCAAGAATGATACAACAAAGTTTAACTGTACTCAAAAAACATCGCACAGAAACTAAACTATACTCAACAATAAGCTGCTAAATTCAATAGCATAATAACTACAGTTTTACCATTACATTACATTACAAGTTCTCATTAACTCATTAACACAAGTTTGCAAAAACAGTAATATAATACCCTCCAAAATTATTATCTATATAGACAACATCTTGTCCTTATTGTACCATTTTACTTTTATCGTCGTCAAGTGAAGGGAAGCTGATGTTGATCGATTGAAGCCATCTCATGTAAGACAACGAGTGAGGAATTTCCAGTTGAGACGGAAGAATGTCGGACACACGGTAGCGGTGGAAGATGGCGGCCAGAAAAACGCCCAGGATCATAGACAGTGAAAAGATGAAAACCGATGGCAATCGAAGAAGATGTGCATGAACCATCCTAAATAATTGTAAATTTGATATGCATGAACCATCCTAAATATCCTAAATAATTGTAAATTTGTCAGAAACTCATTCTTTATGAGAAGTTGGGAAACAAACAAATAGCCACTGCAAGACACATCAAGAGAAATCAACAAATGCACTCAATGGCAAATGAAGCAAAGGTAAATGCACAGATCCGACCAAAACCGTTTCACAAAACAACAATAAAAGAACGATGGAAATAGTAACTTTTAAAAAGGGTTAGGGTTAAAGTGAGGCTAACTCTAATCTGACTTTGCTTGCATTTGTGCAATTGAAACGGTGTTGGGTGGAACTGTGCATTTACCAAAATAAAAATAGGAGAAATAACAACGTCCCATTGCTGAATGCCAAATTCAAATCTAGAGTCCAAAAGCGACTCAATTCCATAGTGTTATAATACAAATACATCAGTGGCCTATTTGGTTGGGTGTTAGCTATGCCATAGATGAACCATCCACCTGGGTTCAATCCCTTTACACTCACATGTCCATCGGTGCAGAGGACTTGATGAAAAAATTCATGCTTTAGGTCGAAAAGTTGTGCATTAAATAAAAGATGAAGATTTAATAGGTGACCATCTGAATACCAGTTCCAAATTATAATACTTGGCCAACTTATAGGTAAGTCACAATATTAAAATGATGTTCTTAATAATACTCTACATAAGATGTAATGTAATAACTAGCAAAAGCTAAAGCCTTATGTAACTTTGTTTGAAAGTTACCGTAGTAAATGTTGTGAAACAATAATAAAGATGGCGTGTAGACCACCAGCACCTACAGATATGAGACTATGTTTTACCGGTACATCAGCTAGTAGCTGTAAACGTAACTCCTAAGGATTTGTATCAACTACCGGGTATCAAATAATGAATGACTAGCATCAGCAGCTGCAAGCCTGCAATGGCTTGCCATGCATATACTTTGCACTTCAGACAGATGTGCCATTATTATTATTATTACTATTATTATTATTATTATTATTATTATTATTATTATTATTCACGACAATTTATATAGCGCAGTAACAACTGGAGATAAGGTCAAGAGCGCTTTACAAAGGAATCACCTATAAGATATGTTAAATAAGTGTGTCTTTAGTGTCGTGCTGATAAATTCTCTTGGCAATGCCATCACAATGAAATCCATAGAGAAACTATAGAAGGGCTATGTTAGCAGGCCAAGTGAAAATTACGCTCTCAGAGTGGCACCAGTCACGCACTTTTTCCCAGCTACTTGGCAGTTTCAATGGTGCTACAGTCGTAAGGAACATGTTTATGGCAATTATTTGAGACTTATATCTGAAAATTACAACATATAACATTTGTATTGCCTTTGCTGTTTAGTACTTTACATATATTATAAGTTGGCAAAGTATTATAGTTTGGGACCGAGATTCCGAAGATTGCCAATTTAGTAAATCGGACCATTATTTTACAAAAGTATACATAATTCTAGCATTCATTTCAGAGACAAGGAATATTGGCAAATGTATTTGAATCCAGACGCTTCTACTGGTCAGATCTCTCGAGTTATCCATTGGGAAACGCATTCAGCCTTTTAAATTCAGCCTTTTAAATTCAAAATTTGTGTTATTTGACGTAAGTAAATGCTGTGCTTGAAGGTCATTACATTACTGAACTTACTGAGCTACAAACCATCATCCTCCAATGCGCATCTCCTGCTCCGTTTCACTGATCAAAATGATGTTTACATTCACAGATAACGTAATGCTTTTACTCAGTATCGAGCATTCACAGTGACTGGACACTCTCTGGAATGTATTGACTTCATACATTTGGGCCTCACCTCTTACTTCCTCACTTTGTTAAATGAAAATGTTAATTTTAAGTCTCGCTATTTATCTTGCGACTCCAAGGCAGCCGGGAGCGCCTCTGATTAGAAATAAAGGAGGCGCTACACAAATGCTGCATTACATACCGCAGATAAGTCTCGTCTTAGCATCAGTGCTTAGAATTTTGGGTGAATTTTGTCAGGCCAACGGAAGAAGACCAGTGTAAAGCAATACATGTAATAAGCGACCTGCAAGGATCGTTGTTTTCATAAGCCAGGGCAGAGCAACGCGAAGGCGAAAGCTCAAGCAGACCACATCTTGTAAAGTAGTTTCAATGCAAAGGCATCATCGACGATTAACTATGTATATTTAATTATAAACCTGACTTTTATACTTTATCAGTTTCTTCGAAATTCTAGCCACAATTTTATTTAACTATCATGTACCTTTCTCATTTATCTCTGTAAACATCAAAATGTATTCAATAAATAAGAATGCACAAATTTATCTTGTAGCGCAATTATAACTTGTTTCCCATGTTCTAGTCCAGTGCTTCTCAAACTTTCTGATACTGCGTACCGAAAGTGCTCTGGCAAAATTACTCCAGCCCGACAGCTTTTGAAGTTGCTACCTTTTTAGTTACCGCATTTTTAAACCTATTTTAAGAAGGCGTTTTATTTTATTTTACCTTGATTACAGTACATTAAGCACTTATGCACATTAAAACAAACAAATATCACTGAAAACGAAACTAAAGCTGTATAATACACTGATTATAAGCCAATACTATTATATGGATCGATCAGAATGCTGGAGTGCTGGACCATAAAGAGGAAAGAAGAAAGAGGGATAATGACTGCAGAAGTCAGCAGAAGACAAAGAATAAGGAACGAAATGATCACAGTAAACACAGAGGAAAAAAGAAACAATAATTGAATCAATACAGAAACGAAAACTGAAACGTTTGGTAATGTTGAAAGAATGAAGAAAGAAAGGCTACCAAAGAAATCACTATACAACTATGTGGAAGGGAAATGGAGAAAATGAGGACAAAAATATGGATAGAAAGCTTAAAGAGGAGGAAGAAGACATGCAAATGAACATCCTTATGACCATTGACCAGGGCAGCAAGAGACAGACAGAAGTGAATTGCCTGGCTGATCATTCACCTTTCCCACAGCTATTTTAATTAGCCCTTTTAAACCGCCAGTCCAAAGGTGTTGTAACTGTTGTTTAACCCCTTGAACTCCCATAATATTTAACTCATTGAATAATTCTTATAAGTCCCAACGCTGGAGTGACAAGATTATAAAATTAAGATTATGGTTTAACTAGAAGACCAGAGGCATATACTTGAATTAACTTTCTGTACGTACGTGAGACAACTACAGCACTTGATTGGCCAGAATGGATGGGTCAGGACAGGCTAGGCCAAGACCAAAGGGGGGCATGGCCCAAATGGCCCAATGGTAAATACGCCACTGACTTGCACTGGCATGGCTAAAGTTGCCAAACATTACCATGGTCACGTGACATCCGCCTGAACAACAAGCGTTGAGGGCCTTGAGGCGTGCCATTTTGCAGATTCGGGCATAATAGTAATATAAGAATAATATAATACATTATAATTCATTGGACGAGGCTGCCTTTGTTTCATCTGAAATGGCGAAACGCGTGCGTTTGCCCGAAGCTGTAAAGCGTATCTTGGAAAGCGACGAGGAAGTCGAGGAGACCCAGGTCGATGAAGGAGAATCTTCCGGGTCAGACGTCGACATTGATCCTGATATCGACGACCAGCGTACAGTGGGAGAAAGCTCCGACGATGAAGAGGTCACGGAAGTCGAGGAACGGTGGACTTCAGAGGTTCAAAATTTTCCCGTTTCGCCCCGTTTACAGGTGTTTCTGAAACTCCATCTTTCGATTCACACCCATTTGATTTTTTCAAATTGTTTTTAGACGATGATTTCTTTGAACTTGTTGTACAGCAGACCAACCTGTATGCCGAGCAAACAAGGTCTGCTGCTTTAGCAAATGGCAACCCTCATAGAACAGCATGGAAACCAACCTGTTTTGCCGAAATGCGCTCTTACTTCAGCCTCAACCTTTACTTTGGCACTAGTAAGCAACCCGAATTGCCTGACTACTGGAAAGCGGATCCCATGTGTAAGAATGACTATGTTTCAACTTGCATGACACGGGATCGGTTCGAAGCATTGACCAGGTATCTACATCTGGCAGATAGTACCAAAGCAGCAGCTATAGGGGAGCCAAATTATGACCCGCTCTACAAAGTTCGCCCTTTTTTAGATTGCCTACAGTCAAAATTTTCCTGTTTTTTTTCAAACCCCACTTGAATCTGAGCGTTGATGAGTCAATGGTTAAGTTCAAGGGCAGGCATTCAGCAAAACAGTACTGTTCCAAGAAACCCACAAAATGGGGATTCAAAGTTTGGGTTATTGCAGATGCTGCGACTGGATATTTTCTGAATTTTGATGTGTACACTGGGAAATGTTTGACCGCCGACCGAGCCCAAGTCAGGAAAGAGCATGGCCTAGGACACGAAGTCGTAACTATGCTGTGCTCAGAATATCTGGATGTCGGTCATCATGTCTATTTTGACCGATATTTCACTTCGCTGCCACTTTGCGAGTATTTGCTTAGTCGGTGCACCTACTCCTGTGCGACTATTATGTCAAACAGGTGAGGTTTACCCGATGAAGCAAAGAATGCAAAGCTTTAAAAATTGGGGATGTCATAGAATATCAGAAGGGAGAAACAATGCTTTCTGTATTTTTTGACAAGAGGCAACTTTATTTCCTTTCTAAAGGGCAAAAGGTGGGATTGACAACAAAAAAGGTGATCAGCAACTCCATGTTAATGTCTCTTACAATAAATACATGGGTGGAGTTGATCGGGGTAATCAGCTCGCCTCTTATTACCCAGCTGGGAGAGAAGGCAAGAAATGGTGGCGGTACATTGTGTGGTGGGGGAGTGAAAGTGGCGTTGATGAATGCATTCTTGCTGTGGAAGCATTTTCCTTTTAGTCCAGATGACACCGAGGCTGTGAAGCTGAGGAAGTGTCAGGCACCTCTAGACTTCCAGCGTGAAGTCATACATGCTTTGAGAGCAGGATATGCGACCAATGTGCACCGCAGGCAATCAATTGCTTGCAGAATGAAAAGAAAGGATCAAAAGTTAAGAAAAGATATTTAAAGTAAACTGGAACCTGTGGGGAGGAAGGGCAAAGGAGGGACAGGGAAAGAAATAAACTTGAATAACAATATGATGCTCAAATCGTCTGATTTGGACTGATCATTTGACGTCTGTTGTTGAAAACTACGGTACTCAATTCAGAACTCTTCCTCACTTCCTCTTCCTTCCCTCATCCTTTATATTGTTGCCCAAGAATTTAAGGGTGATTTGATTTCAGGCTTTGTAATTCTTTGTATCATCCTCCTGTTATTGTTTTTGCATTTTCTGCATTAACTTGCTCAGTTCAAATAAAAAGTGTAGAATTTTTGTCAAGAATGGTTTGTATACAGTGGTTATTCTTGACTGTTTTCAGTGTCTGATGCTGGTATTGTTTTGTTATTTCTGCTAATTATATTTTACATTTGAAATTTTGTTCAGATTGAGAATCTGATGATATCTCTTCATGAAGTTGTCCAGCTCAAGGAGGATCCGTACCGTCATGCAACAACACAAGTTGTATATGGAAGTGCAAGGTTATTTTACTAAGCCTCTATATCTCTTATGAATGTGTTTTTAGTACAAATAAACCCATAAAAATATTGAAGTTTCTAAGCTTCTAGAAATCATTAAGATATGTAGATTTCATTGCACGGATTTGTCTGACTTTAATCAAAGAGGCAGGTTAGATTTCATTTTTGGGTTCTTTAGCACGACAGTTCTGGGAGAACAAGGTTCTATATTATTATTATTACTATTATTATTACTATTTTAATTATTATTATTATTACAGTAATCACTACAATTTGAAGGGGTGGTAATGATTACTATTTTCTTGTTCGATTAATCAGAAAAATTTTAATCGATTAATCAATTTATTTTGATTAAAATAATTACCGTACATATAACTTTTAGCTGATCTCCTTACATTGTCTATTTTGCCGTCTGCAGTTAGCTTTAAAACAAAACAAAAGTGCTTGCTCAGCTCTCCCATTAAATGCTTAACTGCTTTCATTACTCGCCATTGTTGTTTGAACGAAATAGATATATAGTAAGCTAAGCAGGTATTTAAGTAAATAAGTTAATAAGTTACAAAAATATTAAAATTTAATCTATTAATTAATCTTTAATATCCGCAGCCCTAGTAATTTGTAGTGATAACTTCATGTGATATGTAAATATTTTGATGCTGATAGGGATGACACTGGGACTGGAAGTCTGATGGCAGAACATCCCGCAGCTGGTGTTGCTGGCAGAGATCATGACGAACCTCTTGGAAATGGAGTAACAAACTTACTTGCTTCAGATGCTGGGCAGATTGCCGGCAACTTGGATTCTTCAAAGGCTCCACAAGAACATGACGTCATCCCAGTTTCAATAGAGCCTTTGCCAAATGAAGATGTCGTGTCGTCAGATTGTGGTGTTGGCGTTGTGTTCGAGAGGAATGAAACTGACAAGTCTCCTAGACAAGTTAGTGATCCATGGCTGTTGGAGACATACTCCACTTTTGCACTGAGGCTGACTGAGGAAGCAATTGCGAGAATAACATCTCATACCACTGATCTTCCAAGAAATCCATTCCAGATTGGTAGAGGTGATCTAACCATTGAGCCTATGGAAATCAATGTACTCCGCCTTGACGGAGCTGAGGAGCTGCTCAACTAACTTCTGTTTTTGTGTGAGCTATCATGACTGTGGAAGATTTTGATCGTCCACTGTATAGTTTTTGAAACAATTGTTATTAATAATTTTATAGACAATATAAAAATATAATAATGATTAAAATTTTTTATCTTTGGTCTCCATAAGAATAGTTGTTGTCTTATTAGGTTTGATCGTTTATATTGTTGTAACAGTAACAGTTCTTCTTCATTTATTTCTCCATAATTATTCCACAATTTACATAACGTGTAAACAAAAAGAACAGGTACATAAGCCTATGTACTTGTCCAATAATAACTTTGTAACAAATCAAATTGAGAAAGAAAGAAATAAATGGTTACTGAAGGGATCATGGATCCCGCAAGAAAGTAACCAGTACATATGAAATTTTATAATGATAGCAGACATAAGTTAAGAATTAGTTTAATGATTTGAATTTAAGTAAAAAAATACACATAGCATATAAGTGTCTGTATCAAGGTAGATTAAAGTTAAAATATATGTCTAATCCTGTAGAATTATTTGTTTAAGTCTCTTTTAAAACAGTGTTAGGTTTGGTATATTTTTAATCTGAGTAGGAAGATTGTTCCATGGGTGCTCTAGATAAAATATTTTGGGTAGCAGATTATTTATGTATTTGTACATAAATATTGCACTTTGCTGTTTATAAATATTAGTGACATTTAAAATATTTAGATTTTTATAAAGATGACTAGCATTTGAACGTCTGTTTGAAAATGTTATTAACCTAATTGCTTTATTTTGTAGAATTTGGATTTTTTTCTGTTAAATATTTATAAGTATGATTCCATATTATATTGCAATAGGTTAAGTACGGATGTATCAGAGTAAAATATAATTTCAATAAAGTTGTTTTATTTACAAATTTCATGATATGTCTAATGATATTTATGTTTTTAGATATTTTAGAGGCAATCTGATCAGTTTGATTTTTCCAACTAAGATTTTGGTCTACCATTACTTGTTACTTGAGGAGTGTGTGTGCTAATTGTGTAATGGTGAGTGTGAAACTGATCTGTAGGAAGAAGCCAATAGTTCAGCAGAAGATAAAAGCATCTAGGAATGAGAACTGATAGAGTTTGATTCCCAGATTTCATCACTGCCAAGCTTTTTGACTAGCCACTTTACTATTCTTTGTAATATGCTAACAGGGTTAGACATTGGGTACATTCTCAGACAGACTTAGTCAAAATAATGAATAAAACAATGAATAGAAAGTTATCATCTGACTAGGGAAACTTTTATCTTACACATAGATGGAGCACGTCCCATCTTATACGCTTTTTTATATATTCAAGTTAACTAATGCATTAATATTTTGTTGTGAGTGTGGGCATAATAGAATGAAATATTTTGTATATTTCTATATTTAATAATGGAGCATATTTTGTTATTGCGCAGGACAATCTGATTTGCCTGTTTGGGGCTGTCCATTAATTACATCAACAATTTAGGGCAATTTTAGACCCCCTCCCCCTTGTCAACAACTGTCAACTTTCAGTTACCCCCCTATAATTACGTCAAAAACTTTTGACACCTTGCCCCCCAAGATCAATGACAGGTCCCAATAGCAAGATTGTTTTTTTGTGGTGGTGACCATTTTTCCCGTTTTGCTCATCGAGTGTCAAATGATCACCTTTATTGCCATGCTTTTTTCCATTGTAATAAGTGTATTCCATGAAATTTCCTATTTTTTGATTATTTGTAAAAAGTGAAATTGTTGATGTCAACTTCTCTTGACCCCCTCCCCCTGTCAACAACTGTCAAACTTTTTCAAACCCCCTCCGTCCCTAAATTGTTGACATAATTAATGGACAGCCCCTTAGTGGGAACAGTTGTCTCCGTATCCATATCTCTTACCATAAAATTTGGATACTGTTTGCACAAGGACCCTAAAAGATTCAAAGGCCTCCCTCAGTTGCAGGCCGATAATAACAGAGAGTACGTTCGAGTAACTGTAAAGATAATGTCACATGACATGTGCAATTTTATTACACTCAAGAAATCCATTTCATACATCAAAGAAAATCATTTTGATAGTTACAAATACTGAATATTCTAGATTTAGATGATGCTGACAAGAATAATAATAGTAATGTACTATTTAAATATAATATATTATATTTTATATTTAACATGCTATTAACCAATTGACAATTATCTTCAACAAAGTACATTTATTTTGCTGAAGAATTAAAGCTCTTCCTCCTAACAGCCACATGCAGGGATATTTTTACACCCCCAATCTGAGACCGACACCCCCCCAATCTGAGCCTGGGATAACCTTTTTTTTGCTTGTCAGGACTTTTTTGGCATGGACCCCCAAAATATACTGACAACCCCCAAATTGATAATCCTAGAAATAACCCTGGCCACATTGCAGCAAAACCAAGGAAAGCCTGATGAATGTAAGTCCTCACAAATAATGGCATTTCTGCGACAAGAGAGCCGTTAGTGACATCTTGTCTCACATTAATTATCTGTAGCATAATTAGCAGAAACTGTACATTATAAACAAAAAAGGAAGAGGCAATGGGTTGTAATGACAAAGCTTTGAAATGATAAAACAGTAAGCATAAGAAGACCAAAAAAACTCAACAATCAAAATATTCAGGTATTTTAATATCCAACTTGTTTAATCTTCATTGTGAACCTAAGCAAAAACTGAAAATTTTTCATCATTGCCATATATATATATATATACATATATATAAATGGATGGAATGCAGAGGCAATAATACACTTGTACACTCACTACCTGAAAACTGTGCTACTTTCTTAAACCAAACAATTTCATTCTTTTAAACTAGAAATCAAAAAGGTCATTAAATCTAACAAATTCATTAATTTTTTAATACATGTATAAGTTGATCTATGTTTTCATGTTGTAGCTTTAGTTATGTTTTTAGTATTTAATGCATACAAGAAAACGTTTAACAAGTAGCCCACACTACATTAATAAACTATTCACCTCTAATAATAGCACATCTAATGCCCTATGGTTAATACTCGACCATGTAACGATTGAATACCAGTAACCAAGTATCCTCAGATGCTTCACAATTTCAAGAAATAAGTTCTAAATAAGAAGTTACTTTACTCACATCATATGAATTATACTCACATCATATGAATTATAACAAAGACAGAAAATAACCAGTAACAGACAGCAGATATGATACTGCCGCTAGTGAATTTGTCACAATCTAGAAAGATAACTGAAAAATGGGGTTTTTTCAAACGTCTAATTTTAAACTATCACAAAACTCAATAACATAGGCGAAAAGAATGTACAATAAGTGGTCAGTTGTCTGTAGCAGATGATCCGTTAACGTGTCTTATTTCAAAAAATGCACAGGGATAGCTAACGGTAGTTTGTGCGTCTTGCGTTTACATTTCTCTGAAGTGGTCGTTGACGTGCTTTTCGAACTTTTTCATCGGATACTTCTCGTCAAACTGCTTTCCGCAGATCGGACACACCGGGCCGTAGTGCGCGTCGATGTGGCCCAGGACTTGGCTTTCCGGAATCTCGTACGAAAATACGCAGGAGCAAATGGGGCACGTCCTCTGGGGCTCCCCCGGTGCATCCTCAAACCTATACACAGAATATTACAAATCCTATAGTGCACCTATTAAAAATAGGTTATAATTATAACATCCAAACTAGAATTCATTGCCAGCAGCACTTGATAAAACCAACACATTAACATCTTTTAGATCTACTCTTAAGATGTACCCGTTTAGATTGCTACCCCTTTATCTCTCAGACCAGGGTTTAATCTAGGCCGTTTCCGGGGGAGAAATTGCCCTTTCTACCCGGAAATTTCAAACCCCCCTGGAAATTTTGGAATACTACATCAACTAACAGCAGCCCCCTAGCAGAATTCCCCCCGGCTTTGTCAGTTTCCCCCCGGAGTCCAGGAGTCTAGATTAAACACTGTCTCAGACCTTCCAGGCTTGACCTGGCTTTAATTCAGATAAGATTTTATGCACCATTGGCTGATGCCCTAGGCATTATGATAGTGGCTCCATAGAAGTCGAAGTTAATTGATTGATTGATTGACAGGCAATCAGCCAGTTTCAGAAGACAAGGGATTCAATTACATTTAGAGAATCAACAATTAAACGACAGAAGATCACAAAAACTCTAAGAGTAAAAAAAATAAAAATTGCTAACCTTTCTCCATCAACATTTGCAACAGCAGACTGACTGCTTAGGATCGCATCCTTGGCTTCTGTGGCAGCACCATCAACCGCTAGGTTGGACATTCCAGTCGCATTGCAAGAGTTATCTTTAGAAGCATACCAAAATAAAAACATGCACATATATGTATATACATCAGGTTTGTACTCATTACTTAATATACAGTTATCTTATCAGAGTGTTCAACTGATCAGTGGCAGTTCCACGATTTCTTGGTGGTGGGATGAAATGAATTCATAGGAAGTTGGTGATGGGGAATGAAAAGAGAGGGAAAATCAATAAACTTTGCCGAAAAAGAAAAAGGCTGACAATTTTTCCTGAATTTTACTAGACTTACCGAAAAATAGGTTGACAAGCAAAAAAGGTCACCCGTAGTTTTTCCCCTGTCATTTTACTTAACTTTTACCCAAAAATAGTTTGACAAGCAAAAAAAAGTCCGGTGGGGGGATGCACCCCACTCATCTCCTACATGGAATCGCCACTGATATTGACGATTACTTTGTAAATTTCCTTGTTTTGCTTCCAATCGTACTATAACTAATAATAATAATAATAATAATAATAATAATAATAATTTCATTATCATCATTAACCATGGGCTCATTGCCCATTGGTGTATAATGCCATCTCCACAGTTTTCTACCATTCTTTCCCGTTCATTGCTCTGCAACTCAGATCCTGATACACCATTCTTCAATATCATCACACCATTCCCTGTGTGGTCTTCCTTTCTTATCGGCACCCTCCAATAGCAATAAAGGCTCATCCATATAGTACGTACACAAAAAAGGCATATTTTCAACCCCCTTCCCCCGTTTCACACAGCGTACATAGAAAATCTACAAAAAAACAACCCCCTCCTTCCTCGGTGCGTACATACTATATGGATGGACCCTAATTTGCATCGTATTAAAGCGTGCAGTAGCAATGCTGTGGTGTATCTAAATATGCACAAAGATTTAACATACATACCATGTCCAGATGCAACTGGTAGAACCTTCACCTTGGCTGGCTGCATCGGTGCCGGCAGTGGTCTCAAAGGAACTGGCATCATTCCATCCGATCCACAGCCATCCACGACATCGAATGTCTCCAGTGAGTTCACTGTTCGCAGAGGAACATCATCATGCAAAGGTTTCTGCAGAGTTTGATTCTGAAAATTAAAACAGAGACAATCATCAATTGTTAAGCAAAGCAAGCTCAAAGATTCAAGACTGGACATATTCAAGCATCAAAATAATAGCAATAACAATAATAATAATAATAATAATAATAATAATAATAACAACAACAACAATAATAAGAAACTTGAGAATAATGATGATGATGATGATGATGATGATGATGATGATAATGATAACAACAGAGTTTAAATTAGTATTCAGTGGGGATGTGCACATACGTGTGAAAACCACTATGAACATGGGTTATATAATAATAATAATAATAATAATAATAATAATAATAATAATAATAATGCAATGATGAGTAAATATTAGAATAATAATTTTGTTTCTACCATAATAATAATAATAATACTTGTATTTTCTACAGTTTTGAGAGCATTATTTAATTTGTTCTGAATCATACTTTATACATAAAATACAAATGAAACAATAAATAAATTCATAAATAGTACTACTAATAACAAGCACATAAATACTGATAATTATTAAGAGATAAATACTACTGATAATAAAAAGATAAAAGGTAACAGATATAAAATAATTATCATAAATGCAACTGACAATGAAACAAAAACAAAAAAAATCTTTTAATGGAAAAATATAGCAAATGCAAAATTAATGCTACTTACTTGGAAGTCCAATGGCAATGGAATATCACAAACCTTGGGAAGTTCAGAAGTGCAGGGCATTTCATGATACTAAAGGCAAAAAAGAATTTCAAGTTACTAAAACAAATAATGTGAAATAAAATCATATTCACACTTTTCACAAGTAACACAAGATATTACTGTATGCATGAAAACTACACACACACACACACACACACACACACACATGTAAGAAACCAGTGCATGAACATGGGTTATACAGAAGCAGAGAGCATATAACAAAATACAGTGCTTCCTCTTGGTCAAACATGGATACAAACCACAAGTGTATGTGTGTGCATGTGTGTGTGCATGCAAAAAGTAGCTATACAGTACCATGAATTCAAGGCAAAGGCTTATTTATTAACCCCTTAACTGGGGATCCCGGATATATCCGTCCATTTTACATTGAGTTACAGTTAAATACACGGTTAAGGGGTTAAGTGCTTGCCAATACATGTGCCTCATTGTTCAGAGATAACTTATTGCAATCGCTATACCAGGCAACTGAAATAAATCATATTTAATTTTTTAATAATATGCGTACAGCAATCGAAAGACCCACAAATATTGTTTTTTTTTTCCATAGTGATTTACATTGAAGTCAGCAGATGTGCCTTTCACAACAAACTTAATGGCCAGAAGTCATTCTGATTCTAACCCAAGATTTTCCTACACATTGACCTTGTGCTGTAAAGCATCAGTTACATTTGCAACACACAGGAGAGGCACACTGACAGAGTGAGATCTAGTTCTGCATTTCATTGGAGCCCCTCCAAGGGTTCATCCATATAGTACGCACACAAAAAGTCATATTTTCACCCCCACAGCCCCTGTTGCACATAGCGTACATAGGAAAATCTCCAAAATCCGAACCCCCCCTCAGTGCATAGGTACTATATGGATGGACCCTAGTGCTGACTCAGCCTTACTCACCAGAGGGCAGTGATAAAAAGAGAAGCACTGAGCTATTATAATTCAACCACAAAACAATCAATAAACTGATTGAAGGAAACAGCACAAACTGCTCAAATAAGTGATACCAAAACTGCAATCATAATCACTACCTGCGCCTGCAAAACTGTTTAGATAAAGAAATGATAGATGAGTCGACCTTAATCCCATCCTCCTTCATCAGTTCTGTAGCGAAATCTCCTTCGGCCAATTTTCGCGTCAGTTCCTCGTTCGCGCGTTTCTGGTCGACGTACAGCTTCTTGTATTTCTCCGCTTTTTCACGGCTTCTCTGAAGCGCGATCTTGAAGTACTGCAGGTCCTGCTGAGTTCGTTCCGAGGTCTCGGAAATCTCTACAGCAAACACGATTCTCCGCATCATAAAATGCCATCGTTACAAAGCCATAGGCAGACCATTCTCCATTTAAAAATAGAGCTTTGTTATAACAGGTTCGGTTATAACGTATACTCTGTCATAACGTATCCTCGGTTATAAAGTACCACAATGTACGGTCCTGTGTGATGCGATACTGTATTGGATGGTATTGGATATAACGTACCTTGGATATTACTAATTTTTACAGACCTGCTAGTAACGCTGTAATGAAGTTCTACTGTAAATCTAATGCATAAAAACACTTAATTTACAAAATTACACACCTGTCAATGTATTCTAGAATAACAGAAACCAATATGACCTGCAAATCTTCTGTACCTCTAGTCTGAAAAATTAATTCTTACCAGATCTAGATGGAACAAGAACAGTGCCTTTCTCTGACGACTCTTTATTATCCAAATTTGCAGCTGCTAATAACAAACAACACATAAGTTGGCTATGGGTTTGCATTAGAAGAACAAAGATGCCACAACAGGATTTGCTGTTTGCCAGATATGGGTCCTCAAATTGAGAATTTGAAACTATTAGACCACAACCAAAGACATAATTTTGTGCAAAAACAATTATATATGTGAAAAACATTGACTCTAGTTTTGATTTGCATAAGGAACCATGGTGTCTGAAAGGTGAAGGTTCACCCATACCCGAGTTCAATCGTTGGGCCCGGCACTGATCTCCAGTTTCAGGCAGCAATGCAGGTGGCTTGCACCATTAATCTAAAGTAGTTTGCCATTGTTTTTTCCAGACCCGCGTTTTACCTTTGCAGCCAAGCTGCTACTCATCTACCACTGCCCTAAAGGCAAATGAAGGCTGAGTCAACCTTAGGGGCTCCTGCGGGAATCGAACCCATTCCATGAGCATACCACTCTAGCGTGTTATCCATCCGCCATCTTAGGCAATGGATTATGCAATACTGTAGCTGTAAACATAATTTACAACCACTCAGTAGTCCTGCATTCAATAACCAACCACAAGCACAAAAATCACATTGTAAAATTAGATGAACACACCAAACAAGCACTTTCAATTAGCTCACGTAAAAAACTGGCATTTTACACATACACTATATCTGTCTGTCTGTCTGTCAGCCTGTCTGTCAGCCTGTCTGTCTGTCTATCCATCTACTTATTTCAAACTACGTATCAATCAATTAACCTAAGTCCCTTTCTAGGACATTACGAGATCAACCTGTCTCTCGTGCCGTCTTTTTGAATAGGCTTAAGACGCACTTTTTCAATCTGACATTTGACTCGGCAATAGCGGCGCATTTGTAAAAATAGCGCCTGAAATTTCAGTATCTATCTATCTATTTATATATGTATCAAACTTTTCTGGCCAATTACATTTTATTCCAAGCTACAAAACAAATCAAGATAATTTAAGCAAGTAATGACTCCAGACGTGTACAGGGTGGTGCAAAAAACCCGAACTATATTAAATGCAAACCTAAATGTGACTAGTCTGGTTTTTTTGGCACCACCCTGTATATAACCATAGACTGCCCAGATGAAAGCAAGTAACAGAGATTCAGTTAAATAACAAATTAAATAACAGTCCTAACAAAACTAGATACAGTTTTAAACTCACATGAACTTAGTTTCTGCTGCTTCAACAGTCGACTCTCCAGCATTTCACATTCGACGTACTTCTCCTTGTATGCCTCTTCGGCCATCTGAAGTCGTTCTTTCATCTGCTCCACTTCAGTTTTCTGGTCTTCCACGTTCTTCACCAACTCTTGCTGGAATACATCACAGGAAATTTATCTTCAAATATCACAATATAAAGCCGAGTAGATGCAAAAGGTTTTGATTATGACATAGAATAAAACTATGAAAACAATATTTAATTTGCATCAAAACCAAATGAAGACTCGTTCAAATATCACAATATGGCTTATTCAAAATTATTTAATTTGCATCACAAAAAGATGAAGACTCACGATGATTTATAAAGATTATAAAGAGATTAGGATGATGGCAATGCATTTTGATAATCGAAGAACTTAATTACAACATGTGGATTGTTTTGACATTGTATATTGCAAATTGTGTTTGTTCTGTTTGTAGAATCAAGGATAGCAGCTGTAGCGAACAAACAGAAGTTGGAATAAAGGAATGTAGCCAGGATTTCCGAAGAGGGGTTTGAAAAATTTTCGTCGATAACCGTTGCCCCAAAAATAAAAATTGGTTTTGGCAAATGAGATTGGCTTTCAACACAGGAGAAATCCTACTAAACCACTTAAAACCCAGTTATTATTACTAATATCATTATTATTATTATTATTATTATTATTATTATTATTATTATTATTATTATTGCACTAGTGTTCAAAATCCTTACCATCTGAAAAGTGAATTCTCAAGAGATCTTTGGTTGGCCTCAAACTTTTTCGTCATTTTCAAGTAGCGCTCCTTCAGCGTTACGTGCGCCATCTCGAGGGCGTAAAGCGAACCTTCAACCTCTGACTTTTGCCTATTCACCTTTTCATCAAGAAGTTCCTGCAGCTTCATCACTTCCTTGCACAACTCTTCCTTTTCCTGAAAAAAGACTCCACATTTTGGCTTTTCTCAAAGCAAAACCCTGGCTATAATAATAATAATAATAATAATAATAATAATAATAATAATAATAATGAAAATAATAATATGAATGATGATGATGATGATGATGATGATGATGATGATGATGATGATGATGATGATGATGATGATGATGATGATGATGATGATGATGATTTGTTTTCTTTGTCTATTACTCTGGCATCAAAGAAATTTTGCTTGTGCCTCTCAACTAGTTTCTACTAAAAATTTTTGTCATTACATCGAGTACAAGTATAATAACAATAATTAATAATAATAATAATAATAATAATAATAATTTTCACTTTCACTAATCCAAATGACACTTGACTGCTATCAACAGGCACAGTCTTCATAAATACAATGGAGGGCAGATATCTTGAACTTTCAGTGGGTCTTTTGTGAATGCTGCTATTGGACAGTCAGGAAGTGCATATCATCCTCTGGGTCACTAATATTCAAAATCAATGATTGGGCAGGAATTCACAATGCCTAAGAATATATGGCGGTGCAATATAATTGAAATTTTAACTGTCCTGTCTTGTACCCGGCAAAAATCCTAATGCAGCAGTTACCTTGGTTACAAAGTCGAGCTTCTCTTGCACGGCATTCCTCTCCTTATTCAAGTGACTGATCTCCGCACTAAGGCTCTGCTGGGTCAATGCAAGAGACTTCCGAGTCGAATCTGTCGCCAGTTTGGCTGCCTGTAAAAGCAAACGGAAATAACCACAGCTAACCAAATGAATGAATCAATCAATGAATGAATGAATGAATGAATGAATGAATGAATCAATGAATCAATAAATCAATGAATCAATAAATCAATGAATGAATCAATGAATGAATCAATGAATGAATCAATGAATGAATCAATGAATCAATGAATGAATGAATCAATGAATCAATCAATGAATGAATCAATGAATGAATCAATCAATGAATCAATGAATCAATCAATCAATCAATCAATCAATCATTAAGCTTCTATGGCGCCACTATCATGATAGAAGATTTAGATAAGATAATCCATTTAGATAAGATAATCAATCAATTTGAGAAGCTACTAAAGACACACTTATTTAACATATCTTATAAGTGACTCCTTTGTAAAGCGCTCTTGGCAATTGCTCCAGTTATGCTACTGCGCTAAATAAATTGTCGCAAATAATAATAATAATAATAATAATAATAATAATAATAATAATAATAATTTAGCATAATTTGTGCATTGGTTGGAGTCTTACTTCTAAATCAGACGACATCTTCTCAAAAGCCTGTTTCATTGTTAGAACCTCTTCGTTCAACATCATCTTGCAGTGCTCGGCCGCGCCCAGTTTGTCTTCAGCATTGCGGATCCTCTCGCAGAGAAACTCGATCGTCTCCTAGATCGAAAAGATCATCCAAGAACCGGTTCAAAACAACAAAAGAATTCGATCAAGTTCACAAATGAAAACCTAATGTAACGTAGCATTTGTATATTGCCTCTTATATTTTCAACTCAACCTCAATGATAGACCACACCTCAACCGTTAAGTGACACCCCTCTGCACCCTGCAACTATCGATAGAATCATTGGCACCCCTAATAATATAAGCAAATATATAATTAGATAATATATGCAAATGAACTCAATTAACTTATTTCTGACCTTCACTTCTAAGCGTTTGAGAATAAGCAGCTACTGCGATACTACTTACAAAAGTGCAATATTAATTCACAAAATTTTTTTACTTACTTACTCTTCCTCTTTGAGCTTAGACTGAAAGTCAGTAGTGTACTAGGCCCATATTTTCTTTATATATGAGCTATTTTTCTTTTACATATAAGTTATTCTGAATAGTACTAGACTACAGCATATTAAGATAGCTAAGAAATACAAAAAATTATGTAAAATGTCACAGATAAGATAGAATATCTATTCTTTAGTTGCATCAAATACTAATTTATGAAAGACGGCAGAAATAAAATGAGCACATAACTTCATGAAATATTCGATACAATTTTTCCAATTTATCGCATTGTAGTTAATATAATATCACAACTGCCCATGTTGTTTAGTCGCAAAATCTATGGCGGCAGCACAAGATCCACAAGGGACATCCAATGATTTTCAAATTCCTTAAATTAATAAACTTAACCCTTAAACCGCCAGATACCTTGTTACTAAATGCAATGTAACCAAGTATACTTGGTTCCAGAGGTTAAAGGGTTAAGCACAATGACTGAATCTGCCCACCTTATCCGCTGAGGAGACCTGGAGTTGCTTTTCCAGCCGGACCTGCTGCTCTTGGATTCCTTCTTCCATCCTTTCCACCTCCTTTTTCATCCTTGCACCACAGATCTCCTCTTCCATCAGACGTGTTTTCAAACGGTCGTTCTCGGATACGAATCCCTTTTTTAAAAACAAAAACGACGTAAAATTTACAATTTATTAATACACTTGACAAGAATTTTTTTAAAACTGAGTTTCAATTCAAAAACTCGAATTGAAAACTGGAAAGTTTTTTCTTACTGTTTAATTTTCTGCATAAAAACAAATAATAAAATTTTGCTCTAAGCAAAAAACCTTAAAATAAATTTACTTCATTACCACTATGGACCAACTAACTGCCCAAAGGCAAAAAATTTCCTTAAAATAAATTTAATTTTATTACTATTTTAGTAACTAGTCATAATAGTTTGCTAATGAAATGTATCAAAACTAGACCACAGCTTAACAATCAATCAAATTGACCAGCAGGAGCACAGCAACTGTGACCAATGGACCCTAGGCCCAAAAATTCCAGGACCCCTGGGCTGACGATTCCCAGAGTAAATAAACTCACTGCTCATGAACCAGCAACTTTGAAAACATTCGCACCTTAATATACCGTAATCTTCAACATTTCATTCATATAATCAAACAGACACTCTGAGAGCCGAAGAAAACTAGCTAAAACTAAAAAGCTGGCCGTAAAAATGTTTCGCAGTCGCTACCCGCAGCTGTTCTCCCTCGTCCTCGAGGGCCCTGATACGTCCGGTCAGAGCATCTTTCTCGTTCACCAAACTCTTGATCTTCTCCTGGAGGCTGACAATGTACGCGTCGTTCTCGTCGAGCCTCTTCTCCATCGTAGCCTTCTCCTGCAATGGGTTAATTAAACGCAACTGCCTCGTTGAAACAAGACTAAAATCTAGAATAGTCAAATCAAATTACTGCCCTATTCCAGAAACATTGACATTTATAAATCACTTTAGTATCTAGAATAACACAATCATGCTAACCTCAATGTTATTATATTGGAAGGCAGATTTGGTACAGAGGATAATTCACTTCCTCTGCCTCTCCATTTAGTATCTCTCTGTCTGACTGTCTGTCTGCCTGTCTATCTCTCTGTCTGTCTGCCTGACTCTGCTAATATTGAATTCCAGCTGCATACTCAGTGACTAATGGTTCTGTTATTATAGTACAAATAGTACAACCTTTCACTATTCTTTGATTCATGACTTGCAGTTCTAATGGATCTAATAACAGTTCACTAATTTTGCATGTAAATTATATTGAATATAAGAAAAAATGCTGTGATTATAAGCAAGTGGAAGGCATTTAGAACGACTTAAACAATTTATCTGCAGATAATAATACTTCACCTGATTTAGAACTTCAGTTTTGTCCTGAAACGAATTTATGCAGACCTGAAGATGCTCCAACTGAAGTCTCTGCTCGTTCATCGTCTCACCTGACTCCTGATAAAAAATTTTTACGCAAACTGATCAAATCTAATCTAATCTTAAACTTCCCTAGCGCCACCTCATAATACACAGCCGATGGTACACCAATCACAGACACACACGATCCGGGTCAGATCCAAATCCAGGCCATCCGGCCGGACAATCAGATAAGTCTATGGTGGATAAGCCCGGTCAAAAAGATAGGTTTTTAATCTTGTTTTAAAGTTTGGGAGTGAATTTGCACTGCACTAATAAACTGACATCAATCAATCAATCAATCAGTCAGCCAGCCAGCAAGTCAACCAATCAACCAGCCAATCAACCAACCAATCAACCAATCAATCAATCAATCAATCAATCAATCAATCAATCAATGAGGTAATGAGCTCCAGAATTGTGGGCGGTCACTGAGAAAGCATGAGAACCAAGGACTGTCTGAGTAGGAGACATTGAAAGAACTAATGCTGATGAATATCTAGTCAAGTATTTTTGTTTGTACAGAGGGTTTTGAAAGGAGTACCTAGCTAGGTTCCATGCAATAAAAGGTTTTGTATACCAGAAGGCAGATTTTAAAGTGTATCCTCTCTTTAAGTGGAAGCCGGTGGAGACTCACTGGGACCATGAACAAATGTAAGCTATAACGATCGATAAATGTTCTTAAACAGATGACTAACCCACTGCATATGCATGTTAATCATCCAACTAAAAGCAATATAAAGAAAACCTTACATGCCCGAGTGAATAATCATACAAAAAAATTAAAAGCAGCACTACAAATACAGCAATAAAACATTCAAGTGACTGCAAAACTACTCTATTTTTAAATGAATACATACATAATACTGCACAAAACACACACACACACACAAACACACAAACATGTGCAACAAAAACAAACTCTTTGCTTCTGTCTTACTTGATCATCGTTGAAGAGGTGTCAATAAGTTTTAGAATAGTCGTAATTATGAGTTCAAACTCAATATTAAAAAGATCCTGCAAGTGAAACGTGATTTCTGGACGTGTTCTCCTACCTCGAGCTTCTCTCTTAACGAGTCTTCGTCCTCTTTCTGCTGCTGCAGCTTTCGTTGCATCTGTCGCTCGGTCGCCATCAGAAGGTTCCGCTCGTTTTCCAGCGCCTGAATTTGCTGAAATCCGCACCGCATTCAAAACCAATCAGCCACGTAATGTAATGTAATAGAATGTAACATGTAATGTACATAATAGAATATTTTATAGTGCCTTTTCTGAAGAATCACTCAGAAGCACACCCACTGTGACTACTGCTTATTGAGTATACTGCCTGTATACACTGTGTATGTGTGTGTGTGTGTGTGCATGCGTGCTTGTGGGCAAAAATATACCTTTAATAACATACAGCAGTGTTCATGATGTTAAGTCATAAAGTCAATGTAAGAACTAAACTAAACATCTTTGTCAGGACAGACTACAACATAGGGCCGGGCCTAACCTGTGCTTCTCCTCCCCCTGCAGATTAAATACACGACCCTTCAAGGACAGATGATGTGGGGGTCCGTAGCTGCAAATACAAAAAAATTCTTTGGATAGCCGCCCCTGTGACCGCCAGGGCACCCACATTTACGGACTCTGTGGGTGCCCGGCACTAACCCTACCACGCAGATGTCTACCTGTTTCATGGTCGCTCTCAGTTCAGTCGCCCTCTTCAGCTTTTCTTGAGCAGCGCGGTCTTCGTCTTTATGACGAGCAGCTCCCCGTTCTCGTCCTCGATCTCTATAAGTTCGTCCATCGACGTCTGTCTGAACTGGAACGGGGTGCTCGCGCCTCGAACCTGTCCGGCCGAGTTCATGTAGCAGAACTGGTAGAACTCCCCGTCATCCTTTGGCATCTTGTGAGCTGCGTGTTTGAAAGACATAAAACGTTGGTACATAAATGTAAGGTAAGTAAGTTAAGTCCTTCCCGAGCTCTCTTGGGGCTAACCTCAAGGCTCGTAAGGCGGCACTGATCTCCATTTCAATGCCCTCAGACAGGCAACTGGTGCAAATCACATGATATGGGGCCAGCCAGTGTTCTCATGCAATGCACCTGCTTACTCTGCATTTTAAGCTGCTACTCAGGTGCAATCGCCATCTGGCGTAAAAAGGTCAAGTCGACCCGGCAAAGTGGACCCTTTTAGTCCAGTACATTTCCTGGTGTTATCCATTTAGGGCTCCTGTGGGTCTTGAACCCGCGACCTTCTGTTCCATCGTCCAACTATGTTGCCACTCTGCTAACTTTCCATGCATTTGTACATCGAATGATGCCCTGGGCATTCCAAAGGTGGTGCCATAGAAGTTTATTGATTGATTGATAAATACAATTTCAATAAATACTAATTAATATTACTTACATCTGCACCCATATTGGCATACAGAATTTTATAAAAGGAAGTTATGTAAATTGTATATTATGTCTCATAGCACTGTAAAGAAATTCTAAAAGTTTCCAGCTGATTCATTGTTTGAAAGAGAACTAAAAACCACTATAAGATTGAGCATATATCTATAGAACCATCTTGTATTGAAGGACATTAAATTGAAAATATCTATTTTCACAGTTAAACAATATATTGCAATAACCAGTAACAAAGTGCTTTATACAGAGACTTCTCTGAAGCGTCAACAATTCATAAGTAAGCAAGCAAGTAAGTAAGTAAGTCAACCAACAGAGGTTGGTCATATTGCTAGTCATAAGCAGACTATAGTCATAAGTATTAAAACTAGTGCTGTGCGTTAATTGCAATTAACATGCAATTAACACATGATTAATGCATTAAACTGTTAATTAGAATTTTAAAAATTAATTGCGATTAAAAAATTAATCGAATATTCTCTAAAAGAATATGAGCTCAAAAGTTATGACATCACGACCTTTGGTACTAAATAATGGCTGTTATGCATAGTCACATGACTGTGGTGTAGTCATGTGTCTTCCATTTTATAGTTTGAAATTTTGTTCTAAATCACTGGTGGATAAATAGTAGAGAATAAGGCTGAGAAAATCAAAGAGTGAAGTATAACAGAAGACATCTAAGTCTAAAAACTGGTAGTTTAAAAAAATGCTGGCACAGTGGTTTGTATACATTGTAAGTATGGTACTTATTATTGCAAATGATATTGTTCAAAGAATATGCTATTAATCACAATCAGGGCGTGATTTGTAGGGGAGAGGGAGGAATCTACCCCCCACTGCCCAACTGCATCCCCCCTACTGCTACATCCCCCACCACTACATCCCCCCACTGCTACATTTCCCAACAACTACATTTCCCCAAGCTCGACATATCCCCCCCACTGCTCCAGGTCACAAATCGCACCCTGATCACAATTAATTATTTTAATCACACAATTAATCATGATTTTAAAAAATTAATCATTGAACAGCTCTAATTAGAACACATCGTACTGAGAAACTTATTAATTTTTACCGGGAAAAACAATCTTTCCTTCGAAATCCTTTCCTTTGGTGTAATCCGATGGCAACGGGGCCCAGTCGTAGTAATAGTAGTCCGACTGGGAGCGCCATCCAACCTTGTACAGACCCACCCAGTCACGGGAGCTGGCCTCCAGGGACCCGCTGACAGTGTACACGCAGTGAATGTCGACCCCCACCGGGTACGTCTCCTCGACGCTTCGAAAAATCACCTGAACCTGGCTGGTCTTGCAGAATCTCAGCGGAGTCTCGGTCGCAGACATCCCGGTGCTCGGTGTCCTATCCATCGTACGATATCTAAAGGAAATAATCATTAAAGCTCGTATTACTGTTTGATATTTCATCAAAGAGGCTATTGGCAAAACCGTAAGTCGTTAACCCTTTCATTCTGCTAAGACCGGGAGTGGCCAACCCGTGGTCCACCAGCTACTTAATGGCAGAAGCATCTTTCTAAATAATTTTACTGGTCATATTTATGCATACAATATTGAGTCCTGAGTAAGACTTTTAGTTCCTGTGCTTAATTTAGTAAAATAGTAAATTATTTTAAACTTTAATTGTAACCATTACCAGTTACTACAGTTATGTGCCTGCAGTGACTGTCATCGCTGTTGAAAACAATTTTTAAAACAATTTTACTCAAAAATTTATAATGGCAAGCAAAACATGCACCCCTGGTTAAGACCGATATTTTGGTTTCAAAGCATATTGGCCAATTTATAATGGCTGCATTGCCGAACAATGTCCCTCCACTTTCCAGTTCCACAGTTCTGCATTTAGTTCCCAGCAAAGTGGACCCTTGTAGTCCAGTCCATTTCCTGGTGTTTTCCATCCATAGTTCCCAGCAAAGTGAACAGTGGTTCTCACACAGGGCAGTTCCTACTGAACCACTTTAAACCTTGTTATATTATTGTAACGAAATTGTAGATATGATTATATTAGTTTATGAAAGGGTGAGTGTATGTTTAAGCACTAAAGGCGCTTATGGGGTTAAACAGGCTGAATTTAATAAATAAGAAGATGAATGAATAAGTCAGTTAGTCAGTTATAGCTGATGGACATTTGAGGCTGTATTTAGTGTAGACATTCTTTTACAGTGAGCTGGCATTGCCAGGCCGACAATGTCCAGAGGCAGATCCAGACAGACATAGTCTGAGAGTTTAGAGGTAGGCCACAGTTCTGCATTTTCAGTTATAAGCCAGCAAAGTGGACCCAGAGTTTAGTCCAGTCCATTTCCTTTGGGTGTTTTCCATCCATAGTTCCATGTACATGAGGTTGGCATTTGAGTATAGTTTGGAGATAAGTACATTTGGAAGAAGGAGTACAAACATGTGAACATATATGTGGTTCTCAAAGCTAAGAGACCATATACGTGCCTAGAGTTAACACCGTGTAGAGAGATTGGATTTAGGCATCCTGGGTACTAGAGTAGTTCAATCTCTACTGAACCACTTTGAAACCTTGTTATATTATATTATTATTATTTTAGTCCAGTCCATTTCCTGGTGTTATCCATCCAGGTACTTCTTGGATGACATTATTATTAATAATAATATTTATTATTATTATTATTATTATTATTATTATTATTATTATTATTATTATTATTATTATTAATTCCGACGTCAAAACAAGGGTCGTCCCCAAGGCAATTCTCGACATTTCAACACAAACAGAGCGAAATATTCGTACGCAAGTCACAATTAAGCGTTAAAATACTTCTGAAAACGTCGATCAACTGAAATTAAATAGAATAAATTGGACGGAATTCGCAGAATTTTAGCTTATTACTTTGCGAACAGGACGAAACTACGTAACGAAAATCACTGGATATTTTTTCTAGCTCAGAAATACAGAGAGTAATTATCATAAAATTTGTCATTTCCGACTGTGGCGCCACTTCCTTGAAAGCGGACTTAAACGCAAGCAGTAAACGAACAAATGAACGGGGATTAGAGAAAGAAGGCGCTACAAGAGAATTTTAGGAGTCCGTCAAAAAATAAAACTGAAAAAAGAAAACTGCCGTACTCCGGCCACATCACGAGGAAGACAGGCACCTATCTGGAAAAGAAAATGATACAAGGCACAACTGATGCAAAAAGAAAACAAGGCAAACCCAGGAGTAAATGGACTGAACATCATGCAATCGACTGGAAAGACAGTGGAAATGGCCACCAGAATGACAGACAACAGAAAACAGAGGAGCAAGCTCATTCATGATGCGCCCTATCCTCTAAGCGAAGATGGCCGAAGGCAAGATAGAGTTGAGTTACCCAAAATATTAGAGCTATAAAAATTGAATTTCATATTATATGATGTTAAATTGTGAACAAATGACTGCATGACAGTGCGCAGACATATAGCTAGGTGATAAGCGAACAGCGGAAAGGCCAAATTTTGAGGATTCCTCTCCAGTAGACCCTATATAATTCTGATCATAATCAAATTTCAAAATTCGGATATGATGAAATATTAGCCTACCTTATTTCTACATTTCACAATAGCTGTGACCTACTTCCTGCAGCAATACCTGAAGAAAAATCAGTTATTGTTTGAACAATTGTAACATTATAATTTTTGAGCACATTATCTAAGCGCTTAATAATAAATAATTTCAGCGATATTAATTAATTATCTCAAACAAGGTAACAGTACCTCTTGCGTAAGCTTCAGTGTTAACTCAATAATATATTATCCGTTGTTTACAAATGCTAAGACTTGCTAAGCATAGACTTTAATATAATAATATTCTAATAAATCTATGTTGCTAAGTGTTCTGACATTTGACCTCTGACCCATATTAAGGCTAAAAATAAATCCACGTGACTAAACAAATGTCGGCATGCAGTAATGTAATAGTCTTATGCTGATGTTTATCTAATGCAAACCTGCTATATGTATAGGCCTATAATACGATTGCTGTCGGACGTTGGAAGATTTTGAGATATTTTGACGTAATATATTTAATCCAGTGGGCTTTTAAATCGATGATTTTCTACTCCTACTGCTTGGAATAGACACATTATTCACAATTTTCGACTGAGGCGTCTACCAATATGTCTCAGACCCTTGGACCCTTGGTTTGCTTCCGTTCTGTTCCTCATGTTACCATCGGTTCACAACGGTAAAGAAATCTGTCTTTCTTCAGAGTTAATAGAATGAATACGTTTCTCGCTACATTTACTTGTAGATTACATGTCACTAGAAGATGGCAGAGTGTGTTACGTGCTGGAGCGTCAGGCTGACGGAGCGGGTTACAGTGGTTCTCACACAGGGCAGTCCCTACTGAACCACTTTAAACCTTGTTATATTATACTATTATATTATTATATTAAGCACCGTTACCCCTATTTATTTTCAACACAGGCAGTAATGCCATCTAAATGACTTTAAATCATGCTATTATTATTACTATTATGTTTATTTTCAACACTGGAGAAGTCCATCAAAATGACTTAAAATCCAATTATTATTATTATTATTATTATTATTATTATTATTATTCCATGTTTGTGTACCATTTGATGCCGTGCTTGTCACAAATAAAGATTATTATTATTATTATTATTATTATTATTATTATTACTACTACTACTACTACTACTACTACTACTACTACTACTATTATTCTTTGTTTGTGTACCATTTGATGTTGTGCTTGTCACAAATAAAGATTATTATTATTATTATTATTATTATTATTATAATTATTGGTGGGTTCGTGTGACTGGTCACTGTAATATTAAATTGTTAAAATTAAAATGCACATTTATGACATACCGTAAAATTTTCGCACAATTGGCTGAAAGAGCCAACATTTTCTGCCTGAGTACTTGACCACATAAACTACGGGAACTGATAGTTAATTGCTTATCCTATTACAAATTAGCTGTCATGTGCAAGAAAAAGTTTTGTGTTGGTGTGTGTGTGTGTGTGTACGTGTGCGTGTGTGATTGGAAGTTGCGATAGAACAATTATTATTGTGCACCAATTATTATTGTGCGAGAGAGTAGTGTCGTTAGTAAGTACTTTGTAATGACACATGTGATTAATAATTAATACATTAATTCATTTCTGGAAAGCCAGCCAGTAACGAAAGCTGTTACTCTAGATGTGTTTTATTGTCAACACTGTTGCATATCTCACTAATAAATGGCATATTTGGTAATATCCTCTACTCCACCACTCTCTCTCTCTCTCTCTCTCTCTCTCTCTCTCTTTCTCTCCTTTTTCACACACACACACACACACACACACACACATGGGAAATTTTAAGAGATAACATTACTGAAACCTGAAACCAAACCATGAACTATAAATAATAAATGAGGTAAGATTGATTGTTATCACAGAGTTACTCACAGCCGTCATAGTGTTAATTTCCAATTACCCGGTACATATTTGCCAGACTGATGTATGACTTGTAATTCAGTATCTTTGCTATACAGTATAACAATATGGCTGCATACAAAGGCCTTTGTTAGGCTCTCTCTGAATCAAAATATTTTCACCTGCATATTTACCAGAAAGTCAGCCTCAGCCCAGAATTTAGCAGTCTATATTGGTTTTGTAAATCCATTATATGACCTAGAACACATTCATCTGAATATGGGTTTTCTCAGCAGTTAAGAATACCATTTTCGATACCCCCCTCAACTCCTCCCCCCCCACGCACACATGTAGCCAGTGTCTAGACTCATGGACTCCGGGGGGGGGGGAACAGACAAAGCCTGGAGAAACTGGAAAAGCCGGTGGGGAGGGAAGTCAGCTAGGGGGCTGCTGTTATTTGATGTAGTATGCCAAAATTTCCGGGAAGAATTTGAAATTTCCGTGGGGGAAAAAGGGCAATTACCCCCCCCCCCCCGGAAACAGCCTAGATTAAACCCTGCATGCAGCCTTTTGTCTGCTATGATTGTCTCAATATATTGGCATTAATGCTAAGACTTGGTTATGAGAGTTTCATTCACAACCAAAGATTGATTTGCTTGGTTAGAGGGACTAACCCCCCCCCCACCACCACCACCACCATCACCAATGGGGTCAAAAATTTTCGTATGGATGTTGTCCAATCCTGCCATTGCTGTTTTGCCTTTTGACAAATTGAAATCTGCCAACTATTTTGTCCACTTACTTACTTACTAAATTGCATAGTAGAGAGAAATGGACTATTGGCTTAAGGGAAGATTTTATCTTGCTTATATTTAATATTATATTTAATAGATTGATTTAGTTAATAAGTGATTGTGTGTTAATAAGTATTTGTGTCCATTGCATTTTTGAAGGCTTGGCTATTTCTATATTGCCATAATGTGCTAGGTATGTCAAATACCTTTTATTAGCACCTAATGATGTTACTGTGCAACAGTATAGATAGTAACTTGCATGTTGCTAGTAGGGTTAAAGCTAGGTAGTATTGGGGTAGGTACAAGTAATAATAATAACAATAATAACAATAATAACAATAATAACAATAATAATAATAATAATAATGATAATAATGATGATGATGATGATAATAATAATAATAATAATAATAATAATAATAATAATAATAATAATAATAATAATAATAATAATAATAATAATAATAATAATAATAATATTGATAAGTTTAAAGTGGTTCAGTAGGGTCTGCCCTGTGTGTGTGAGAACCACTGTTGTACCCATCCAGATCTAGTATCCTATAGCATTGAGGTTTATTTTGAAATCATTCACACTCATAGCCGTTACTATCTTCTCGTCCAGTTCATTCCATCTCTGTCCACCACTCTTGCACTAAAAAGTAGGATCAAGTAGCTGAAGTAGGGTTGGTTTGGGATGTGGATTTTCAGTCTTGTAATAAGAGTCTTAAAGCCGACGAAACTAACGGGAGGAGGGTACCACCCGTTGAAACAATGGGTTAATTTGCATTGCAGTCCTAACATATATGTGCAAATTTAACCCTTGGTGTGATAGTGTTGCGTTTCACAGGATAGAAGAATTGATATCGGGTGGGCTAGAAGAGGGGTGGGTGGGTGCAGATGATACATTGGACACCACGCCCACCGATACAGCGCCTCTCCCTCACCCCCCCCCCCCAAAAAAAAATCCTAATAACCCTCAGGCTATGACGTAGGTAATATTTATAGTTCATAAACTCCTTTACGCAGCCATGTTTAGCAAATTTCCGAAGAAATTCTGTGTGTTTGTGTGTGTGTGTCTGTCTGTCCGTTCGTCCATCAGTCAGTCAGTCAGTCAGTCAGTCAGTCAGTCAGTCAGTCTGTCTGTCTGTCTGTCTGTCTGTCTGTCTGTCTGTCTGTCTGTCTGTCTGTCTGTCTGTCTGTCTGTCTGTCTGTCTGTCTGTCTGTCTGTACCATAACAATCTATACCGACAAGTGTTCTTTATATATATAAATCTGCTAACACCAATAACAATGAAAACGAGGCCGACCTCGTTTCAGTGTTTACACGAATCACGTGACCTGTGGTTTAAGAAATGGCTCAAGCATTGGTTGTCATTGCATTGCTTAACCGATCTGGGATGAGATGTGTCGAAACGAGAGCACAGTAGGTTCGATCATGCGTGAAAGAGGTTCGAACGGCAGGTGCACCGCCAGGCATTTTTAAAAATAAAAGCCAACCGCAAAGGTCGAATTTGAGGCGTATTATTGCGTGATGGACATGTAACAATCTATAGCAACATAGTGCGCGAGTTTTTTCACAAGCAGTCCGGAGTCGCCCCCAGTGGCGGTTCCACGTGGGGGATGAGTGGGTCACCGGACTTTCGGAATTACTTTTTAAACTTGTGAAACCTATTTTTGGGTAAAAGTCTAGTAAAACTACGCGGAAAAACTGCGGATGACCTTTTTTCTTGTCAACCTATTTTTCGCGGTCAAAGTGTAGTAAAATTCATCATCATCATCATCATTGCTTTCTGCCAACCCATTGGTGGCAATAGCTGGGCACAAGACATTTCCAAGAGGCATCATCACCATCCTGCCCTCTGCCAGCTCTTCAGCGGCAATAGCGAGACACAGAATGTTGATCCGCCTCCTGTTCCCGTCTTGTGTCCTTCCATGACACTGTTTTCGCCGAGCACTGGTCATGACTTCTCGGTATATCGAGCTGGCCGCAATGCCCCATATACAGTAGTTGGACACGCGCCCTCTGCTTACACGACAGCGTACGAAGATCTTCCGCCAGTGATGCTGTTCTTTCATACTCTTCAGTTGAATACATCCACCATCCCTGCCGTTGTCTTCTGGTATACAGTTGGTCCACGGCACCTTATTCCGTATTATTCGGTGCAATCCCAGGAGGTTTCCCAGCCCAGGACTTCCCCCCCATCCGCCACCCGGGGGACGCGCCTCTACGCCGTTGTACCCCAGCGCGGGGGTAGTAAAAATTAGGGATAAAATATTCCCTTTTGTCAGCCTTTTTAGGAAACGTTTATTGATTTTTCCCTTATATTTTCATGTACCCACCAACTTCCTATGAATTCTTTTCATCCCCCACCAAGAAATACTGGAACCGCCACTGGTCGCCTTCCATGTTTTCAGTAGTGGCGTAACTGGGGATTCCAGGGGAGCGGCCGCCCCGCTCCAATGAAGAAATTTTCAGAAAATTAGCGTGTTTTTCGGAAATGCAATCAATTAGACATTAGAAATTAAAATTTGTTAGAGAGGCAGCAACAAAGTTGAACAAACTATCGTCAACGGGGACCCTTTTGCGCGTAAAAAGATTTTGTTAGAACTGTCGGGGGGGGGGGGAATTCGATGTGCGTCTCCTCGATCATGATGTGAATTGAACAGGTTGAGCCTTTTAATATGCTCTAAGCTCCCCCGGTGCTAAAACCTGGCTACGCTACTGATTTTCGGCCTCAATATATAGGTGTCAGGAGCAGTGGCGGCTCCACCGGGGGACCCGTGCCCCCCTATTGAGTGCCTGCCGCCCCAGTGGTCCCTCCAGTTGGGACCCTATACTTAATGCTACATACATTAAACAACAAATGGTTGGCCCCCCATGATTAGAAATTGCCACCCCAACGGCCCCCCCACGTGCCAAATCCTAGAGCCGCCACTGGTCAGGAGTCGGACAGAGAAATATGTTTCGACGCCACTTGGATGTCGGCCTCGCAACGCAGAGATGGGTACGCTTTCAATGTTGTACCGGTAATCCGCAACAAAATGTCATGGTTTGTTAATCCAAGATTTGTTGACCCGCTGAATTCATTGTTTACCCCTACCATGGGCACCGAATTCCCCGGGTAGTACGCCCCTTGGCAGTGGCGGTTCCACGTGGGGGATGAGTGGGGATGCATCCCTCACCGGACTTTCGGAGTTACTTTTTTGCTTGTGAAACCTACTTTTTGGGCAAAAGTCTAGTAAAACTAACTGGGGATGACCTCTTTTTGCTTGTCAACCTATTTTTCTGTAAAAGCATAGTAAAATTAGGGATACAATTCCCTTTTCAGCCTTTTCGGCAAATTTTATTGATTTTTCCTTCTATTTTCACCCCCACCCATCACCAACTTTCTATGAATTCATTCATCCCCACCAAGAAATCCTGGAACCGCCACTGCCCCTTGGCAAAACATACGGTAACATTGTCTGACAACATGTAGCCTATACATCTCAGTGGCGGCTCCACCGGGGGGGGCAGGGGGCCCGTGCCCCCCTATTGAGTGCCTGGCCCCCAGTGGCCCCCCATCCCAGTTGGGACCCTATACTTAATGCTACATACATTAAACAACAAATGGTTGGCCCCCATGATTAGAAGTTGCCACCCCAACGGCCCCCCACTTGCCAAATCCTAGAGCCGCCACTGAAACATCTCCATTTGTTTTCATTGAACCGACTCGTATACTGATCTTCATGCTCCGTAATCGATAATGCAAAGCCTAAACTAACTTGGCACGATTTCAGCCTAGGCCTAATTCGAGAGGACTATAAATAGACCTATAGCGTTAGTCCGTTAAACGCTAATGCTACACGCAAGACGTCAGAATGTCGGAACACAAAGAAGGTACGCGGATTTTTTTGTCGTTCGACTGCTCAGTCAGCATTGGCCGGTAAAACTTAAACTTTGCATGATTTAAAGTGGGCTTAGAAGGCATTACTGCCTGTGTGTGAAAGCCACTAGGGGCACTAACGGGGCTTGAACCCGCTCCGTCAGCCTGACGCTCCAGCACGTAACCCACTCTGCCATCTTCCGCCCCCACGGTAGGCCTTCACGGTAGGGCCCTAGATAGGAAGATAGCCTATTTATCATCTGTTTTTGAAAATGGGGATCATGTATCGTTGTGCTGTTCTATGTGTTGTGTCTGTCACTCTGTCGGTTTTTGGTGTCTTGTTGGATGACATATAATTTTTTGGGCTGAGGTCGGAAATGCGTCACAACGATTATTATTAGCTCGTTTTCTGTCTCAGAATCTGTCAGCTGCTGATGAGTCATGGTTTCAGGTAGGTCTCGGGTGCAATTATGCCCCTAAGCCCCCTTCCCCGGCCCGCCCCGCCCACTCAAATGTCCCAGCCTAAGTAATTATGCCTAATTTAAGGCAAGGGTTTGCGGGATACGTAACGATAATTACATAAGTCGCATTCATAGTGAAACCCAACAGCAGCAGCAGCAACTGTGATGATGATGATGATGATGATGATGATGATGATGATGGTAATAATAATATAATGACAATAATAATAATAATGCCAATACTACTACTACTACTACTACTACTACTACTACTACTACTACTACTACTACTACTAATAATAATAATAATAATAATAATAATAATAATAGGAAGAAGAAGAATAACAATAATAATAACGATAATGATGATGATGATGATGATGATGATGATGATGATGATGATGATGGTAATAATAATAATGATAATGATGATGGTGATGATGACGACGACGACGACGACGACGATGATGATGATAATAATAATAATAATAATAATAATAATAATAATAATAATAATAATAATAAAGAAGAAGAATAACAATAATAATAACGATAATGATGATGAATAATGGTAATAATAATAATGATAATGATGATGGTCTGACGACGACGACGATGATTTGATGATAATAATAATAATAATAATAATAATAATAATAATAATAATAATAATAGCCACCACTGTCGCTCATATACATCCCTCTATTCCACCATCTGTCAATCGTCAATCGAATCTGCTGCATTTGTTGCCTTCGAGTCTGCATCTGCAAAAGCGCTTTTCAGTATAAAATGCCCACAATTATAGGTCACATAATATTGTATTCCACGATTTCTTAATTCTGTATAAATTAATATAACAGGCATTATCTTTTAGCGTCCGTTATGCACTGCGGTGGGCTGGGTAATTCTCTTTGAAGATAAGCAGAGGCGTAGCGACGGGGGTGTATATACCCCTTCCCCCCAATCAGTCTACCGTACAGTTTTTTATGTGATTTACAAGTGGTTATATCATATATGTGGTTTATATTATTTATGTGGGTTATAGTTCAGATTTATACCCACCCAAAATATTTATACCCTCCCAAATCAATTTCCTGGCTACGCCCCTGAAGATAAGCTGGCATAGATAGGACCTACGAATCTTTCTAAGACGCTCGTTAATCTTAAATAGCGCCTTGATAACAGGGAATTAGCCTAAAGCAGTACGCAACCTTATTTTGAATGTCTCAAAACTCAATTCCTTCGAGCGTTATCGCCAATGGGGACTTTACATTGGCACACTATAACAGCACAAGAGGCCAATTTTTTTAGTCCAAGAAAGAACAATTTTTGGTTTGTGGACAAATGGAACAGTTTGGACGAGGTGGGAGCGACGGTTGAAACAGTAAACGGATTCAAAGGCTATCTCGGAAAACTAGGTTATTGAATGCGGAGAGTTACAACAGTGGTTTTCACACAGGCTCCTAAACCACTTAAATCACCAGGGGCGGCGCTGGGTTTTGTTGACTGGGTGGGTCTAATGCAATCTACACAGCCAGGACCTGGCTCAGACTACCCTCACCCCCATGAAAATTTATCTGCGTATTTGCACGATTTGCTTGGGTGCCCATGCCCGAGGCTGGGTGGGTCCGGACCCGCGGACCCCTAGCGCCGCCCCTGTAAATCACATTATTATTATTATTATTATTATTATTATTATTATTATTATTATTATTATTATTATTATTATTATTATTATATGTCCTCTTCCATACGGTAGCCTCTCAAAAAGTGAGGGGGGTCTCGAGCCATTCGTAATACAGATATCGCATTCGTATTAGAAAGCAGATTCATTGCAGAGAAAAAATTTTTTTCTCCTCCTGCTACGCCACGCTGATATATGGAAAATGCGCCCTTGTTGATTGATTGATTGATTGATAAGTTAATTTATACAGCACGCAAATGCGCTGCAGCTGATCGTTCAAATAAATTCGTCTTCAATCTTCAAAGACTTACGTCTTTATGAACTGTCATTGGATATTGAACCGTGGTGGTATTGATTTTTGTATTGATATTAATTGATGTTTCGATCGATTGATTTCATCTTTATTTTGTGGAGTCGATCGTTTTTTTGGATGACCACTGTGCTCGCTTTCTTGTTTATATGTTGTGCTTGTTTCTATGCCTTGTGGAATCGATTTTACCCAACATATGTTTGGAATTTCCCAGACGTTACGCGTCGATTGTTGCCCTCATTCAACATCCAGTGGCGTGCCAAAGAGTGATGGATGTCCCCGGGGGGGGCGAAAGTAAACTTGGATGCCCCCTCCCGCCACCTCGGTGTTAGGTTTTACCAAAAAGGTCGCCAACCAATTTGGAATTCCCTTCTCTGCTTTCCCAGGGCCAGTGTTTAATCTAGACTTCTGGACTCCGGGGACTTTGCCGGTTCCCAAAGCCGGGGGAATTTGTTAGTCCGTCGCCCCGGAGTCCAGGAGTCTAGATTAAACACTGTTTCCCATGACGTAACGTATTTAATTGGATCTTGCCCTCATTCAACAATACAATTTATTTAATAGTAATCATTCTGAGTGGGGGATGCCCTGGGGGTCGAAAGAAATGTCGAGCTTGGAGGATGCAGTTGTTGAGAAACCTCGGTGTTAGGTGGGGATTTAAGAGCAAACAAGGTCGGGTGGAGACAATTTGGAGAAATGCCCTTATCTGGTGAGGATTCCACTGCAGTGCACTGCCCGGGGCCACCCTCCCATGCACCGCCCCCCTTCTGCACGCTATTGCCAGCATCCCTTGGCCCCTGCATGTCTTTAGGTTTTTAAGGCTACGACGGATGGCCCGTAGACTAAGATGTACAAAGATTTCAATTGAGTCGACGTCAGACCAGAATGTCGGAACAGAATGTTAGACACCAGAATAATTCCAGGTCAACCGATTGACAGTGTACCACCAGGGTTTAATCTAGGTGTTTCCGGGGAAATTGCCCTTTTTCACCCCGGGAAATTTCAAATTTCCCCGGAAATTTTGGCATACTACATCAACTAACAGCAGCCCCCTAGCTGATTCCCCCCTGGCTTTGTCAGTTCCCTCCAAGGTGCGATTTGTGACCTGGGGCAGTGGGGGTGGTGGGGAATATGTCGAGCTTGGAGGGATGCAGTTGTTGGGAAACGTAGCAGTGCGGGGATGTAGTGGTGGGGGATGTAGCAGTAGGGGAATGCAGTTGGGCAGAGGGGGTGGGGTGGGAAGATTCCCCCTTTCCCCTATAAATCGCGCCCTGCCCCCCCGGAGTCCAGAGTCTAGATTAAACACTGCAGTGCACACAGCTGACACCCTAAAAACTGACACTACTGAGACATCTAAAATCAATCAATCAATCAATCAATCAATCAATCAATCAAACCATCAATCGAACTCATCGATTTTCGTAGCGCCACTGTAAAAGTTCAGCGGGAAACCATGCAGTATGATGGCTTTACAACTAAACAGCAAATTTATTACCGCAATACTATTTTCAAGCCAATGCGTCGACTGTACGCAGACATTTTTATGACGGTGGTTGGGGTTTGAAAAAGTTTGACAGTTGTTGACAGGGGAGGGGGTTAAGAGAAGTTGACGTCAACAATTTAATTATTTTTCACAAATGATAAAAACAGGAAATTTCATGGACTACTATTTATTACAACGGAAAAAAGTCTGACAAGCAAAAAACAAGGTCATCACCACCACATTATGACACTTGATGAACAACAGAAATGGAAAAAAGGTCATCACCGCAAAAATAATAACCTTCTAAACTTTTTAGGGCGACCCGCCACTGATCTTAGTTCGGGGGTGGGGGTCAACAGTTTTTGACATAATTTTAGGGGGTCATTGAAAGTTGACAGCTGTTGACAAGGGACGGAGGGGGTAAAAATTGCCCAAAATTTGTTGACGTAATTAATGGACAGCCCCATATCTGTCTATCTATTACTACTACTACTACTACTACTACTACTACTACTACTACTACTACTACTACTACTACTACTACTACCACTACTACTACTACTACTACTACTACTACTACTACTACTACTACTACTGATGATGATGATGATGATGATGATGATGATGATGATGATGATGATGATGATGATGATGATGATGATGATGATGATGATGATGATGATGATGATGATGATGATGATGATGATGATGATGATGATGATGATGATGATGATGATGATATTGAGGTTTTGCTGTAGTCGTGCGATGACTGTTGGGCTATATTCAGCTTCAGGTCCGGGATCCTTTGCCGCAATTATATTATTATTATTGTCTTCTTTGCGTCAAGAGCGTCAGCAGTCAAGAGAATCTCTCTCTACCTTACCGACCGAAACACTTGACTTGCGCTGCGTCGAAGCGCCTTCTAAACGGCGCGTCAGTTGTGACTGCCAGTGGACGTACGAGGCAAAGCGGGCGTTATCGTGAAAACCAAAGCCCCCGCGGCTCACACAGCGCAGTTATGCCCATCTCTCCTGCTAACAGTAGCCGTCGAGTCATGTGCTGGGGTCGTGCTGTTGGTGGAATCCTCTGTACGACCGCATGACGGGTCGACCCATTCGCGTATTTCGTCCCATTTAGAGACGCCAAGTGCCCACGCATGCAGTCGCTATGCGTGATAGCGGTACGTACTTGCACTAATTAACCGACATTAACCGTACCGTATACTGTACTGTACGCAGTACGGCGCGGCTGGCGAACAACTAATTCGGTCGGGGTTTTGTCTCGGCGTTCGAGGGCGAGAAAAATTACTGGTCATGGATTTCTGTAAAATAGTCTGTGTTTCTTTCCTCCGATTGCACGGAATATATTTCTCCAGGAAGATAACAGAGGCTTCAGAGGAAGTCATTTTCATAACGATGATGATACATACTACTACTATAATGATGATACTACTACTACTACTACTGCTGCTACTGCTGCTGCTACTGCTACTACTGCTGCTGCTGCTGCTGCTGCTGCTGCTGCTGCTGCTGCTGCTGCTGCTGCTGCTGCTGCTGCTGCTGCTGCTGCTGCTGCTGCTGCTGCTGCTGCCACCTGCTGCTGCTGCTGCTGCTACTGCTGCTGCTACTACTACTACTGCTACTACTACTACTACTACCACCACTACTACTACTACTAATAATAATAATAACAATAATAATAATAAAAAATTGTAATAATAAATTGCAATAATATATTGTAATAATAAATTTTAATAATAATAATAATTGGCGTAGCCACAGGGAGGGGAACTGGGGCCGCCCCCCATTCGGGTTGGGACTAATCGGTGGGGTTTGTGCAAAACTGTTGAAGGTACAAAGTGCTGGGGGCTGTCACGACAACGTTTTTTTACTCGTCAGCACTTAATAAAGCCGATAGCGTCGATGTGTTCCCCTTGTTCTAGATTCCTGGCTACGCCGCTGGTAATCTCATTCTTTGCCCTCTTGTCCTCTATAGTAGACTTGCTCCTGTGTTCGCCCGATTATGTAATTACAATGTTTCCTTTAGTTGCAACTGGGTCGCAAACGAACGGGATGTGAGGTTATCAAATGAACTCGTGTATAAATAACAGAAGAGAGGAACTTTTTAATGCAGTTTAGCGAGATATAGAGACTAACTAATAGCGATGTAACGACCTTATCCGTTATCAGCTGAGTTGGTTATCTGCAAATAGCTGTGAAATGTTAATTTATTTAGCGCAGTTATTATTTATTGGCAGTGATGTCTAGAATGTCAGACTGCAATTCTTTATACCAGTTTCTCTGCTTAATTGGGGTGGGGCCATAAGTTGTTGTTCTAAGTTCTAAGTTATTTAAGCTGGAATGATGGTTTTCAAGTTCTTAATTTTCGAAATTATTTCACTTTTCGCGTTTTATTTGGCATTGTCGGAGTTACAGAAATTCTGGAAGAATATTTGCACGTCATCGTCGTCATCATCTTAGTTGTCATCACAGCTGCGCTGTTATTATCATCGTTCGTAGTCGTCGTTTTCATCATAGCTTATCAGTTCGATTAGTGACTGAAAAAGAGTTAAATATCATTTGGCAAAGAGCTCTTGACTTTGGCCTTCGTTATGCCACGGCGCTGTAGAAGTTGTCTCGTAATAATAATAATAATAATAATAATAATAATAATAATAATAATAATCATCATCATCATCTTCGTCGTCGCTATCGTCATCATAATCACCACCATCATCGTCATCACCACCACCATCATAATCATCATCATCATCATCGTCGTCCTCGCGACGTCGTCGACATCATCATCATCACCATCATCATCATCATCATCATCAACATCATCAACATCGGTAATTTTAGGCTATTCTCGCTGCGTACCCGGATACAAAGAAATGGAATGTGTTTGTTGGTATACAGTATGTGCCTTGTGTGATTAGTTTGAGAATGAAGAATTTGGATCCTGGAATTTTTTTCGTCCGTTATTTTTATCCTACATTTCCTGTTTAATAATGTTCCATATGATGATGATGATGATGATGATGATGATGATAATAATAATAATAATAATAATAATAATAATAATAATAATAATAATAATAATAATAATAATAATAATAATAATAATAATAATAATAATAATAATAATAATAATAATAATAATAATAATGGCGTCCCTACCCTCACACTTTGTGTCTTTAGCGTAGATGGCCATGGATTGGATTAACCCATGGGTTGAGTTGGGTTGGATTGGTTTGGGTCAGACTTGGCCATATTTATGGGGTTTGGTCAGAAAGTAAGTCATGGTTTAAGAAATTGTAAAGTATTACGGTGGGTTGGGTTGGGCCAAGTAACTTTATTGCAGGCATGGGTTGGAGATTTGATGAATTGGGTTGGGTTCTAAAAAAGTAGACCCATGGAATCTCTGGTCTGTAGTATAGGTCAAAGCGATATAGTAACAGAATACAGTTAGCTTGGCACTTGTACGTACTGTGGATAAAAGTGCGAAGTACCGCAGTACTTGTATAGATGGGCAGTTGGCTATGTCCAACGTTCAAGGACATGGTCAAATATACTGTTTAATGATGGACTTTAAATCACCTATCGCTTCAAACTGCTCGCTGCCTGAAGACAAGTTTTTAAAGTATCATTTAACTAGTTCTCGAGTCTCGACAATGTTACTGTATATTTGCGAGTAGATTATTTTTTAAAGTGTCGATAGGAGAATGATGTGTGTGTATTATAATTGAGTTATGCCTGGCCACCAGATCAAGCAATCAATGAGCTTCTATGGCACAGCTATCATGATATCTATAGGGCATCGCCCGATAGCGCGCCAAATCTAATCCGATTTAAAGCCAGGTCAAGCCGGGAAGGTCAGTCCAGAGATGGACATGGGTCCATTATTTAGAACCCAACCCATCAAATCTACAACTCAACCTAATTCATGCCGGTAATCGGGTTACTCGACCCAACCCAACCCACCGTAATACATTACAATTGTCAATTTCTTAAAACATGACCTTTTCTGACCCAACCCACCATTAATATGGAAGTCTGACCCAACCCAACCAATCGGTTAACTCAACCCATGGACAGGGTTTAATCTAGACCGTTTCCGGGGGGACTTTACAGTGGTTCTCACACAGGACAGTCCCTACTGAACCACTTTAAACCTTGTTATATTATATTATTATTATTATTGTCCTTTTTTCCACAGAAATTTCAAATTCCCTCGGAAATTTTGGCATACTACATCAACTAACAGCAGCCCCCTAGCTGACTTCCCTCCTGCCTTGTCAGTTCCCCCCGGAGTCCAGGAGTCTTGATTAAAGATCTGAACTGATAAGCTATGATGACAACGACGACGACTACGAACAATGGTAGGCCTAATAACAGCGCAGCTGTGACGACAACTAAGATGATAACAACGACGACGACGACAAACAATGATGCCTGAATATTCTTCCGAAAATTCTGTAACACTGCCCATGGACATATCTGAGGGGAAAAGACCACACCAAACGGGTATGTCATAAGAACAGATCTGTGCTGGTTATGATGTGAATAAGTTGGTAAATGAATTCGGGCAGAGAACTTAATTAAAGAAGAAATGAATTCGATAGCCCAGCGTCACTCAGACACGCTGATAAGCAATTCTGTCAATGCCTGTACGAGAATGAGGAACAATAAATGAAAGTCCTGTCGAGTAACTAATGGTGTGATTAATATGTCGAGGTGTAAATCGTGTCCTAGGATAACCGGGTTAATTAAATGACATGGTTTTGTAGACTGGGGCCTAATAGGCATTTCATAATGAACTCGCTGGCTGGTAGAAAGCCAGTGTAAGGACCGTCTAACTGGGGATATAGGCGGCCTATTATGCTAAAACCTGGAAGTCTTGGATATAATTCTATCTAAAGTATTTTCGACTATCTGGAGTTTATGCATATCTGATTTTGCGATGCCAAAAAACGCAGGGAATTGCAGCGATCTAGGCGACTATATACGCCAATACATCGGCCAGCTGGATAACAATAGGCATGGGACGCAGATGTCTAAATAGATTAGATTAGATTAGAAAGATAAATGTCATGAATATGATCACGAGAAACTTTGCCAACTGAATATATGTGACTGGTGAAAGTCAGACAGACAGACAGACAGACAGACAGACAGACAGACAGACAGACAGACAGACAGACAGACAGACAGACAGACAGACAGACAGACAGACAGACAGACAGACAGACAGACAGACAGACAGACAGACAGACAGACGCATTAAATATCACTCCAAGGTAAAGTTGTACGATCTGATAGGTGAAAAATGACCAATTTAAAAAAAAATCAATGACTACTTTGATAACGTTAAAATATTATAACCAAAGAGCTGCAAATCATTAGTTACAAGACAGAAAAATGGACGTTCACACATTTATGTGAAGGTAAATTCCGAATATTTTCTGTCCACCCCAATTTTTCGCTAGGTTAAAGCCGCACTCGAGCTTTGACGATACAAAATTTCCCTCCCGTCAGTACATCGGCCTACATACAAGTCGTGGTATGTGAGCTTAGAGCGTGCTAGTGAAGCAGCAGCAATAATAGTTACGAGTATAAATGATTTCAAAATAAACCTCAGTATTATAGGATACTAGATTGGAAGGGTAAGGGGCTGTCTTTAATTATGTCAACAATTTTTTACCCCCTCACCCTTGTCAACAACTGTCAACTTTCAACCCCTATTTACGAAAAACTTTTGACCCAAGATCAATGACAGGTCCCAATAACAAGGTTATTATTTTTTGCGGTAATTACCATTTTCCCCTGTTTTGCTCATCGAGTGTCAAACTGTGGTGGTGGTGACCTTTTTTGCCATGCTTTTTTCCATTGCAATAGGTAGTATTCCATGAAATTTTCTATTTCTTGATTTTTTGGAAAAAGTGAAATTTTGACGTCAACTTCTCTTGACCCCATCCCCCCCTGTCAACAACTGTCAAACATTTTCAAACCCACTCCCCCTAAATTGTTGACGTAATTAATGGACAGCCCCTAAGCAGTAGTGGTTCTCACACAGGGCAAACCCTCCAGAACCACTTTAAACCTTATTATTATTATTATTATTATTATTATTATTATTATTATTATTATTATTATTATTATTATTATTATTATTATTATGCAACATACTAAAACTTCCCATTCCAATATTTGAATCTTTCCTTCTGATGGACTATAAGTGATACTTAACCTTATCCGTAGTTGTATACACTCTTTTGCTGCAAGGCCAAGAGGAATTGAACAGCGATGGGTCCGATTATGCCTGACCTTGTAACACAACCAATAAATACGCAGGACAAAACAAGTTTATAAACATTTCCAGCATGTTCCGTAATTTCCATGGTCGTTTTCATGCTCCAAAGATGTTCAGAAATAGACTTTGTGGGTCGAAATACAAATTTTACGTCACATAATAGCAGTTCCGGATTACCCATTGGGCAGAGTAGGCAACTGCCTATGGGCCCCGCGACTTTTAGGGGCCCCACAAAACAGTGACGAAAGAAATTTTTACTCACTTATTCTTAAGAATAGTGCTATGCGAAAGGCACGTGACGACGCTGACGTCATACAATAATTTTACATTTCAATGGCGTTCTGGTAGTCATTAGGGGCCTGGCCCCTGGGGCCCCAAAAGTTTGACTGCCTATGGGCCTCCACGGTGCTTAATCCGGCACTGCATAAAAAGCGATCGTATTGGAGTCCATATGAGGAGGGGGTTAAACATGGGCGGGCTCCTCTCCAGCGAGTGAAACGGAAACCCATATGCATTGATTCTATGAAGGTTGCGATCAGGGTGCGATTTGTGACCTGGAGCAGTGGGGGGGATATGACGAGCTTGGGGGGATGTAGTTGTTGGGGAAGTGTAGCAGTGGGGATGTAGTGGTGGGGGATGTAGCAATAGGGGGATGCAGTTGGGCAGTGGGGGAAAATTCCCCCTTCCCTCTACAAATCGCGCCCTGGTTACGATAAACATTACCTCCTTATGTGCCCGCCTATTTGCGCATATACAATAATGAAAATAAACAATACAGGAAGAAATACCGAATACTATATCGCACAACAGTATTGGTACTTTTTATGACCTCCGTTTGAAAGTTTCTAATCTTTGATAGACTACTGTTAGGCCTATAGTAGTAGCAACGGAAGATGAAATTAACTGTGAAAATGTGTCGTAACTATATTATTATTATTATTATTATTATTATTATTATTATTATTAGTAGTAGTAGTAGTAGTAGTAGTAGTAGTAGTAGTAGTAGTAGTAGTAGTAGTAGCAGGGCCGGCCCTAGCCCAAATGGCGCCCCAGGCAAAGCATACATTTTGGAGCCCTCCGCCGTCTCCCCTCCCAATCCCTCTCCATTCACTCTTCCCTATCCTATCCATTTCCCTCTCCTTCTATCTTCTTCCCTCCCATGCCCTCTACCTCTCCTTTTAATGGGGTATAACCCCGGAAAAGTGTTTGAAATTACAGATGCCCGTAGGCGAGTTTTATAGTTTTATGTACAAAAAGCAAATCCTGTGAAGTAACTGCAAACTGCTTTTTGGTAAATGCATTTGTAATGATTTCCAATCATAACATTATAATTTACATTAGTGAGTAAGCCCTTAATGCCGTTATTAATACTTTAGTATTCAACTTCACTTTATCAAAACAAATCTAGTGCTAAAAATCCTAAAACAAATGTGGTCTTGGAATAGTCCTATTACTAACCATATCAACCTTTCATTCATTCTTGCCAATTTGCAGTAGACGTCTTTTTTACTTCAAGAATACTTTTTCTCTCTTTAATACTTGATAAATTACTTATAATGTCTCCGTAATCTAATGTTTGTGCTAAATCTTTCTCAATAGATAGCATAGCTAGAGAACAAAGTCTTTCCTGTGTCATATATGTACCTGTGTTAGAGATTCCAAGCGAAAATAATATAAAGAGCGACATTTTGTAAATCCAATGCGAATTTGGCGGAGGAGGCAACTGCCTGCTTTGCCTGTGCCTAAGGCCGACCCTGAGTAGTAGTAAGAATAAGAATAATAATATGATTTTAAGTGTTTTAATAGGATTTCTCCTTTGTTGAAAGTTACTTTATAGTTTAATGCTACAAGTGAAGAATTCCGTTTGCTTTTTGGTAAATGCCTTTGGAGGCTTTCCTGATAGTTTCTCTGCTATTTTTCTTCAGAGAACGTGACGTCGTCTGAATTCGCTCTCTTGCGAACATTACTCCGGCATTAATCTAGCGCTAAACATCTATACACTCTCACGAATTGCAAAACGGGTTGAACGTTCCAAATTTAAAATCTCTCTCTCTCCCTCTCTCTCTCTAAGGGATACATAAGGAAATAGTCCTCACTCTACGATCAAAAATGTCGAAAAACGGCGCATGCGCAATAACTTCTCGAATCGCCAACGGCAAAGAAGACAACGATGATGACGACAAAGAGGATTCGTCGATAGTCGAGACGACGACTCTGAAGGAGGAGAAGACAGCGGACTTTCGCTACGGCTGCTTCGGGTACAAGCCGCTGTGCCTTCAGTGGCTGAACACGGTAGGCGGCTTCGTCTTCTGGCTGTGCATGGCCAACTGCCTTCTGACGATGTCGTGCGCCTTCTACGGTGTCGTTCTGTCGACGATGGAACGGAGGTTCGGCTTCTCCAGTTCGGAGAGTTCGTGGATCGCCGCGGCGTGCGAGATCGGACCGATACCAGTCCTGCTGCTGATCAGCTATTTTGGCAACAGGTATCAATTGATCACTCGTTCACTCACTCACTCAGTCACTCACTCAGTCACTCACTCACTCATCATTCACTCATCATTCACTCACATAATAATGCTCACATTCACTCACACTCACTCACTTATTCACTCACTCCTCACTCACTCACTCACTCACTCACTCACATAATAAAGCTCACTCACTCCTCACTCACTCACTCACTCACTCACTCACATAATACAGCTCACTCACTCACTCACTCACTCACTCACTCACTCACTAACTAACTCACTAACTAACTCACACTCACTCACTCACTCACTAACTCACTAACTATGTCACTCACTCACACTCACTCACTTACTCACTCACTCACTCACTCACAGTCAGTCAATCATTCAACCAATCAGACAAACAATCAATCAGTCAATCAGTCGTAGACTTCTATAGCGCCTTTATAACAATGGGTCTAAATCAATCCATGGTCGCTTTAAGTGAGAATCTTAGTACTTGGCGTTGTGCGACCGATTCCCTTAGAACACCGAAGTAAAGCAACGTTGAGCACGGTTAGTGCTTGGATAGGTGACCGTCCCTTGATCGGCGTCCATCCAAGCCTTTCGTTGCTTAGGCGTCGAGCAATGGCAGCGGCGCGAAGCTGCGAAGGTAAAACGCGGGTGTAGAGAAAGAAAATGGCAGCCTGCTATAGATTAATGGCGTCACTCCTAGTTAATTAATTATAATCAAAAGCAAAAAAACGGTTGCTCTGTAGATTCTTAACCCCTTAACTGGGTGCCCCAAGTAACGCTCGTCCATTTTACATTGAGTTAGAAATAGTTGCCCAGTTAAGGGGTTATGTGATAAAAGAGTTCACCCGTAGTCTCAATGCCCGTAGGGTCCGGTCCTGAGTCCCCTTTTTTGTGGCCATCAGCCCCCCATAGGCGGGTAAGCCATTCATCGGCGGACGGTGACCAGCCTTTTCCGCCGAACCTGTGGTTACCTTCGCAATGTTGCCATTGCTACTCGTTTTACCTCTCTGCAACTGAGTGAACACTGAGTCAACCTTAGGGTTCCCGCGAGCCTCGAACTCGCGTCCTTCAGTTCTACAGTCCAATGATGTGACCGCTCATCTATATATCTTCCCAATCCCTAGATTCGTAAGTGGTCGACGGAAGCTTATCTCCCACAAACCGCCGAAAAAGAAACTCTCGTACTCTTATCTATCTTCTCTATTACCTGCTCTCTCTCTCTCTCTCTCTCTCTCTCTCTCTCTCTCTCTCTCTCTCTCTCTCATTTTCTCTCTTTATCTCTCTATATGCTAATTAATTAAATGTTCTGAAATACTCTGGGAACCGCATGTGTACAGTTCATTTCCGATATTTCCGATATTTGGGCCGTCTTCAATTTCAGGTGCATGGCATGTATAAACACGGTTTTACCGGATATAGTCTACTGTAGATAGCGTCGAAGTGTTAGTGTCGTTACTTGAGCGGACCTTATACCGATCGAACCCGCGTTCGAATCCGGTTTGGCGACCGAAGATAATCGTCTATCTCTGGGTCGTATTTCGTTCGTATATCCCTGGAATCGATACGATCGTGTGCGCTTTAGGAGAACCCAACCGACAGACATACATACATGTTTGACTATCATCATCATCACCATCACCATCATCATCATCATTATCATCATAATCACCAATGCCATATCATCATCATCACCACTATCATCATGGGGACGCTGAAAATGCAGGCCTGGAAAATGAATTTGAAAAAATATAAATATTGAAAATCAGGCCGAGAAAAAGACGGACGTGACAGGGGATAAAATGCAGGCCTAGAAAATGAACGACGATAAAAATGCAGGCCGAGAAAAGACGGACGAAGTGGCAAGGTGTGAAAATGCAGGCCTTTGGCAAGGGGTGAAAATGCGATTTCAGTTAACTTCTAACATATTGCTAATCAGTGGTGGTAAACAAAAATAAAATGCAAATCTCAATGCAAAACTTTTATTTCAGTTAACTTCTAAAATATGGCTAAATAGTGGTCGTAAACAAAAATAAAATGCAAATCTCAATGCAAAACTGTCATTTCAGTTAACTTCTAACATATTGCTAATAAGTGGTGATAAACAAAATAACAAACAGTCTACTTGAGTAAGATGTAAATAATCACTAATCTTTGAATGGACTAAGTAAACAAACGCATAACCATAGTAATATCGGAGCGACAAATTGGGCAATGGCCCGACATCGCCGCCACAGTATCAGCACACGTACCGCAAAATCTCGAGTGTCCGTATGCCAAAAGGCAAATTTCGCATGCGTCGGCGATCGGTTGTGGTTCTTCAGTCGGTGGTGGTGGACTCTCATCGATGACATCCGCAACCTCCGGCTCTTCTGTGCGCTGCTCTTCATCGCTCTTATTCGTTATCTCCTCGGTAATGCAGCGCTTCAGTATGGGCTCCCGTGCTGTGGCTCACATCTCAGAAAATCCAAACGCGTATAGTTACCAGCATTTGAGGTATCCGATCACTTGGTTTAATACAAATATATAGGCTAGCCGTGTTTGTGTGATAATGAAGACTGATATGCTACATGTAAATATGTATACATCTATCATTTTTACAACGTTCATCATCATCATCATCATCATCATCATTTTCATCATCATCATTTTCATCGTCGTTCATTTTCCTGGCCTGCATCATTTTTCCTGGCCTGCATTTTCACCCTGGCATTCGTCCATCATTTTACATCATCATCCGCCTTTTTCTTTTCTCGCATTTTCATCCTGCATTTTCATCAACCCATCATCATCACCACTATCATCATCGTCATCATCATCATCACCACCACCATCATCATCACCACCACCACCACTATCATCATCATCATCATCATCACCACCACCACCACTATCATAGTCATCGTCGTCATCATCATCATCATCATCATCATCATCATCATCATCATTAGCGTAATGATTATCACCATCACCATCTCCCCCACCACCCACAATGAGAGGATATTCAAGTGTCTGCATATAGCGGATCTTCCGTTCGAGAATCATTTGACGTCTACGATAATTAAATTCTACGGTTCGATTGCATTCGCTAAAACTAGATCACCATTTCGTCATATTCTCAACCATGTAGTCGACTCCATTACGCGATGGATCTATGCTCCGACTGGTGTTCAGTTTAACCACTCGTTTAACCACTTTAACCACCTTGAGCAGAGCAGTAACTAGGTTGAGGGCAGGGGGCAAGCTGCCCCGGGCCCGTCTTGGGGTTTGCGCCAGAAACCATGCGCTTGATTTTGTCCACGACTGGAGTTTTACTATGACAAGCAAAAAGGCCATCAATACTAATTGCACTTTATTTCTTTATTTATCGTACTCCTCAAGGTGGTGAAAACCATGATAAGCAAAAAGGTCATCACTAGTTTTCAAAGCATGTCGAGGAAGGGAGGTGGCGAAAATTTGGTACCTTGCCCCGGGCGCCAAATACTCTTGCTACGGCTCTGAAATTGGGTATGGCGTGTAAGGCGGATGTCGTGGGTGCCAAAAACTCTGTGATCTTGCTCTCTGCTCAGCGTAGAAAGAGAAGAAACTGAGAAAACTGACTTTGAGAGGCACATCATAGACCAGTTCGCATCAGTAAAAGCAAGAAAAGTGCATCTGTAGTTTTAACCTCGTTTCAATAGAATGCTAGTATTTGTTCAGCAAAGATTTGCTGACCTGCTAATCTAGTTTTATTTCTTTCATGTCCTGCAATGGACGTCAAATACCCTAGACACGCCCGTGAATTTAACCCACGAGTTGGGAGAAACGATAAAAGATTTTGGTTCGCCCGGCCTACCCCCACCCCTCAACCCATCCAACGTAATTCGAGGGAAAAGCGGTCGCTGGCTTCAACCGATGCCGAGACAAATCGAAGGCGCTAACCTTTAGGTTCCCAGTTTGCGAAGAACCTTAAAACGTATCTGTTTAGAACATCGTATGATCGTTATAGAACGCTCTCAAAATGCGTATTTGTTTAGAACATCAAAGATAATAATCGTTATAATAATAATAATAATAATAATAATAATAATAATAATACTTCGCCTTTGGCATAGCATTTCATTAAAAATTTTAGTCAAAGATAATAATAATAATAATAATAATAATAATAATAATAATAATAATAATAATAATAATAATAATAATAATAATAATAATAATAAGAAGAAGAAGAAGAAGAAGAAGAAGAAGAAGAAGAAGAAGAATAATAAGAATAATAATAATAATAATAATAATAATAATAATAATAATAATAATAATAATAATAATAACTACGTTTAACAAACAGGTTACATCGCCCTGTCAGTTGCGCCATCGGAATGTTTTCCATCTTCCTTGGCGCCATCCTCTTCTTCGTTCCGCAGTTCACCTCTCCGCTCTATCACCCGGATGAAAAGAACACCGAAGAACAGGGCGGCGGGACTGAGCTCTGTTCCGAAAGGGCTAATTCCACTTCCGGGTGTCACGAGGTGGTGCCCAGGGACCCGTCCGTCAACATCGCCATCTTCTTCATCGCCAGGCTGCTGATGGGGGCTGGGTCGACACCGGTCCAGACCCTGGGGGTCACCTACATGGACGACTGCACGACGCGGGGAAAGTTCGCCGTCTACACAGGTAAGAACAGGTAGACTTGGAGAGGTGGGCAGTTAATTTGTTAATTTGAAGATGGAGTTGTTCAGGACTTTGCTGACGACGACGATGATGATGATGGAGATGATGATGATGATGATGAGGATGATGATGAGGGATATGATGATGATGAAGGAGATGATGATGGAGATGTTCTAGTTCGCCAAATATATTAAATGATGATGACAAAATGTCTGAAATTCACCAGTTTGATTTCTCCTCTGGAATCGATCTAATTGGCGTACCATCGATTGATAGCTTTGATCGCCATCAGCGTCATCATTTGCGTCGTCGTCGTTATCACCACCACCACCATCATCATCATCATCATCATAATCATCACCACCACCACCCGTTTGTACGTCTGTTTGAGTTTTGAGTGCAGTTGTGCATTGTTTTCAACGCTAAGGATCGTTATCTATATAGACAAGTGGTTCTTAACCTTTTTATGATTACGTACCCCTAAAACAAATATAAGAGAACGAAGTACCCCCTACCAGTGTACCTTATCCCAGGACAAAAGTGTGCAATATATTGAAAATAATTATAAACTGCAACAAGCATCTGTCACAGACTATGCACATGCCATAAAGTGAGATTTTTCTTTAAAATTTCTAATTTAGTATAAAAAAACATTTCTACAGTATTTGTATAGAAGGATATACAGGGAATAATTGTAGTAAAAGTCTTTAAACAGACTTTATTTCAGGCCTATTCAGTACCCCCACAACATCCTTCAAGCACCCTCAAGGGTTACGAGTCGAGTACCCTTGGTTAAGAACCACTGTTATAGACCAAAGGAAATTGCTGGAGTTGTCCTCTGTTGTCCTCTGTTGTCCTCTGTTGTCCTCTGTTGTCCTCTGTTGTCCTCTGTCGTCCTCTGTCGTAAACCTGGATGAAGAAGTGAGGGGGTCTCTATACCTTCTCATTCCCTATGGCAGCCTCTCAAAAGTGGGGGGGGAGTGCTCGAGCCTAAATGCCTAATGGAAGTTTACGCCCATGTTGTCGATTCGATGATGACGACGACGACGACGGCGTCTAAGGGGTCATCCACATATTACATTCGCAAAAATCACACCCCTCTCCGCTGCTACATTCCGTGTATAAACTTGTGCATAGAGACGCATTCCGTCGAGACCCGTCCCCCCCCCCATCCCCGTTACGCAAAATCTCCTAAATCCAGTTATCCACCTCGCCTCAATGCGTACGTAATATATGGATGATCCCTTATCGTGGGGTTTCTGTTGGTCGTATAGGAGTCTATCATGCGATGAGTATCGCTGGATCTGCTTTGGCTTACGTTGGCGGAGGATTCATGCTTAAGATATTCGTCGACTTCTATGCCTTCGACAAAGAGGAGTAGGTTCATACGCCTGACTTAACTATTAATATTATTATTATTATTATTATTATTATTATTATTATTATTATTATTATCATCATCATCATCATCATCATCATCATCATTATCACCACCACCATCATCATCATCATTATTATCATCATCATCATCATCAATTTATTGTCAATAATAATAATAATATTATCATCATCATCATCATCAATTTATTGTTATTATTTTATAGTTATTATTATTATTATTATTATTATTATTATTATTATTATTATTATTATTATTATTATTATTATTTGATTGAAATAAGAAAGCCTGAATTTCATATTATTAAATTTATATTATTTCCAAAATCACTCATCCAGGGGTTCCCGGCCGGTGGGTCGCGACACGGTACCAGGCTATAGACAGCAAAATGCTGGGTCACAGAAATCTTTTAATAAAAATAACAAAATTTCATTATAATGAATTTTTTTTAAATCCTTAAATTGTAGCAGTGGCGGCTCCACCGGGGGGCCAGGGGGACCCGTGCCCCCTATTGAGAGCCTGGCCCCCCAGTGGCCCCCAGTTGGGACCCTATATTTAATGCTACATACATTAAACAACAAACGGTTGGCCCCCCATGATTAGAAGTTGCCACCCCAACGGCCCCCCACTTGCCAAATCCTAGAGCCGCCACTGAATTGTAGGCGTAAAAAAGCGGTGACGATCTTTTTTCCTCGACACCTTATATATATATACATATTCGGAGCTGTCTTCTATAGCGCCACGTGACTTTTCAACCGATTGAATTGTTGTTGGTGGTGGTGTTTAAAGGATTAACATGTCTCCGAGTGATTCCAGTTGGATCGGCGCCTGGTGGCTGCCGTTTACGATCATGGCTGGACTGAGTCTACTGAACGCCATTCCGATGCTCGGTTATCCAGTCGATCTTCCAGGTGAGGATGGGATCCTGCCCCACCCCCACCCGAGACCAGGGCCGCCGAGAGGGGGCAGGGGGCAATTGCACAGGGGCCTGCAGGGGGCCCGGGCCCGGCGATGATGATGTCATTAGCAGTAGCCTGAACCCTGAAAAGTCTGACAAGGAAAAAGGTCGTCTTCTCGTGATCACGAGCCCAGGGGACCGGGAATGTCAGGGCCCTGGGCCCAGTGGCGGCTCCACCGGGAATGTCAGGGGCCGGGGAATATCTATTGGCCCTGGGGGGACCCTATCAGGGGCCTGGGAATATCAAACAACAAATGTCAGGGGGCCCCATGATTAATGTCCACCCCCTGGGAATGTCAAATCCTAGAGCCGCCACTGCCTGGGCCGATCATGTTAAGTAATCTCCTTTTTAAAAGGAGTGAGAATCAAAAAAGGTCATCAACACTTTTTCACACATGTTTGTTACGGGTAACGGCGGGGATTCGGACAATTCTGGCTTGAAAGAGACCGACAGGCAAAAAAGGCCATCATCTTTTTCACAGTCTTGTCAGAGGCCCGTGACTATCTTTTGCACAGGGGCCCGCGAATTCTCTCGGCGGCCCTGCCCGAGACGGAGAACAGCACTGTTATAAACTTAGCAAAGACGATCGGTGAATATGAACCCTGCCAAACGTAAAACGCTTTTCAAAGCTGGATGCTAATCTGTGATGAACTTGAATTATGCGGATCCGGTGGAGTAGTGGTTGGATTCATGACACTCAATCAGAAGGTAGCGGGTTCGAATCTGACCCTATCCACTGCCTGTTGTTATTAGGCAATTAACTAATTGTTCTTAATTAATTAATTGCCTTTAATTGATCCGCACTTCTGATTATTCATTTTTCAATTGATCCAATACTTCTGATTATTCATTTTGTCAATGACTCAATGTGGTGTAGTAGTAGAAACCATGTCGTAAGTAATAATAATAATAATAATAAGTGCAGTAGTAGTAGTAGTAGTAGTAGTAGTAGTAGTAGTGGTAGTGGTAGTAGTGGTAGTAGTAGTGCAGTAGTAGTAGTAGTAGTAGTAGTAGTAGTAGTGGTGTAGTAGTAGGTGGTAGTAGTGGTAGTAGTAGTAGTAGTAGTAGTAGTAGTAGTAGTAGTAGTAGTAGTATGTAGTAGTGCAGTAGTAGTAGTTCATTAGTAGTTGTTTCATTGTAAATTACTTGTTTCATTGTAAATACCCACAAACCCCAGGGAGTCAAAATGCATGACATTTTTTTTGTATTATCCCATCATGTATTTCATCATGCTTACCTAAACGCATCATTCTTCTTCTTGTCGATGTTTTCCCCTGCTTGAAGAATGTTTGTCCAGAGGCCAGCTTGACCCGTGCAGCTTGATAATCTGAATACTGTCGCCGGTTCGATTCCTAAACAGGAACTGCCGAGATAAGAAAAACGCGGATCTCGGAGGCGCACAACGGCGACCTCGGCGACGCTAGTCACAAGATCGGGTACATCACGACGTGGGGCGAATTCAAGCAGTTGTTCAAGAACGTTCTTACGAATCCCACGTATCTGTGCCTAACGACCTACGTCACCACGCACAACTTCATGGTGGAGGGCTTCTCGAGTTTCGGTCCGAAAGTCTTCGAAGTGCAGTTTAACCTCTCGAAATCTCTCGCTGGTGCTATATTCGGTGGGTTCTGGAAGACGGTAATGGTCATCAATTAGAGAAAGAAATGGCAACCCACCAGGGATATTTTTACACCCTCTAATACCCCCGAACACCTCCACAATTTGAGGTCGACACCTCCCCCCAAAAAATAAAATTGGTAATGTGACAATTATATGCATACAAAATGCATACTAATTAGCTCCGGACACCCCCAATTTGAGGTCGACACCCCCAAATTCACAATCCTAGAAATATCCCTGCAACCCACTCTAGATTAATGGCAGGGTTATGTCTAGGATTCTCAATTTGGGGGTGTCGGCATTTGCTGGGGGTCACCTGTCGAAAAAGTCTGACAAACAAAAAAGTTCATCCCTGGCTCAAATTGGGATGTGTGTGTTGGAGTGGGTGGGTGTCGGTCTCAGATTGAGGGGAGGTTGGAGGTGTAAGGGGGGATATAAAATATCCCTGATTAATGGCGTAAGTTTGTCACGGTTTGCCTAGTACACGGAGTTCAGCGCCGGACCCTACGCTGGTTCGAGTACTGGACTATCTTTACCTTTACTGCTAGGGCGAATCTTAAGAGCAAGTACCGTGCCTTTTGCGGAATTTTGGTTACATTAATAATAATTGGGGGATATTGGGGGGGATATACGAGGGAAAAGGACAACAGGAAGATTAAAGAGGATGCTATTGGACTGTATGATGAAAACAGATGCACAGCGTCACAAAACCAATGCAGAAGTCAAAGACGAAGAGGCAAGGCACGGAGAGGAATGGAAACAATGGAGTGGGAGGTGGACAGATGCCTGGCGCCACTTGAAGGGGTGCCAATAAAACTCTGTGGTCTTGCTCTCATAGAAAGAGAAAACAACTGAGAAAACTGACTTTGAGCACATCATAGACCAGTTCTATCAGCATCCAGTAAAAAAGCAAGACAAGTGCATTTGTAATCATTTCAACTCTTTAAATCTTATATTTAATCCTCCTTTTATACGTTTTATCGGCAAGTCTTGATCGGAAACGTCACCTGTGCTGCTGTAGAAAGAAGCGATGATGGTTGCCTGTGTTTCAGGTGTGGTCCTGTTACCTGCCGGTGCCGGTGGAACCATCATCGGCGGCCTGTTGATTGAAAAGCTGAAGCTCACCTGTCGTCAGATCATTCGCATCCAAACGATTCTAGCGGGCGTCGCCACCCTGGGGTTCTGTTTGATGCTGCTCACCTGCAACCCTCTCGACTTCGCCGGAGTCAATATCCCCTACAATCACAGGTAGATCCGTCGACACCTGGAAAATGGCCCCCGATTCTTAAGAATCGTCGAGGAGGTGTTCTTGGCGCGTCGATTCTGTTCCAAACATCTTACCTACCCCACCCCATCCCCACCCCCACACTCAGAAAATTTTCCCAACGGTTTTGCGCTAATCCTACAACTGAACCCATCCAAAATAGGGGCGACCCCTTCCTTCCCATTCAAAATAGAGGCGATCTCTTCCTTCCCCCATTCAAAAGAGGGCGATCTCTACCTTCTTCCATCCAAGATAGGGCGACTTCTTCCCTCCCCATCCAAAATATGGGCGACCCCTACTTCTCCCATTCAAAATAGGGGCGATCTCTTCATTGTCCCATTCAAAATAGGGCAATCTCTTCCTCCATCCAAAATAAAATGAATTCACAATAGACCTCTTCCCTAAGACCCAAAATAGGGGCGACTTCTTTCCTCCCATCCAAAATCGAAAAGTCCCCATCCAAAATAGGGCCAACTTCCCCTCCCCATCTCTGTCCCCCCATCCAAAATAGATCTTCCCTCCCTATCCAAAATAACTGAATACTTCCCTCCCATCCAAAATAGGGGCGACTTCTTCCCTCCCCATCCAAAATAGGGGCGACTTCTTCCCTCCCATCCAAAATAGGGGCGACTTCTTCCCTCCCCATCCAAAATAGGGCGACCCTTCCCTCCCTCATTCAAAATAGGTGCGACTTCTTCCCTCCCTATCCAAAATAGGGGGCGACCCATTCCTTCCACTCCAGAAAAGGGGCGACCCTTCCTCAGTGGCTACCCCAATGATCCAAATGAATGCACCTAGAGCCTAAGACTGAATTTGGCGAGAAAGCTTTTTTTGTTACAGGTCGAAAAGTCTTAGGCCAACTCTTTCTACCTCTGTCCCTGTCAGATCTTCTTCCAACCAACTGAATACCTTCGAGAAAGGCATCTCTCCTAACTGATTGGATCTTCTTCAATTGCTTGTCTCGCTGTTTCTACCCTGTCTGATCTCTGGGATAGACCCGATCTTTCAATCAATCAATAAACTTCTATGGCGCCGCTATCATAATGCTGCCCAGGGCACCAGCCGCATGGTGCACCAAATCCAAATAGAATTAGAGCAAGGTCAGTCCGCAGACCGGATCATCATTATATCTCACTCACTCGCTCGCTCACTCACTCACTCGCTTACACTCACTCACCCGCTCACTCACACACTCTGGAGATGAAAGAGAGACATCCTTTCTCCTACAAAGAATATCTGTGACACTCCAGAGATTTAACGCAGTCGCCTTCCACGGAACTCTCACATACTACTACTACTACTACTACTACTACTACTACTACTACTACTACTACTACTATCCACTACTATCCACTACTATCTACTACTAATACAGTACTACTACTACTACTACTACTACTACTACTACTACTACTACTACTACTAATAATAATAATAATAATAATAATAGCACATGTTCGTGTCTGATCGTACTACTACTACTAATAATAATTAATAATAATGATGATATTAATAATAATAAAACTTTAAAATAATAGTAATAATAATAAACCCATCCAAAATAGGGGCGAATTCTTCCTTTTCCCATAATAATACTACTACTAATAATAATAATAATAATTATTATTATTGTGTTTATGTGGCGTGTATTTTCCCCCAGTATTTCTTCGTCGTCTGGGTCGTTTAACCTGACGGACTCTTGTAACGCCGCCTGCGATTGCCAGAGCGCCAATTACAATCCGATCTGTAGTCATGACAACGTCATCTACTATTCGCCGTGTCACGCCGGTTGTTCCGTCACGGAAGACCTCGATGACGTCACGGTAAGCACGGCGACTGCGGGTCTAATGTTGCAGTCGTCTGCAAGAAAACGAGTCTACAGTGTAGTAGATTATTTCAGAGTTGATAATGACTAAAATAACGAAGGAACATGCTGGCAGACAGACAGACAGACAGACAGACAGAGAGGAGGAGATGCAGAGACAGAGATATATGGAGAGGAAGGGAGGAAGGAAGGAGGAGGGAGGGAAAGAGAAATAACCCTGCTTTAGAGTGTTAGAAATGGTGCAGTGGCGTAGCAATATGCTCGGGGGCCCTTGGCGAAAAACGGGCAGGGGGCCCTTTCCGGGACGATCTGACAAGTTTGCGAAAAATGTTGACGACCTTTTTTTGCTTGTCGGTCTTTCGAGATCTGACAACTTTACATCTTTCGATCTGATAACTTTACAACTTTGCGAACAAAATTTTTTTGGCTCGGGTCGGGGGCCCTTTGCAGGTCGAGGACCCCTTGGCATTTGGCCATGTTGTCCATATGGCTGCTACGCCTCTGTTAATGGTGCCATAGAAGTGCATGATTATTTTCATTATTATTGTTCCTGACCTGTTCAATGCAGAATTACTACAACTGTTCGTGCATCGAGAGTCCGTCGGGCGGTGGGTTCGCGGAGGCGTCGTCGAACTCCTGTTCTGCCGAATCTTGTCCCATCGCAATCGTCTTCATGGTTGCCTTCTTCGTTACCGTTACTCTCGTCTTCATCTGCTTCACGATGAACATGACGGCAACGCTGAGGTATATCATCATCAGCGTCATCATCACCACCATCATCATCGTCGTCGTCGTCGTCATCATCATCGTCATCGTCTTCATCATCGTCATCATCGTCATCATCATCATCATCGTCTTCATCATCGTCATCATCGTCATCATCATCATCATCGTCTTCATCATCGTCATCATCATCGTCATCGTCGTCATTCATTATCGTCGTCGTTGTCGTCGTAATCATCATCATCATCATCATCATCGTCATCATCACTTTCTGCCTGCATGGCGGCAATAGTTAGATACGAAACATTTCCACTTTGCTCGATCTTGTGCTAATCCGCATCCTTCTACGATTGTCATATTCATTGTTTCAGATCCTCCTGAAGTGAATAAGTCATATAATAAAGCAGATAAATGATTATAATTTTAAAATAGAGAAATAAAATTTGGAAATATAGAGAGTTAACCTTAGAGGAGCAGGAGAGAAGACTTGTATTTGAGGCGTGTTTCTTGGTTTCAATTGGAAGTTTTTCACTTTTTAATATTTCAGATGTGTATCGAGTTCTCAGACCTCCTTCGCCATTGGAATTCAATACCTCTTCAGTCAAACGTTTGGTAAAATATAGAAAATATCTCATCACACATGGTTTATCCTTTTTCTTCTTCTTCTTCTTCTTCTTCTTCTTCTTCTTCTTCTTCTTCTTCTTCTTCTTCTTCTTCTTCTAATTTCTTCTTCTTCTTCTTCTAATTTCTTCTTCTTCTTCTTCTTCTAATTTCTTCTTCTTCTTCTTCTTTTTTCTTCTTCTTCTTCTTCTTCTTCTAATTTCTTCTTCTTCTTCTCCTTCTTCTTCTAATTTCTTCTTCTACTTCTTCTTCTTCTTCTACTTCTTCTACTTCTTCTTCTTCTTCTTCTTCTTCTTCTTCTAATTTTTTCTTCTTCTTCTTCTTCTACTTCTTCTTCTTCTTCTACTTCTTCTTCTTCTTCTTCTTCTTCTAATTTTTTCTTCTTCTTCTTCTACTTCTTCTTCTTCTTCTTCTTCTTCTTCTTCTTCTTCTAATTTTTCTTCTTCTTCTTCTTCTTCTACTTCTTCTTCTTCTTCTTCTTCTTCTTCTTCTTCTTCTTCTTCTTCTTCTTCTTATTATTATTATTATTATTATTATTATGTCCTGTGTGTTCCGTGCTTGTTGACAGGTTCGATCCTGGGACCTCTGTTCATGGGAATGGCGTTTGACAACGCCTGCATCCTTTGGCATTACGACCAATGTGGTTCATCTGGCAACTGCTTTGCCTACGACAATCGAAAGGTTTCCGTCAACTTCTTCATCATTCTTTTCACGGCGAAGGTCATCTCCTTGGTCGTCATGATCCTGGCGGTCATCCTGTACAAACCCCCGAAGGCGGCTCAGACGTTGATAAAGGACAACCAGTGTTCGCTTAATCCTCTTTAGTTAAATTCAACACTCTGCAGATATACCCCCAGTGTTTTATCCGGACTCCAGGCTTTGGGTGGGTGGGGGATTGAAGCTTTTTTTTGGGGATCGACTTGGTTGGAGGAAAAGACACAGTTCAATGCAAAATTTGTGTAAGTGCTGGGATTTTTGTGGGGGTTGAAGGTTTTTTTTTTTTTTGGGATCTCCCCCTCCTAACAGGCCTGTATAAAACACTGGATACGCTGCTCAAAGTTCGGACTTATTGGTTAGGAGATGTTCTTTTTAATATATATATATATATATATATATATATATATATATATATGAGTCAATAATAAACATGCCACTGTATATTTGTCCATAACTTTGGCAGTGAACAGATTTTCAAAATGCTTACACTATTTGACTCAGAAATGAATGGGGACAATGTCATATATAGTATATATATTTATGTTATTTACGAAGCCCATAACGTGTAGCAGCCCTACGTAGCCAAAGCTGAAATAAGCGGGAAAATAGTGAAACTGTCATGAAAACACATATAATGATCTAATTGTTCACAAAGTCGGTTCACATTTGCCATAGTTATGGACAAATCTTTGGGAGATTCCGGTGGCGCCGTTTCCGGCAGCCAAGCATGCTCCTGTGCATGCCTCGGAAAAGTGTCGTTCTGGGCGGTTCGACGATATTTTGCGCTCGTTTTAGCGCAAAATGTGCGAGTAGTGACCTTCCCGTCATTTTCGGGAGGTCCTCTGCGCTTTCTCACGTGGATTGGGACGGTTTTAGTCGCTGATTCGTCGCCTGTCTGGTCCGCCATCTTGTTTTGCGATTTTTCTATCAACGCGGCCTGGCAGAACTGCAGACTAGATACCCGTGCGGGAAACATCCGTTCTAATCGCAACCTGGAATTCCATCCAAAGTCGGATTCACCCAGATCGACGAAACGGAGTCCGCTTCTCAGAAATTCTCCGTGTGGCTCGCCTCGCGGATACAACATCCGCGGAATTTACAACATCTCATCCCGTGTTTTTGTTCCTTTGACGTGCCTGGTGTTCTACAGCGGAAGGCTCCTTTCTACATTTCGCTACCGTGGGCGTTTGGGCATTTCCGTCGTTTCCATCAGGGCTGACTATACGCTGTCTCTGTTATCCGACGTTTGCCATCGGCATGCCAAAGTATGTCAAAGCGCCTTTGACTTCGACCTTCGTTGTATACGGCGCTATAGAAGTCGTCAAGAAGATAAAGATAAAGATAAAGATAAATATACAGTGACATGTTTTTATTGGCTCATTAGTATATATATATATATATAGATATATATATAGAGAGAGAGAGAGAGAGAGAGGCGTAGCGTGGGGGTTGGGGCGGTCGCTTCGGGGGCACAATTCTTAAGGGGAGCAAGATTTCAAATGAATAAAATAAAAACAAAGTAATAATAAATGATAGCAATTTTAATTATGTCATTCTCAAAGAAGAAGATTTGTAAATGCTTTTTCGTAATCTATTAATGGAATGTTGGAATATGGTTTGAAGATTTTTTTTGCTTGTGAAGACATTTTGGGGGGTGACAATTCCTCTTTTTTGCCCCCGGCGCCGCCAGTCCACGCTAAGCCACTGTATAGTATGTACAGTAGAACTTCGTTATGGCGTACTTAGCGGGTCTGTAAAATCTAGTACGTTATATCCATGGTGCGTTATCTCCAATACCATCCATTACATTAGCGCACAGGGCGCGATTTGTAGGGAGGCAGGGGGGATCCCCCCACTGCCCAACTGCATCCCCTATACTGCTACATCCCCACCACTACATCCACCACTGCTACACTTCCCCAACAACTACACCCCACAAGCTCGACATAGTCCACCCCCCACTGCTCCAGGTCACAAATCGCACCCTGGTAGCGCATCACACGAGACGTATAATCGAGGGCGCGTTATAACCGAGTATACGTTATTATAAAGTTCTACTGTGGGCACTTTCTATATTAAAGTGGTATTTCTAGAGAATGTTCATTAAATATGATCTAGAGAAAGAAAGCGTTCTCAACTGCACATTGTGATACGTTAGAAGGTGCAAAAAACGCGATGATGTGATGTTTTATTTCTGTATTTTTATGTTTTTGTATACATTATACAGATATGCGCACATAAAAGATATGTCCATTTCTTCAGTTTGAGTTCGATGCGTGAAAAATAATGAAATTTGCTTAAATCTAAACGAAGTCGTTTTCTCTTTCAACTGGACAATTAAAACTGTGGCTTCTTCAGTGCATTGGGATGGCAAGAAGGGGAACCCCTATTCGATCTCGATTGGACATTCAATTTACGCAAAACCGATGACAAATGTTTCCGGGGGTGTAGGGCAGAGATATTTTTACACTCCTAACACCCTCCAACACCCCCCAATCTGAGAGCAACACCCCATAATTATGATACATCTAAGATTCTATCGCTCGCCATAAGGAAAGGGAGGGACCCCCAGAATATACCAACACCCCCCAAATTGATAATCCTAGAAATAACCCTGGTATAGGGTGATTGTCTGGATAATCGACGTACTCAGTTGTATTACAGCTTTTTAACCCCTCGGTAAAAAAGCACAGTTAAAGTCTTTAAAGTATGTACCAGAGCTCACCGCCTGTCTCTGGAATTCAGTGGCGTTGCCAGGAATTTTTGGTTGGGGAGGACTAATGCTGGAATTACTGACAATGTCTGCGGATGGGACTCTGCCCCAAGGCTGCTGGGGAGCTTACGACCAGGCCCGCCGAGAGGGTGGCGGGGGGAGGGGGCAAATGCACAGGGACCCGACGATCTGTAGGGGCCCGGGCGACTTGGGTTTGGTTAGGGATAGGTTTGTCGAAGGAATTGCTTGTTGACGCTGACAAGCAAAAAAAGTCGTCACCAGCTGGGGCGTAGCGACGGGATAGAGGGTATATCGGTATATATACCTCCTCCCCCCCAAAATATCAGGCAACCTTAAAATTTCTATTGTGTTTTTAAAGATTTTCAAAGTTGTTACAGATTTACACCCCTCCCCAAATCACATTATACTCCCCCAACCCACAACCCTCAAATCAAATTCCTGGCTACGCCCCTGGTCACCAGATTTTAAACTTTCCCCTAGTCGGACTAAATGCAATCTGCGTGTCTGGCTCGACGTCCATTAGCGCAACCACAGGAAGGACACGGGGTGTGGACCCTCTACTGAGTCTTAGATCATTGGTGGTCAAATTCTTTGAGAGCAAGATCACAGAGGTCTTGGGCGTCCCTTCCCGTGTGTGGCATCCAGGGCACCTGCCGTACCCTAGATACGCCACTGCTATTGAGATGTGCCGCTCCACTAATGGGCCCAGGGCTGATGCCCTGGGCATTATGAGAATGGCGCTATAGAAGTTGATTGATTGATTGATTGATTGATTGATTACCAGGTGACACCATCACCCCAACACTCGCAGTGGCGGTTCCAAGAACTCTTGGTCAGGGGGGATGCAATGAATTTCTAGGGAGATACCGCCAATTGTCAATGAAATTATATGTAAACGGTTTATAAGAAATCTGTAGATTTTATTTATAAAATATAATGTTCAGAATTGACAATTTATTAAAGCCATTTTAGTCTGGTTGTACAAAGTCATAGTGTAAAATCGAGTTATCTATTGCTGGAAGCGAATTTGTCGATGACATTGTCTATGGATTAGTCCATATATCTTTGTGGATATACATCGAGGCTAATCGGTTTAGACGATCATCTTCCATCGAAGGCGCATTTTTTGTGCATTTTTGGTGGGTCAGTGAGGGGGATGCATCCCCAGTCATCCCCAACGTGGAACCATCTCCGAACAGTCGCCCTTCGTGTTCAACAAAGAGTTATGCTGGAAATTTGGATTTTATTTGTTCTTCTTTGAAATTTTTAGCTGTGTCAACTTAACTGTTTGTTGATATGAACCAGGCAAAATAATGAAGTTGTCCTCAAAATATCAAAGAAAAAATCATGTGAGCCTAAGTTTAAAACGACAGGAGTTTCAGATAACCTGCAATTTTTGCATTTTTGCATTTGACCCGTGCAGAGTACAGTTTTACTAACGATGTTAAAACGTCAAATCTATCAAATACATGCAATTTATTAGTTAATATTTATCTATACATGCACAAGGACAAAACAACGCATTTTTTAAAACATATATTAGCAGCGACAACACTGTCTTTTATTTAGACCGAAGGTCTTTCAAATGATCATTTTTATCTAATCGTACGGTTAGAAATAATGTTTAGAATCGTTATTAATTATTTCTGCCCGTTATCTAAGCCCCACCTATAGCACCAGATAAGACGAGTCGGTTGAGATTTAGACCTATGATTTGGCCGGACAAAGTCGAGATCTTCTATGGATCTAAGGATCTGTCTGGGTTTTTTTAATTTTACAAGGCCCAGGTCGGGTCTAACGAGCGGAGAAGCGACCTGTTTGCTTGCTCACCTGTCCGCGAAAGTCTTTTTGCGAAAACGGCTTTTAGACTTCAAAGGTAAGAGCGTCTCTATTTGAAAACTCAATATTGAGACAGACTGGACTGCTGCTAGAATCGTTAGCTGTTATTAAGCAGAACAATTCAAAAGCCATTGAACTACAGCTAAAGTACCGTGCGATCTTCGTTATATATATATCAGTCACGTAAAGAGGTCTTCAATTTCTATAACGCTTTGATATTAACACACTTGTAACAAGACTAGAGCTGTGTGCAGAGGACATGCCAAATGGCCGGGAATCGAACCCGGGTTGACGGTTCATCTAAGACAGGGCTCGCGCTCTACACCACCTGTAATTCGCGCGATGACAGTCGAATGCGTCACCCATTTCTTACTTCAATCACTTTTCTGATGATGATGATGATAATAATAATAATAATCTATAATATTAAGATTCTTATCTGATGTCTCTCTGTCTGTTACCTTCAGTTCTGATTGGTTGACTATTGGTAGACGGTTTAGACCGTTTACCCGTCGCGATGCGTTGGTGGGCGAGCGTTGACTTCAATCGCGATGCGTTGGTGGGCGATGTTCGAAGACGACGTTGCTATTGGTAACAATTGTTCGTAGTCTAACACGGTTTAGTCGAGTCATTGCAGCGTCAGAGGGGTGGGCGTGCGACGACGTTGCTATTGGTAAAAATTGTTCGTAGCTTGAGGATCTTAACGTACATTTTAACGTATAATAATATTACGTGGCGCAGAGCTTGGCTAGGTGGCAATCATAAATAATAATTCAATGATTGGCTATTAATAATTGGAATAGCGAAGCGAGCGCGAGCGAAGCGAGCATCTTTCTAGTAATAATAATAATAATAATAATCGATGAAAGCAAACAAGACACGCAATTTCTTCTTTAACCCCTTAACCGTGTATTTAACTGTAACTCAATGTAAAATGGACGGATATATCCGGGATCCCCAGTTAAGGGGTTAAGCAGTCTTCTCTCGTGTTCTTACACACCCGGGGTTTTATTTGAAATGAGGTTCTAATAAAAGGGTAAAGTTAGTCACATATTCGAACGAGCGTAGGATTTCCGGCGCTGATCTCCGTGTTCTAGGCAAGCAGCGACGCAGGTGGCTTACGTCATAAATCTAGAGTAGAGTAGGTTGCCATTACTTTCTTTACATCCGCGTTTTACCTTCGCAGCTCAACGCCGCGACCAATTTATCGACGCCTAAGGCGACGAACGGCTTGGTCGATCGCCGGCAACACCAGACTCGATCCCTGGACGGTCACCCATCCAAGTACTAACCGCGCTCGACGTTGCTTAACTTCGGTGTTCTGGGGAAACCGGTCGCACGGCGCCAAATAGATTAATTACGTCTTTTGTCTATTCAATTAAACCGGAATTGTTGACGGTCTACGATTTTTTCCCCTAAGGACATGAATTACAGCGTAAAAGGCGACGGCGACAACTCCTCCGCAGGCTCGAACCCGGAGCGGCTGACGTTGACGGACGGAAAGGAGCTTGACCTACGCTACGGTTGCCTCGGCTGCAAACCGCGATGGCTCCAGGGACTGAACACGATCGTCGGCTTCGTCGGCTGGCTCAGCCTCGCCAACTGCCTACAGAGCATGGCCAACGGACTGATCGGCGTGGTCATGTCGACCCTGGAAAAACGCTTCGATTTTTCCAGCACCGAGAGCGCCTGGATCGCCAGCGCCTACGAGATGGGACCGATTCCGGTGATCATTGTCATCAGCTACTTTGGAAACAGGTATCGATATTAAGTAAAGGTAGAGTTTCACAATGTCCATATTCGGGGGGGGCGGTTCCACGCTGGGGATGACTGGGGATTCATCTACCACCACCGGCCAACCAAAAATGCTTCTTCAATGGAAGATGATCGTCTAAACCGATTAGCCTTGATGTATATCCACAAAAATATATGGACATATCCATAGACAATACCATCGACAAATTCGCATCCAGCAATATAAAACTCGATTTTGCACTATGACTTTGTACAACCAGACTGAAATGGATTTTATACATTGTCAATTCTGAACATTAGATTTTATAAATAAAATCTACAGATTTCTTCTAAACCGTTTACATATGATTCCTTTGACAAACGGCGGGATCTTCCTAGAAATTCATCGCATCCCCCCACCACGAGTTCTTGGAACAGCCACTGTTCCGACCCCCCTCCCATAGGAAGTATCAACAATAATGTAACATCAATATGAGGACTTAGAGTGGTTGAGTAGTGTCTGCCCTGTGTGAGAACCACTATGTTTCATCCATCCATTCATTGACATTATGGTCTTGCTGTGTAATCTCATTATTTGCCAACTTGTCCTCAAGTGGGTTTGTTCCTGTATTCTCCTTCTTTGTCTTCTCGTCTTTGCATCTACAAATAACAACAAAACTTTGCAGTATGCGATGCCTTAAATGCCTCAGTCAGTTATTGTACTCACTGCTTCTACAATACTTGTATACTTTAATATCGAACTTTGTCTAATAGTCTAGTAAGACCAATCTAGTATCCTACAGTACCTAAAGTAGGTTTATTTCAAAAGCATTCACACTGTAAATGAAAAAGGTGTAAAATTCCACTTTGGGATGGAAATATTCCACCCTCGGGTGGAAATACCCACAATTTCCACCTTATCTATATGTCAACGGTGGAACGGAGGTCTTTGGTGGTGGATGGAATGGCACCACCTGGAATGAATTTTCGTCACCTCTAAGATACTTCTTCCATAGTTTTACAATTCCTCCGCGACAGTGTTTAATCTAGACTCCTGGACTCAGGCGGGGAAACTTAAAAAGCCGGGGGGGAACTGACAAAGCCGGGGAGGGAATTCTGCTAGGGGCCACTGTTAGTCCATGTAGTATTCCAAAATTCCCGGGGGGGGAATTTGAAATTTCCAGGGGGGAAGAGGGCAATCCCCCCGGAAACGGCCTAGATTAAACACTGCTCCGCGATACTAATCTAGGCTACTTCTACGATACTTCTACGTTGTTTTATCTAGGATACACCGTCCGTTGAGCTGCGCCGTGGGTTTGCTGGCGGTGGTCGTCGGCTGCGTGATGTTCTTCATCCCGCAGTTCACGACGCCTCCCTACCGGCCAAACGACGACGGTGACCAGGGCCTCTGTAACGTCTATCAGAACCGCAGCTCGAAGTGCGACCCGAACGAAGAGGACCTGTCCAACTATCTCCCGATCTTCATAGTGGCTCGATTGCTCATCGGAATGGGTTCGACGCCCATACTCACACTCGGCGTCACCTACATGGACGATTGCTCACACACGGGAAAATTCGCAACGTATACAGGTAGGCATACAATTTGCAGGGCTGTTTTAAGGCATAGGCATGGTAGGCAGTGGCGGTTCCATGTGGGGTGGGGGTGGGGGGCTTAGTGGGGATGCATTCTTTGTTTGTTTGCTTGTGAAACCCCTATTTTTTAAAAGTAAAAGTAAAGTTTTAGTAAAACTTTATATATTGACTCTGATGATAATATTAATTAATAGTCATTAGTTATTAGTTAAGTTAGTATTACCTTTTGATGTCATTGAATTCATTGTGTTCGTATTATTATTTTGATGTCATTGAGAAATAAATGATTCTTCTTCAACTAAGGGGACAAACTGCGGATGACTTTTTTTGCTTGTCAACCTATTTTTCAGTAAAAGTGTAGTAAAATTAGGGAAATTCCCTTTTGTCAGCCTTTTCGGCAGTTTTATTGATTTTATCCTTCTCTTTTCAACCCCCCCCCCACCCACCGACTTCCTAAGAATTCATTTCATCCCCTCCACCAACAATTCCTGGAACCGCCACTGATGGTAGGCACGTGCCTAGAGGATCCCGCGATATGTGTGGGGCCCCGGCGGGCGGTGAGAAAAAAATGTGTTTGTTGCTTGATTTTTTGATTTTCTGAATCTTGATAAGTCTAAACGAGCAAAGAAAGTCATCGCCTGTTCTTGATGCTTGATTTTCATTCTGCCTAGGTCCTCAATTAAGCTTCTTAAAACGGCACTGGGAAATAGCACAATGGTTTTCAGCGCAGAAGAGAAATAATACTAAACATGGGCGCCCACAGAAATTTTTCCAGGAGGGGCAAAACACATTTTAACACAATAGACACGATTAATATTTTAGCAAGATTTTCAGATTTCAATGTAGAATATTGGTATCTGCATTTTCCAGGGGGGCAAGTGCCCCCTCTTGGCCCAATCTGCGGGCGCCCCAAGATACTAAACCACTTTTAAAATCCAGTGATTTTAATAATTATGATGACGTTAATGATTACATGATGATGATAATGACGATGATGATGATGAGATGATGATGATGAGTAATCTAGTAATTATTATTATTATTATTATTATTATTATTATTATTATTATTATTATTATTATTATTATTATTTATTATTATTATTATGCTTATTATTATTATTATTATTTTCCAACGTAGGTGTTTTCAACGCCATGAGCGTAATTGGTCCAGCGCTCGCCTACGTAGTTGGAGCCATGATGCTCGGACTGTTTGTCGACTTCTACGCAGTGGACAAAAGCGAGTGAGTAAAAAAACGACCTTCCAGGGTTTATACGAAATGCAATAATACGCTTTGCTTGTCTGATTTCAAAACACTCCTGTTCCATTTAGTTTTGAACATTTCTTTCGCGTGCAATCGTTGTTATTTTGTTATTTTGAAGAGTATGGCCTATTATCCTGAAATGTTCTCTTGCTCCTGACATTGGGTACTGTGGGGGGCGAATAATAAGATCTCTGCTTACAACAACTAATACTACCATTATTATTATTATTATTATTATTATTATTATTATTATTATTATTATTATTATTATTATTATTATTATTATTATTATTATTATTATTATTATTATTATTATTAACATCATCACCATCATCATCATAACCACCACCACCACCATCATCATCATCATCATCATCATCATCATCATTATTATTATTATTATTATTATTATTGTTATTATTATTGTTTCTTCTATTCAAAGGCTCGGAATCAGCTCCAACGATCCTCTGTGGGTGGGAGCGTGGTGGCTTCCCTATACGATAGCCGCCGGTCTCAGCCTCCTCAACGCCGTCCCGATGTTCGGCTACCCAAGAGATCTCCCAGGTAGGTGGCGCTCCCAGTGAGGGTCAAAAATATGGCCCGTTTAGTCGTCCGAACTCCCGTCCCCACACTGGAAGACGAACCAGTTTTTTTAGGTGGGGAGTGTATTTGCATCTATGCCGTTACAGTCTAAGGACGACCCACTTGGTGTTAAACATTTCATACAACTTAACTTACTTAACTTACAAGATACATTTGATTTAACGGGTCGCCAACAGAAGTACGTCACACTCAGGGATATTTTACACCTCTTAACACCCCAAACACCCCACCCCCGAATTTTAGACCAACACCCCCAACACCCCGTCCTCAATTTCAGCTATTGGATGCCCTTTTTTTGCTTGTCAGACTTTTTGACAGGGTACCACCAGAATTTACCGACATCTCCCCCAAAATTGATAACCATAGAAATAGCCCTGGTCACACTTGAGGGTGAGGGGCTTCTGGGAAAGTGTGACTGTTTCAATCAATCAATCAAACTTCTATAGCGCCACTATCATAATGCCCAGGTCATCAGCCGATGGCGCACCAAATCCAAATAGCATTAGAGCCAGGTCAAGCCAGGGACAGGGACAGGGATGGAGGGAGGGAAAGGATGATTGTGACGTCACACTTTCTGTACATGTAGACTAGAAATGCCCGTTTCAGGAGCCGCTGACATTAGACGGACGAAAGTATCGGAGGCTCACAAAGACGACTCGGGCGAGTCGAATCCGGCTCAGATAGCCATCATCAAGACATGGGCGGAGTTCAAGAAGCTGTTTGTCAGCGTCTTCACGAACCCCGCGTTTCTCGGTCTCACGCTCTTCACCTGCTGCGACAACTTCCTGATCGCCGCCTTCACCGCCTACGGTCCCAAGGTGTTCGAGGTGTCGTTCACGCTGACAGCAGGCGCTGCAGGAGCAATATTCGGTAGGAAGCGTATTACGCAGTGTCACTGCTGGTCTCTTACGATGACGATGATGACGACGACACGACGACGACGACGATGATGACGATGATAATGATGACGATGTTCATAATGATAATGATGAAGATGTTAATGATGATAAGATGATGATGATGATAATGATGATGATGAGTTTTGCTGTTGTTGTTGATGATGATGATAAGATGATAATGATAATGATGATGGGATGATGATGGTGATGATAATGATGATGATGATGACGACGACGACGACAATGTTGTTGTTGTTGATGATGATGATGATAAGATGATGATGATAATGACGATGATGATGATAATGACGATAATGATGATAATGACGATGATGATGATAATGACGATGATGATGATGATGATGATAATGACGATGATGATGATGATAAGATGATGATGATAATGACGATGATGATGATGATAATGACGATGATGATGATGATGTTGTTGATGATGATGATAATTATGATGATAATAATGATGATGACGACGATGATGATGATGAACGACGATGACTACGACGACGACGATGATGATCTTAACGTACGCGACAAACATTGATATATAAAGATGGGAAAGATTCGCTGACCTCGAAGACACCATTACTCTAGAAGCGAACACCTTTTCCAGGTGTGGTACTGATGCCAGCCGGTGCCGGTGGAACCATCGTTGGCGGTGTTGTCATAGAGAAGATGAGGCTCACCTGTAAGCAGATCATTCGCGCCCAGACTGTCCTGGCTGGAATCGTAACAGCTGGCATCCTCCTGCTGCTCATAACCTGTAATCCGCTGGACTTCGCTGGAGTCAACACTATGTACAATACCAGGTGACACGACACAGCAGTCACGGAGCTGTCCATGGGTCCATTTTTAGAACCCAGTCCAATCCAACCCATCAAATCTCCAACCCAACCCGTGCCGATAATAGGTTTACTTGACCCAACCTTGTTTACTTGACCCAACCCAACCCATCGTAATACATTGCAAATTTTCTTAAAGCACAACTTATTTTCTCACCCAACCCAACCAGCCATTAATATGGAAATGCCTGACCCAACCCACGGGCTGACCCAACCCATGGACATCTCTGAGCAATCAAAATCGACAATTATAATCGTTGGCCTTGCCACGGTGGGAACGGGATGGGGGTCAGGTTCCCCTTTTCGGACCGGGACAGGTCGCGAGATTCGTCCCCAAAACCCGGTGAATAGTTAGGAGGGGAGGGGGTTAGTATCAGATTGAGGAAATCGAGCCAGATTTGAAAGCCCTAGAGAAAACAACAACCCTTTTTTGCTCGGAAAAATCCGAAACTGTCGACGTAACCCCCTATTTTGAAATCCTGGCTACGCCACTGCAATTGGTAGACTAGAACGTTGATCGAGAGCTAGGTATTGTTGTAGTAACCTGAAACATTATCTAGTGGTTTGATATCGCCGGCGATCTACTAATGCGCGTTATCTACGTTCATAAATCAACGTTGCGTCAATCAATTTGGCTTTATCGTCGATTAATTAAGCTGTTGCTCTATTTATTCTGGTCTTTTGCGGATGGATTTGAAGTACCATCGATTGATACCCTCAGGTATTAGAACTGGTGCTATAGAAGTGCATCAGTGTTTATTCTAGGCCTGTTTGAGGAGGATTCCCCCCAAAGTTTTAAAATCCCCCAAATTGTATATGTTGGCTTGGGGGATGGAAATTTTTCCCAAAAGCGTGGAGAGACAAATCTTGTCCCCCCAAACAGTTCAAACTCCCTCCCCCAAAGTTTTAAAATCCCCCAAATTTTATTTGTTGGCTTGGGGGATGGAAATTTCCCCCAAAAGCGTGGAGAGACAAATCTTGTCCCCCAAACATTTCAAACTCCCTCCCACAAAGTTTTAAAATCCCCCAAATTGTATTTGTTGGCTTGGGGATGGAAATCCCCCAAAAAGCGTGGAGAGACAAATCTTGTCCCCCCAAACATTTCAAACTACCCCCAATCTCAAGGTGGCTAGAATAAACACTGGAAGTGCATAATAATATTATTAAACTTATTAATTGTTATTTCAGTCTTACATCCGAGGCGTATAATGTAACCGACGCGTGTAACGTTGGCTGCGACTGTACGCACGTATCCTACAATCCCATCTGTAGTCATGACAACCTCATGTACTTTTCTCCGTGTCATGCTGGATGCGAGCTCGAGGAAGATTATGAGGACTACAAGGTTGTTGAACAATGTGTTCTAGATTAGATATTTTCTATTTAAGGGAAGTAGGGGAAGCCTTTTGGTCACTTCTTACTGACTGCTTCTACTCCCCTCCCCCCTCCCCCGCTGGTCCACTCTATTTACATGACAAGGGAAAGTTCTATACTGATTTAGCTAACTCGTTTTAACATAGTGAAGCAATTAGATATTCGTTCGTAACTGGTCTTCATCTTCTTTCTTCTTCTTTCTTGTCATTTTTTCTTCTTTTTCTTCTTCTGCTGTTGCTACTGCTGCTGCTGCTGCTACTGCTACTACTACTACTACTACTACTACTACTACTACTACTACTACTACTGCTACTACTACTACTGCTACTGCTACTGCTACTACTACTGCTACTACTACTACTACTACTGCTACTACTACTACTACTACTACCACCACCACCACCACTACTACTACTACTACTGCTGCTGCTGCACAACAACAACAACTGCTACTACTTCTACTACTACTAATACTTCTGCTACTACTACTACTACTACTACTACTACTACTACGACTACTACTTTTGCTATAATAATAATAATAATAATAATAATATGTATTATTATTATTATTAGTAATTATATTATTATAGTAATAATAATAATAATATGTATAATTATAATTATAATTATAATTATTATTATTATTATTATTATTATTATTATTATTATTATTATTATTATTATTATTATTAAGAATGTTTTCGGCATAGACACCAAACTAAGAAGCACGCAGAGGTGTCCCTATGGCGGTTGCTATGTTCTTGTTCTAATGTAGAACTACTACAACTGTTCGTGCATCGGGAGCCCAGCTGACGGAAGCAGTCTGGAGGCGACGTCCAAGGTCTGCTCGGCCGAGTCCTGTCCATTCGCCATTGCGTTTCTAATCATCTTCTTCTTTGCCGTCGCCTTCATCTTCGTCTGTCTCACGATGAACATGGCCGCTACGCTGAGGTAATTAATCATCGTCAAACCCCCTTCGTCGCTCGTTCTATCCACGTTACATAATTCTAGACGACAGAATTTGAAGTGCAAAGACATGTCACTTGAAATCTCATATACGCTCAACAACTGCTGGAGCGTAGATCTTGTACTACTACTACTACTACTACTACTACTACTACTACTACTACTACTACTACTACTACTGCTACTGCTACTGCTGCTGCTGCTGCTACTGCTGCTGCTGCTGCTGCTGCTGCTGCTGCTGCTGCTGCTGCCACTACTGCTGCTGCTACTGCTGCTAACACTGCTGCTGCTGCTGCTGCTGCTGCACCACTGCTGGCACCACTAACACTGCTAACACTGCTGCTGCTGCTGCTGCTGCTGCTGCTGCTGCTGCCACCACTGCTGCTGCTGCTGCTGCCACCACTGCTGCCACCACTGCTGCTGCTGCTGCTGCTGCTGCTGCTGCCACTGCTGCTGCTGCTGCTGCTGCTGCTGCAACAACTGCTGCTGCTGCTGCTACTACTGCTGCTACTACTACTACTACTACTACTACTACTGCTACTACTACTGCTACTACTACTACTACTACTACTACTATTACTACTAGTACTAACTAACAACAACAACAACAACAACAATAATAATAATAATAATAATAATAATAATAATAATAATAATAATAATAATGCTATAACAATAACAATAATAATGATATTATTATTATTGTTGCTATTGTTGTTGTTATTATTATTATTATTTGAATTTTATGTGGGTTAGAACAATATAATACAATGCAATACAAGATCGCTTTATTACATCAACCTTGGCAAAATGAAAGGTGAAAACATAATACAAAATTATACATAATACATACCTTGCGTATCAAATACAAATAAAAAGTTGTTAAAAATTAAAATAATTTTTACGTTTGCATCCTGAATATAATAATATTATAATAAAGTTTTTATCTGTCAGGAATTTCCAACGTAGGATTTCTGTTGTTTTCAGGTGCGTTTCGAGCTCACAGACGTCTTTTGCGTTCAGCGTTCAATTTCTCATCGGAAAATTATGCGGTATGGCCAACGTTGCTTCTGAATGTTAAATACGAATTCTAAAAGCTGCATTCGTTTAACTGGGATCGGGGCCTCGTTGAGTTCCTCTCGCAGTTGCGGGTCCAGGATTTCTTGGTTGGGGTGTTGAAATGAATTCATAAGAAGTTGGTGGGGTGGTGGTGAAAAGATAATGGAAAGATCAATAAACTTTGCCGAAAAGGCTGATATCAGAAAATGTTCTCATTATTTTACTACACTTTTACTGAAAAATAGGTCGACAAGCTAAAAAAGGTCATCCGCGCGTTTTCTCCCGTAGTTTTACTAGACTTTTACATAAAAACTAGGTTTCACAAGCTGCTTAGTGCCTCCAGTTAACAACACTGCATAAGCTGGCTACGCCACTGCCTACATCATATATATATATATATATATATATATATATATATATATATATATATATATCAACGCCATCGCATTCCGAGGAACATTTCCAAATCTGCAACCGAACGAGAGCTATAGCTCACGATGATTTATGTCTCCGGACAAATTTTTTTAGTCCCTCGGGAATGAAGTACCGGGGGCATAAATAAATATATATACTGTATATATACACTGAATATATATATATATATATATATTATGTGTATATATGTGATGCATTTCGTATGCCGGACTTTGCAGGGACGATGCTGGGACCGATTTTCTTTGGAATGGCCTTCGACAATTCGTGCGTTCTGTGGCAGTACGACGAGTGCGGCGAAAGCGGGAACTGTCTGTTCTACGACAACAAGGTCTTCGCCCTCAACCTCACCGTCACCTGCTTCGTCGTCAAGCTCGTCTCGTTCGTTGCCATGATACTGGCGACCGTCTTCTACAAACCCCCGGAGACGGGCGACATGGTCGTCGTCAAGGAGGTGCCCCGTTCGCCTTCGTTCGCCGACGGCGACGAATACGTCAACGACCCGTCGCCAGGTGGCGTCCAAGCGAAAAACGCAGACGGAAATGTTACGCGTTTTTAGCATTCGCGGGGGGAGCATTTTTCCCACTCGGTTGTCTCCAGTACGGTGTGGCTACTTGTGGAAGAAATAGGGACAGATATATTTTTACACCACTTGTGGAAGAAATAGGGACAGATATATTTTTACACCCCTCTAACACCCCCCCCCCCGCCGCCCAACAGCCCCCAATTTGAGACCGACACATCCCACCAACACCCCCTCCCCAATCTCGGCTATGGGATGGCCATTTTTTGCTTGTCGGACGTTTTTGGCAGGGGGCCCGCAGAATTTACCGACACCCCCAAATTTGATAATCCTAGAAATAACCGTGAATAGGGGAAGAATTCCTGCTAACTGGCTTGTCCCCTCGCTCCCCTCTCTCTCTCTCCCTCCCCCATTTATCCACTCTATAGGGTAAATAACAAGGGGAATGTTTCGTGCTATCATTAACTTATTTTACAACTTATATTATACCTCACGGGTAGGCCCTATACTCAATACTTAGCAAAGGGGAAGGTTCGTACAGTTATTAGCTCATTTAAATTAACTTATTTAGCACAATGAAACAATTGAATGTTTCTTTCTTCCTCACTGGTATGATCCCTCCCTCCGCCCCCTCCCCCCACACACGCATACACAATTACACATCTGACTCTTATCATCCGTTATCAATTCTTGTTGACCATTCACATTAGTCCTCGTCAATATATATATATATATATATATATATATATATATATATATATATATATATATATATAACGATCAACTTTGTGGCTTACGAGATGAAAGGGGATTTTTAAGTCTAAAAGACTGATACGCCGATGAAGTGCTCTAAAACCCAAGAGACAACGAAGACAGAAAGACAAACAATCAAGACAGGAAGACAGACTATTACTAGAACGCTATTCCAACGTATATAATTAATCAGTACTTACAGTTAGGAAAGGTTCTCTTTTCTATTAAAAAAAACCATTTGTCATAATGAAAAGCCGACAAATGGATAGGATATTTCAATTCAATTATTAAACTTCGCTCGATGACACACGTCAATCATTACAATCATTTTCAATCGACTTTTCAATAGCCCAGCTACAGTATATTATCATACTGAGCGTCACATACAATTTGAGTGACCCCTTGAGCTGGATAACAAAGCCCGCCTAACGACATATCCTGATCAATCGCAAGATGACGTCATACTGTCACGTGACTTCAAAGTAATTTGTTAAGAACCATCTGCCAGTGGCGGCTCCACCGGGGGACAGGGGACCCGTGCCCCCCTATTGAGTGCCTGACCGCCCCAGGGCCCCCCCAGTTGAGACCCTATACTTAATGCTACATACATTAAACAACAAATAGTTGGCCCCCCATGATTAGAAGTTGCCACCCCAACGGCCCCCACTTGCCAAATCATAGAGCCGCCACTACCACCTGCTATAGGCAATGAAGTCATACTGTCACGTGACTTCAAAGTAATTTGTTAAGAACCACCTGCCTATAGGCAAGTGGTTCTCATAGGCTTAGATAGGTTCGCATAGGCCTATATTAATATTTAATAACCGTGAAAGATGATTGGCACGTAGAATTGAGGAGTAGTTCCTAATATTAAATGCACCGAAGACTACGAAAGGCCTCGAACAGAAGTTCCAGCGTGTATGCGCGAGTTTGTCGTCGCAATCTGTATCTATACGTTATTGAAATCTGCCGTTTTATCTTGACTCTATCAGCTGTGGACGAATCTAATCGTTATCCTAATCCTAACATCCCTCATTTATGTGGAATCCTGGATATAACTGCAACGTCGTTTGTTCGGGATGGATGATGGGATATTAAACATCAGAGGCGTAGCGACGGGGGGTATATCGGTATATATAACCCCCAAATCAGTCTACCTTAAAGTTTTTTATGTGATTTGCATGTGGTTATATGTGGTTTATATGGTTTATGCGGTTTATAGTTAAGATTTATACCCACCCAAAATATTTATACCCTCCAAAATAAAATTCCTGGCTACGCCTCTGTTAAACATCAATTATGGCAACGTCCAGATAGAGTTTTTATTCAACGTTTCGTTCTGAATACAAAATATACCGCTGTGATGTTTACATCAATTTAATGACTCTTAAACACAATGGGACATTTCATTAGACAACCCATTATGACAAATTACTAAAAGAGTCATAATTATACAAGGTAAGCCATTAAAACCTGTACCACTCTGTTTCATTGCAAATATTTTCACAACCCTTTAGTCAAAATGCATGAAATTTTGTGTAGTTCTACAGTATTACACCATGAATGAAGCCATTGAAGATTTTACATCAAATTCCTAAGTGTAGCGGCGCCACCTGGCGAAAACCAGGTTAGGGGTAGAACGCGTTCATAAAATATGAGCTACTGCGCTTTTGGTATACGCGATCAAGGTGTCCAAAAGTTTATTTGCCCCTCAGCTTGCCGAAGACGATCTAATTGAGTAGGACGATTTCGATCACTAACAGGGGCGTATCCTTGAATTTAGATTTGCAGACGGCGGCCACTTTTTGTTCCATTCTCCACCCTGCCTTGCTCCGCCCCTTCCTTACGTAATGTAATTTATATTGAATTTCTTTAGCGCCGGTGAGGTTTTTCCGAATTAGCCTCTTCTTCAACACTTTTCCTCATCCTCAGTCCCTTTCTGTCCCATTCTGTGTTCTTGTGACCAAACGGTTTTTGTACGTGTTTTGATAATTGTGTGCTGCTGCCAGGGCCGCCGAGAGAAATTTCGGGCCCGGAACAAAAAAATTTTGCGGGCCCTTAAGAAACATTTATCAAGTCTCTGATAAACCTGACAAGCAACAAAAAACCTCATCAACTCTCCAAAAACAGCCTGACAAACAAAAAAACCCCCTTATCGTCACCGGATCTGGGTCCCTGAAAACTCCATGGGCCCCGGTACAATGCACTGGCTGCACCCCCCTCTCCGCAGGCCTGGCTGGTGCTCTGTCGGGTATTTTTCATAGCACAAATGACACTCAAGACCCCACACTAACTGCATTACGAGTGAAGTTTTTCCAAAACGGAACGACAAAGATATTAACTGCAATCTTAACAGAAGTTAAAGCAGTAATGGCAGACACATTATTGTTATAATAATAATAATTATGATATTCATGCACTTCTATAGCACCAGTTCTAATACTTCAAAATCAAATCCATCCGCAAAAGACCAGGTCATTCCAGAGATAAGTCAGAGGGATATATTTATATTATGTATACTGTATATATATATAATTTCGTGCGTACGTTTAAGTAGGATGTGTATCGACTTGTATAAACCGCTGCATACAAGGCGTTGTCTCATAGACTGACGATGATAAAATTGCACAAGGCTGATTGCAAAAAGACAAGTACAGGCCCTTACTTAAGTCAATGGTTATGCTCAAGTACAGCGCCTAACTATACGCCATTCATTTTATTGATTGACTGTGAAAAGTAATCACACTCAATATTGGACTATAAGTCGGAGTTTCGTTGAACTTTGGTATCTTCAGGTAGCTTGAAGTATTGAAGTCATTTAACAAACCTTGAATCGTGTGTCAATTGCAAAAATATTCCTCGATTCTGGCTACAGAAAACAAGGTGCACCGTTCTGCGGTAACAGAAAAAATCGAGACGTTGATTGTTGCGAAACGTTGACGATGCTACTTTCTACGTAGAGGTAAAACTGAAACGCGTGTAGCTGTATAACGTTGTGTTAAATACAGCGTGCAAGATAGCCTCCATGAGACTTTCACATAGTGGCGGTTCCAGGATTTCTTGGGGGGAGGGGATGAAATGAATTCATTGAAATTGTGTTAAGTAAGATAGTAGCGAAGAACAGGGAGGTTTCAGGAAAGATCGTAGTACAATCCAACAGATACTAACCATTAGATTGATAGCTGAAGAAACGTTAGGCAAATCAAAGAGTCTGTATCATTGCTTCATCGATTTTAAAAAGGCATTTGATTCGATATGGCATGAAGGTCTGTGGGGATCACTGGCATGTTTAGGAACACCAGAAAAACTTATTAGAACCATAAGAAGTTTATATGATATGTCAGAAATGGCGGTAAAAACAAAACAAGGACTGAGTGAATGGGTGAAAGCAACTATTGGCAGTCGACAAGGAGACCTGATTTCACCTTTGTTATTCATTGCCATCTTAGAAATCATTATGGAAAAAATGGAGGCCAAAACACAAGGAGGTGTAATGATTCAGGGACAGCGAATCAAAGACCTACGATTTGCTGATGACATTGATCTAATGGCTGAGAGTGAGGAAGACCTGCAGAAGCAACTCACAGAGGTATACCAAACCAGCAAAGAATATGGATTACTTATTAACAGAAGCAAAACAAAAGTGATGGTGATGGGAAACAACAAAGGAGTTCAAATACATGTTGATGGTGAAAAGTTGGAATGTGTTGATCAGTTTATTTACTTAGGAAGTCTAATAACCGAAGATAATGACTGCAGCAAGGAGATAAGAAGACGGATTGGAATTGCAAGCAGTACTTTTGCTAATTTGAACATGATCTGGAAAAGTAAAACATTTGCACAGACATTAAATTGCGAATTATGGATACATGCGTGATATCTACCCTACTGTATGCATGTGAGACATGGACCATGAAGAAACAAGACAGATTAAAACTGAACGCATTTGAAATGAAATGTTATAGGAAAATGCTGAAAATAAGTTATAAAGATATGATCAAAAATGATACTATTCGCAAAGACCTGGGACGAACAAAGACTGTTGTGGAGAAGATCAAAGAAAGAAAATTATCGATATTTGGACACATCTGCAGAATGAGGGATGACAGAATAATAAAGACAGTGATGATGGGCAGGTCAAATGGTATGAGAAAAGAGGAAGACCAAAGAGAAGATGGATCGATGACATTCTTGAATGGACTGGACTTGACACCACCCAAAATGCGATACACATGGCCAAAGAAAGGAAAGGGCCATGGGCGAGCACTCTTACACCGTTGGCTCCGACGGTCCTTATGGACTATGGAGTGTGATGATGATGATGAAGATAGTAGCCTCCATGAGACTTTCACTCAATGACGGTTCCAGGATTTCTTGGTGGGGGTGGGGGGAATGAAATGAATTCATAGAAATTGTGTTAAGTAAGATAGCCTCCATGAGACTTTCACTCAATGGCGGCTCCAGGATTTCTTGGTGGGGGATGAAATGAATTCATAGAAATTGTGTTAAGTAAGATAGTAGCCTCCATGAGACTTTCACTGTTTCTCTTGCGAACAGAATACCGCTTAGGGGCTGTCCATTAATAACGTAAACAAATTAGGGGAGGGGTTTTGAAAAAGTTTCACAGTTGTTGACAGGGGGAGGGGTCAAGAGAAGTTGACATCAACAGTTTCATTTTTTACAAATGATAAAAATAGAAAATTTCATGGAATACTATTTATTACAACGGAAAAAAGCCTGAGAAGCACTGTATAAAGTTAAAACAAGTATATGTGCTTTATATGAGTGCCAGGGGCGTAGCGACGGGGATATATCGGTATATACCCCCCAATAAAAAAATCAGGCTACTTTAAAGGTTTTAATGTGTTTTTAAAGATTTGCAACGTTTGTTAAGATTTATACACCCCAAATCACATTATACCCTCCAAATAAAATTCCTGGCCACGCCCCTGATGAGTGTTGCTTTTTACTTATATTCAGAAGTGCGGTGGCTGCAACAGTCTATTCTAATATCATCTGTTGTTTTCTGAGGGGGCGGAGCCTCGGAGTGAAGTTAGAGATATTGACCTTTCACGCATTTTCCCTTTTAGAATTCATATCCTATGAACTTATAATAAAATCATTCATTTTTAAACAAGAGAACGAGATAGTAAATTTGTAAAATTGTACTGTAAAAATCAGGGCGGATTTGTAGAAGGAAAGGGGGATCTCCCCTCTGCCCAACTTGTCCCTCCTAAGATCATCTTTAAACCACTACATCCCCATAATAAATTTTCCAACAACTAAATCCCCAAGCTCGACATATCCCCACTGCTCCAGGTCACAAATCGCACCCTGATAAAGATCATTTCTAAACAGCAGAACGAGATAATAAAATTTGTAAATTTGTAAAATGGCACTGAAAAACTTAGCGTTTGAGACAGCAAGTTACTGGAATAAAAGGTTTAGTGCCAATATTATAATATGTTAATAATAATGTTGGTTTTTCGAAAGGACCTTGACGATAAGATGAAAGGTGACTTGGCCGACAGCTCATCACGCGACGGTTCATCTTACGAGGGCGTGACCTTGAAAAAGACGAGCCTGACCTTCGGTACGGGTGTTTTGGCTTCAGGCCACGCTGGCTCCAGGGGGTAAATACCGTCGGAGGGTTCGTCGGTTGGTTGTGCCTCGCCAACGCCATCCAGTCGACCCTCGGTGGCCTCATCGGCGTCGTCCTGTCGACGCTCGAGAAGCGATTCGACTTTTCCAGTTCGGAGAGCTCCTGGCTGGCCAGCACCCTCGAAATAGGACCCATTCCGGTCCTGCTGGCCGTCAGCTACTTCGGAAACAGGTTGGAGAGCTATACTCGCTCGCGTGGTTGATGATTTCTTCAACAATAGCTATAGTGTAGTTCGGCGAACTTAAGAAAATAAAAACACTACTACTACGACTACGACTACGACTACTACTACTACTACTACTACTACTACTACTACTACTACTACTACTACTACTACTACTACTACTACTACTACTGCTGCTGCTGCTGCTACTGCTGCTGCTACTACTACTACTACTACTACTACTACTACTACTACTACTACTACTACTACTACTACTACTACTACTACTACTACTACTACTACTACTACTATTATTATTATTATTATTATTATTACTACTACTATTATTACTACTACTACTACTATTATTACTACTACTACTACTACTACTACTACTACTACTACTACTACTACTACTACTACTACTACTACTACTACTATGAGACTGTGTGAGACCACACACGCATGCACTTATCCGCACTTATCAAGGCCAGGCACTTTTGACAGACATGACTAGAAAGCAGGGCAGAACTCTTGACACAATTACTCAACTGCTATTTCAAAACACACAGCGAATCCAATGCAGCTTTCTCATTGTGATTTCTTACCAATGGCTAAACAAGTAAGTAAAATCTCGTGAATTTATATGGCGCAGTAGTAGCTGCTTATTGTTATTCCGTCAAAAAGTAGTTCCATACCTAATCTGCATAATCTTATTTCAAACTTCTATAGCGCCACTTCGTAATGCAGCCTATTAATTATTACTGCCTTATTATAAAATTAGGTTTATTTCGACTCGCCAAAGATAAACGCACTGAAAACTCCAATAATTTCACGATCTTCCAGGCACGTTGGAACGAATTTTTAGCAGGTGGTACAGATTTTCCGAGGTGAGGTGTTTGGTTGTCACGTTTTTTCGGTGGACAAGCCAAAAAGGTCATTTCCTTTTATATATTTTTGAGTCGAAAATTCAAAGGGGTGTAGAACTGCACCCCCTATCCTCGTCTTCCAGGGGGTGCGCTGCACCCCTACTTTTTCCAGGGGGTGCGGCCTGCGATCTTCACTTATTTTCTTCGACAGAAGTGCTGCTGTTTTCTCGATCGCAAAACAAAAAAACAACAAAATAATTCTGCATGAAATTTAATTGTTAGAATCCACCGACCGCTCAGCTGTTCCGTAGGTTTGTTTGCGATGGCCGTCGGCTGCACTCTCTTCTTCATACCTCAGTTCACGACGCCCAGGTATGCTCCAAACGCTCAGGACGGCGAAGACGGAACCGATGTCTGTCTTCCGGGTTCCAACCGCACTTCCGGTTGCAGCGTCAGTTCGGAAGACCTTTCCGGTTATCTGCCCATCTTCATCGTCGCCTGTCTTGCGATGGGAATGGGTCTGGCGCCGATAATCACCCTCGGCATCACGTTCATTGACGACACCACCAGCCGAGGAAAATTCGCCCTGTATTCAGGTATATATGGCTATTTTGCGGTTTTATATATTCATGTGCTTCGTGGATTAACCCCTTAACCGTGTATTTAACTGTAACTCAATGTAAAATGGACGGATATATCCGGGATCCCCAGTTAAGGGGTTAAGACTAGAAACCGATCTGCTGGACACTTCGGCAAAAGGACCGCAGGCGAATTGACGCATTTGAAACATGGTGTTGGAGGAAAATGCCGAGGATCTCGTGGACAGCCAGGAGAACAAATCAAGAGGCGATTACAGAAATCAAGCCAAAACACACGTTGATTAGAAGGACTGATCCTAAAACAAAAACTGGACTTGTTGGGGCGTATTATGAGAAGGTACGATTCGACGGAGAAGTCACTGATGCTAGCAGCTGTCGAGGGGAAAAGAAAAAGAGGTAGAGAAAAGACAAGATGGATGGATAACATAATGGAAGCAATGAACATGAACATCGAGGAACTGAGAAATGCGGTCGAGGACAGAAAAGAATGGCACATGAATCAAAGTTCATAATGTCACACAAAATCGGAGACGAATGAATGACTGAAATCAATCAATCAATCAATCAATCTGGCAATGAAATTCTTATAAACTGAAGGGTTTGCTGATCACAAACTAACCTATGAGGAAAGGCTAAATCACTGTGGATTAACAACCCTGGAAAAAAGAAGAGAGAGAGGGGATTTGATCGAGACATACAAAATACTAACAAACAAAGTGGAAATGCCAAAGAAAAGATTTTTTTTACAATGAAAGTATGATCAACCAGAGGACACAGCATGAAACTGTTCAAGAAACGGGTTGGGAGACATAAACAGCATTTTTTTAGTGCAAGAGTGGTGGACAGATGGAATGAACTGGATGAGGGGATAGTAACGGCTGCAACTGTAAACGAGTTCAAAATAAACCTCAGTAGTTTAGGATATTAGATTGGACGGGAGCAACAGTGGTTCTCACACAGGGCAGTCCCTACTGAACCACTTTAAACCTTGTTATATTATATTATATTATATTATGCAGTCACAAAGTCTAAACAATGCGCTTCACAAGTAAAATGTGAATCTACTGTAATATTGTCTCTCATTTATCGGGGGAGGGGGTGGGAACCGCGACGCTCACAAGTCCTCTCTCTATTCTGAACTGAGAATATCGGTCTGTTGAAGCCTTGTGCCGCCACTATTCCAGAACCTCGGCTACGCCAGTGTTGGAGCAAGAGCAAATTGAACACTCGTCTCAATCGACAGTCGACTAGTAGTGAACCTAGTGTTTAATCCAGGCATGTTAGGGGGTGAGATTCTCCCCACCTCAAAATTCCTTCCCCCAACAACAACAACAAAATTTCAGCAGTTATACAAATTTTTGCATTGACTGTCTCTCTTCCCCTCCAGCCAAGTCAATCTGCTCCCCCCCCCGATCCCCAAAGTCCTGGGGTCTGGAAAAACACTGACCCGGGACGTAGTCAGGAATTTGATTTGGGGTTATATAATGCGATTTATGGGCGGGGGTATAAATCTTTAAAAATCTTTAAAACACATGAAAAACTTCAAGATAGTCTGATTTTGGGGGTGTATATATACCGATATAACCCCCTTCCCCGTCGCTACGCCCCTGAACACTGAGTGAACCTTCCTGAACTGCTTTTATTCAGGCATATTCAACTCAATGGTGATCATTGGTCCATCGCTGGGATATGTCTTCGGTAGCTTGATGCTCAACATCTACGTTGACTTCTACGCAGTTGACGCAAGCAAGTAAGAACATTCGATGTACTTTTGCAATTGAACCTCATCAAACGAACATTTCATTTTTATTTATTAAGATTGCCCAATAGAATGAATCATTGAAATGCGTTGATAGTTCCATTTAGATTTCTGATTTATTCGATCTGTCATAATAATAATAATAATAATAATAATAATAATAATAATAATAATAATAATAATAATAATAATAATAATAATAATAATAATAATAATAATAATAATAAATAATAATAATAATAATAATGTGATTTTAAGTGGTTTATGAGGCTAAGTAAACCTGTGTGAAAACCACTGTTGTAACCCTCCACATTCAATAACCTAGTTTTTCGAGATAGCCTTTCCCACGGTGCATAAGTATGTACGATGCGTGATAAACTTGTAAGAGTTTAAAAACTGCAATGGGCCTAATATTATCTCAAATAGTTGTCAGTGTGTTTTCATCCTCGTATTCTTGATTGAATTATTAACGATACTTTCTGATTCAATTCCCTGTGCTGAATTGTGTCGCATTCCGACATTCTGAGTCCACGTAGAATCAAAATCTTGCTCATCGAGGTATAATAAGTAATAGTAGTTGGATTGTAAGTGGTTTAGTCGGATTTCTCCTGTGTTGAAAACCACTGTCACTCATACATTCCTCTATTCCAACTTCCGTTTGTCCGCTACAGCCGCTATCTTTGACTCTACAGAAAATTCAGTTCTCAGTAGACAGTGCCAAAACAGGAGACATATTAAATTTCAGTTTTTCACATTATTCTTTGTACTATACTCATTATGTATAGATCAGATGATTCACTGTTCTCTTTTAGAAAACAACTGAAGACATTCTTGTTTGTTTGATCCGGTTCGCAACTGACATTAGCGCATTTGCTGCTTTGCGTATATTTGCGCTACAGAAATGTTCGTATAATAATAATAATAATAATAATAATAATAATAATAATAATAATAATAATAATAATAATAATAATAATAATAATAATAATAAGACTTATATATAAATGCCTAATACAACATCCCATTTTACTGAAGTTACTTCTTTTAAAGGCATGTCCTTTGCACGTCTTGTGTCTAGGATCGAAGTGTCTCCAGGTGACTCGCTCTGGATCGGTGCCTGGTGGCTTCCATTTACGATAGCAGCTGCCGTCAGTCTGCTCAGCGCTATTCCGATTGCAGGATATCCGAAAGATCTTCCTGGTAATGTTGTCGCGAAATAGAAAGGACACGTAGATAGCATCACTATGTTGTGTCCTTTCCGGATTATTATTATTATTATTATTATTATTATTATTATTATTATTATTATTATTATTATTATTATTATTACCATTATTATTATTATTACCATTATTATTATTATTATTATTATTATTATTATTATTATTATTATTATTATTATTATCCAGTATGTATAAACGAGCATGTCGTTTTTATTTCTTAAGATTTATTATTATTATTATTATTATTATTATTATTATTATTATTATTATTCTACTACTACTGCTGCTACTACAATTAATACAAATGCTATTACTACTACTACTACTACTACTACTACTACTACTACTACTACTACTACTACTACTACTACTACTACTACTACTACTACTACTACTACTACTACTACTACTACTACTACTACTACTACTACTACTACTACTATTACTACTACTACTACTACTACTACTAATAATAATAATAATAATGATAATAATAATAATAATAATAATAATAATAATAATAATAATAATAATAATAATAATAATAATAATAATAATAATAATAATGTGATTTAAAGTGCTCTAGGAGGTTAAGCAAACCTCTGTGAAGGCCACTGTTGATGCTAAGGTGATTATGATAGGCAGGAGAAGAGGACCTGTTGCAAAATCAACCTTCCAATAAAGTAAATTTTGAGAAATATTATAACAGCTAATCAACTTCTAAAATTTGCGACGTGGACTCTGCAAGAATTGACCATCTCACCTAAACGATCAATGCTTTTAGAAAATATATAGTTTTCCTGATAAAACAGGAGCAGCGGAGATTCGTAAGGCGAAGATCTCCGAGGCGCACAACGACATAATCGGAGGAGAGAGTTCGACCGCCGAAGTGGCCGCGGTGAAGACTTGGACCAATTTCAAGCGCAACTTCAAAGGCGTCTTCACCAACCCAACCTATCTCTGCCTCACGCTCTACACCAGCTGCAACAACTTCATCATCGCCGGGTTCACGGCCTTCGGGCCGAAGGTCCTCGAAGTGAATTTCAACATGACGCCGGCCGCGGCGGGCGTTATATTCGGTACGAATCTAACGCATTTTCCTGCATACTCGATTTTTTGATTATTTTCCGATATTTTTGGTAATCTGAATTCGAAATACACTGCCGGTCCTCTTTATGAATTAAATAATAATAATAATAATAATAATAATAATAATAATAATAATAATAATAATAATAATAATAATAATAATAATAATAATAATAATAATACAATTATAGTAACAGAGTCAATGGCGTAGCCAAGGGAGTGGTTTTGAGACTTTAAACCCCCATTTGGCGTCGACGAAACATTGTTATAATGTGTTTCCATGCACTTTAAATTTCCGGACGCGGTTTTGAGGGTTAAGCCCTCCCTCTGAAGCTGCTGGCCAAAATTGTTAAGCGTCATAGCAGTGGCAACCATTGTTTTGCATTTCAGCGTCTGAAAGAAAATTCTAGAAGGAAAGGCGTAGGATAGATACAACATAGGATGACCTTTTTGTCAAGATTTTTTGAGAGTTGGTTGCGGTGTCAAAAGTCTAAACCAACCCCCTTCCGGAAATCCTGGCTACGCCACTGAACAGGGTTTCGTGTGGCTCAGTGGGGTTTGCCCTGTGTGAGAACCACTACTGCATATTCCAGCGGTTCTCAACCTGTGGGTCGCGACCCCCACGGGGGTCGAATGACGATTTGTCAGGGGTCGCCCGAGACCATCAGAAATATGGGGTTGTCTCTTTTCTTATTATTGTACAAAATTTCCTCAGTGATAGTTACGACGTAGCCTACTAGTTGTTTTACTATAATTGTCATTCGAAGATAGACATGGAGACAATTAAATAATAACGATTTCGAACATTTTTTATTGTCGTAGCATTATTATTTTTTAGCAGTTTACATTGTGAACTAAAATAATTTTACCGTTGGGGGTCGCCACATAATGGGGAATTGAATTAAAAGGGTCGCGGCACTATAAAGGTTGAGAACCGCTGGCATATTCCAACCATTAAATCTTTGTTAGCATAGTCTTGCTGTGCAATTTCATTCTTTGCCCTCCTGTCCTCAGTGGCGGCTCTAGGATTTGGTAAGTGGGGGCGTTGGGGTGGCAACTTCTAATCATGGGGAACCATTTGTTGTTTAATGTATGATTAATATAGGGTTCCCACTGGGCGGTTACTGGGGGCCAGGCACTCAATAGGGGCAGGGGCCCTCCTGCCCCCCGGCGGATTGGCCTGTCCTCTAAAAAAACTGGACCCATGACCATCATCTCTGATGTGGCGTGTCCCTGTGATTCGCTTGAAGGGGTCGTCCTGATGCCTGCTGGAGCTGGGGGCACGATCGTCGGCGGCGTGATCATCGATAAGTTGAAGCTGACATGTCAGAAGATTAATCGCATCCAAGCGGTACTCTATTCGTTGGTGACCGCCGGGATGTGCCTGCTGCTACTCTCCTGCAACCAGATCAAGTTCCCCGGAGTCAACTGGGCGTACAACACCAGGCAGTTACCAGCTAATTCAATATACGATTGACGCCTACTCAGGACCGTGTGGGGGTGGAAAATGTTGGGTTCGGTCGCCCGACCCGGGACCCCACTGGACGTTAAAATCTTTTAGGGTGGGGGTGGACCGACCCCTTTGTTCGGCCGTTTTTTGTCATTAAGCCTTTGCCAAAATGTTCTTGCCTGGCAGCGAATTGATAGTGAACTGTTAAATCAACGCTAGAATTTTACGTTCCGGTTTTTGTTAGCAGTTTACTTTTAGAAATTGTTATAGCATCACTACGTGGACTGTCCTTTCTGGACTACTACTACTACTACTACTACTACTACTACTACTACTACTACTACTACTACTACTACTACTACTACTACTACTACTACTACTACTACTACTACTACTACTACTACTACTACTACTACTACTACTACTACTACTACTGACAATTGATAATTGATACAATTGATAATACCATCAGGCAGAAAGTAATAAATGCAGATTGGAATTGGTGCGCCATCGGATAATGCCAAACGGCATTATGATAGTGGCGCCATAGAAGTTTATTGATTGATTGATTGAATGAATGATTGATAATAGAAAATTTATGTAGCGCTGCCCTGCGAAGGTTCAATTAGATCACTCAAAACACGGAAGATGGTTGAGAGCTAAATTTTCAGGTTAAGTCAAACGAAAGTTAGTACGATGAATTAAGTAAGTAAGTAAATAAAGTAAAATCTCGTGGATTTCTATAGCGCCTTGGAAAGCAGCACAACAGTAGCTGCTTATTCTTAGGTGCTAAAATCTCTTAATCTCTTAATCTCTTAACCCAGAAATTGTCTTTGACTTATATGAAGATACTGGTATGCATATCAATGTCTGAATCAATTATGAACATCTGTTTAACTGGAATGACCTGCATTCTAAAATCGCAGCATCAGCAACATCCGTCTGCTCATGTCTTCTTCAGCTTGACTTCGTCCGAATCGTATAACGTTACGGACGCCTGTAACATAGGCTGCGACTGTCAATTCGTCGCCTACAATCCCGTCTGCAGTCACGACAACTTCATGTATTACTCCCCGTGTCACGCCGGATGCGGCCTAATGCAAGACGACGGAAAGACAAAGGTAAATTTGCACCCGATGTTCTGCGCTGCTGCTGCTGCTGCTGCTGCTGCTGTAAGATCTATCTTCTGACTTAATATTAACAGCGTTCGTAAATATAGCTGTCCTATGATCATGCATATCAGGAGGGAAGCGTAAGGGGTTGCACCTGTATCTTTGGAAATTATAAAATTATTTTAACAAAACAATTTATCAATAAATTGCTATTTAATCGCGATAACAATATAATATAAGGACCTAGACTCCTAGAGGATTAGCGTTTTTATTTCGTCAACAAGTTTAACACGATTAATGTATGTATGTATGTATGTATGTATGTATGTATATTTGTGTATGTATGCATGCATGTTTGTATGTATGTATGTATGTATGTATGTATGTACTGGACTATTTATATAGCGCCGTAAGCATAGCGGGGCCAAAGACAAAGGCGCTTTACAAAGGCGCTTTACAAATTAACATGATCTCTTGACTCACTAAAGGAACCACATTTGCTCCATGTCTGTCTTATGATTTAGGTAAATAAGTTGTTGTACTCTCGTGGTGAAATTTATGCTGAACGCCTAGGCTTAGGATGTGACTTCATACTTACAAGAGACGCTCTCAGATACTGGAACTATCCTATGCTATACCATCATACTCAGGGGCGGATCCAAGATGGGGATGACTAGACATGCGTCCCCCCCACTGGCGCACCAAAATGCGTCTTCAATGGAAGATGATGGTCTAAACGGATTAGTCATGATTATCTACAAAGATGTAGATATATCCATAGACAATGTCATCGACAAAATCGCTTCCAGCAATAGAAAACTCGATTTTGCACTATGACTTTGTACAAACAGACTGAAATGACTTTTAATTATACATTGTCAATTCTGAACATTATATTTTATAAATCAAATCTACAGATTTCTTCTATAAACCATTTACATATAATTCCATTGACAACTGGCGCGATCTTCCTAGAAATTCGTTGCATCCCCCCCACCTCATACCAAGAGTTCTTGGAATCGCCACTGGTAATACTTAACGCCTTAACTGGGTATTTAACTGTAACTCAATGTAAAATTGACGGCTTTATCCGGGACCCCCAGTTAAGGGGTTAATTAAGGGTGTGTCTAGATAACGTTCCTGTGATATATTTTCAGACGTACTACGATTGTTCGTGCATCCCAGACCGCGAGAGCTCCAATTCGTCGGAGGCGACGTCAGAACCATGTTCGCCCGATTCCTGTTGGGTCTCCATATTGTTCATGATCGCCTTTTTCATCGCCGTTGCGTGCATTTTCGTCTGCGACACGATGAACATCTCGGCAACGTTGAGGTCAGTAGCATCATTCAAGTCCGGTGGCGGCTCCAGGACCTGGCAAGTGGGGGCCGTTGGGGCGGCAACTTCTAAGCATGGGGCCGACCATTTGTTGATAGGTAATTTCTTAATTTATCGAAATTTTAGAGTAACTATTTCCATTATAATATTTGACTGTCCGGCTCGTTCAGGGAATATAATTTTCTTCTTCTTCGCAGATGCGTCACAAGTTCGCAGACTTCGTTTGCTATCGGCGTTCAAGTTCTGTTCACCAGACTTCCCGGTAGGAAAAAACCCCGTCTACGATTATCTATCCTACAATTAAACATTTTATTTTAAAAATAATTCAACAAATATATGCATAAACTGAATGCTAAAATAATGAATGAAATGTCTTCCTAATGCGTTTACTGTGTGCAGTTTTTTTAAAGTTAGTTGAGGCTGTGCGTGTGTATTGAAAGAGACTGCAAGAATATTTGGACTGGGAAAGTAGATGCCACACGAGCGTAACTTTACATAAGCACACTTGGAGATGGACATGGATGGCACGCGTGCTGGATGGCACCCCAGACCCCCATGCTAGCCTACCCAAATATTAAACTCTAAATCCGCCTATGGAGATGACCTTTTTTGCTTGCCAAAATTTTTCCGAAGTTGGTCTTGGTCAAAACCAAATTCAAACCTCCCATTCCGGAAATTCCGGCTGCGCCACTACTGAGCTGTGTTATTTCATCAATTGCAGGTACAACCCTGGGACCTCTATGCTTCGGGTTAGCTTTCGACAAAACCTGTATTCTATGGCAATACGACGAATGCGGAACGAGGGGAAACTGTCTCGTCTACGACAACAACGCCTTCTCCATTAATCTGTTCGCCCTGTGTTTTACCGTCGCCATGATAGCCCTCGTCTCCCTGATCTTGGCCGTGTTACTGTACAAACCGCCAGTCTCCGTCGAGGTTCACGAGAAGGAGATATCGCCAGCCAACACCAACAACAACAACAACAACAATCAAAATGACCCAATATCTTTGGAAGGCGACGGGCAAACACCTCGAGAACGCGACGAGGAAAATGGACACCTTGAGAATCAACATCCGAAAACCGAAGCGCCGCCTAAGACTGTTGCATCCTATGTTGACGGACACTCGAATAAGAGTTTCCAAGACGATGATCATGGGACGCACCTGTAAAGTAAAAAAAAATCATCAAAGATCATCTTGAATTTAAAAGAAAATAACTAGGATTATTTGTGGTGTCTACGACAATTCTTGTAAATACCAACGGCAACTCTTCGATCCGAAACAAAGACTTTGAATCTTCGAAGTGACTTTTAACTTTACGGACTCAATAGTCCAACGAAATAACGCATTTGATGAAAATTCTTACAAGAATTATAAGACTTTATAGGCTTTTTATAGACTCTAGAGCATGAATGTGAACTGTCGATAATATTTTACATTTTCCGGATTTTTTTAGATTTTACAAATATTCCTGCGTTTTTCCGGCAAAAATTTAATTTATCAGAATGTTCCTTTATTTCCTTTCCCCTGAGAACCGACAAATGAAAAAAGGCTTCTAAGGTGGAGGGGTGAACCAGTGGCGGCTTCAGGATTTGGCAAGTGAGGAGGCCGTTGGGGTGGCATGGGGGCCAACCATTTGTTGTTAGATATGTAGTATTAAGTATAGGGTCGCAACGGGGGACCACTGGGGTCCAGGCACTCAACAGGGGGCACGGGCCCCTGTGGAGCCGCCACTGGGGCGAACCCAACCTTTGCAGCTGTCCTGAGGGTTGATAAGCATGTTTTCAATCCATCGCTAATAACTCGCCCATATCTTAAAATATTCGGAGGTTGCAGCTGTAGTAGCAACACCTCTGTCTAAGCCAGTGATGACAGATACATTTTAAAAGTTGCGTTAAAAACGATTTAAAATATGACTTTTTATAATGGTTAACTTTAGTTTAGGGTTAGGGTCGCGAACCACAAGAATTGTCCGCTCCGAATGTCCGCTCGTGTCAGATTCGATCGCTCGTATAATGATGACAGATACATTTTATATTTCGGTGATAAAAACTACTTATAATGCATGCAAGATTCAATCGTTAATATATTTCCGGTGATAAAATACTTATAATGCATGCGTACGTTAATTAGGTCTTTCGTACGTTAACACAGTGTTTATTCTAGCCACTTTGACACTGGGGGGAGTTTGAAATGTTTGGGGGACAAGATTTGTCTCTCCACGCTTTGGGGGGAGGAATTTCCATCCCCCAAGCCGACATATACAATTTTTGAGGGGGAATTTTAAAACTTTGAGGGGAATTCCACCCCAAAACAGGCCTAGAATAAACACTGTGTTAACATAAGCCGCCTCACATATCCCAAAGTTAAGGCAATGTCTGATCATTGACGTTTTTTTTAAAATTTAACAATAACGCCGTTAAGGTGTGTCCGATTTAGTTTTACTCCCTCGCCAACTCCTATGGGCTCATCTACTCTGTGTAAGTAAGTAAGTAAAATCTCGTGGATATCTTTAGCGCCTTGGAAAGCAGCACAACAGTAGCTGCTTATTCTTAGGCACTCAGCCTTTCTTAAAGTAGCCATGGGAAAGGTATATGATCAGCCAGGCATTGTGATGGTATTGCAGTATACCAGTGCTTCCCAACCTGTGTGCCGCGGCACACAACTGTGCCGCAGCAACGGTAGAAGTGTGCCGCGAGAAAATGTTGGAAAATAGTTAAATAATAATGGTGCTGTATTAATTGTTATTTATAAATTGAATGATTTCTCTTCAATGAAGTTAAGCATGAAATAGTGATACAGATTGCAAAGGAAATATGTACTTATGAAGAACGGTAGTCAATATATACTGGCATTGTCAGATATTGACGTCTTATCTATATTGAAAATCTCCGGAGCGAAAGTTTATAGATTAAATATTGCTTTCAAGCATAGAATATCACCGGTTGAGTTAGAGGAGATAGAGTTGTTAACAAAGACTCAACCCTCAAGTCCAGAACAAGGACTTAAGAACTTGTTACTTGTCCTTAAGGCCAGAACCAAGGCCAAGGACTGACATCACTGGAGATAGAATTAAACGACTTTGAAAAGTTCTCTAATATGCAATGCAGTACTTAACTGCATGGTGCGATTGATTTGTTAAGATGTCTTCCCTTGACGTATCACCAGAGTGCGAAATCATAAGCTGTAGTCCTCTGCATTGCCTACCCATAATATGTCCAGCGCAGGCTAAGCTACCGTCTGTCAGTCAGACAGTCAACCCTGCATAGGTGTTCCTACGCATAGCCAGACGTCTATTAATGTCATATTTACGTAGAAGGGAAGACGCAGGCAACACGTGTGACAAAAAATTTACGTGAAAATCAATGTCTCTCCCAATCTTACTTCGCTTCGTACGTTGACACCAGATGTGACGATATTGCCAGATTCTCTGTTCATGGTCGAATCTTAGTTTCGAGCAAAAACGAAAACCTACCGGGCGCTGAAGAGGCAAAAGCGAGTTCACGTCGATTACATTTCTCGAAATTATAGGTCTGCGCGAAAATTTAACTTGCATACGGTATATAGGCATATACATGTCGCCTTTATGTATATATGTACAGTAGCTGTTAGGCGGTTTCTTGACTAAAACGGAAAAATAACTGAGGGATTCACGTAGTATCTGCGTCGAAACGGTGTCTGTTTAACCTAAAAGACGATTGGTTTAACCAAAACTAAAATACGAATATTCCTGGTTTGCGGTCTGGCCGTTCTCGCTATAAACCGACGCAAAATTCGATAAAGATCACCAAAAATAACTCTTACGTTACTGCGATTTTGCTTCAACTCGTGAGATCTTTACGTTCTTAACATTCCCCTCAATCTGTCACTCGATCAATAAGATCTCGCAGCTTATTTCTCGTCAGGGGCGTAGCCAGGAATTTCATTTGGGAGGGTATAAATATTTTGGGTGGGTATAAATCTTAACTATAAACCGCATAAACCATATAAACCACATATAACCACATGTAAATCACATTTAAAAACTTTAAGGTAGACTGATTTGAGGTATATATATACACCGATATACCCCCTCCCGTCGCTACGCCCCTGTTTCTCGTCAGTTCGACGCATCAAAGACAACGAAACCGCGATTTTTACCGAAAAAAGGAACGAAATGAAAACTAACGAACGCACTAATCTGCAAAACTCGCCTTCTTCGGAAAGAACGAATCTGACGGAGAACAGCACAGAATCGGGCATCAGTTTCGGATTGTTGCTCTGGCGACCGAGATGGCTACAGAGACTGGACACGGTCGAATCGTTCGTCTTCTGGTTGTGTCTGGCCAACTGCATCCAGACGATGCTGACCGGACTTATAGGCGTCGTTGTCTCGACCCTGGAAAAGCGCTACGACCTTTCCAGTTCGCAGAGTTCTTTGATCGCCAGCGCCAGCGAGTTGGGGTCGATACCGATAATTATCGTCACAAGTTACTTTGAAAGCAGGTAGAAACAGGTAGAATTTCTCTCCGCATGCATGGGGACCCCGGGAGACCCGTGCCTCTATTGAATGCCTGACCCCTCCCCCACGGGACCCCATACTATAGTGCACTGGTTCTAAGCGACTTGACTAGTCCAGGTTTGTGAAAAATAGTTGGTCCGCGTGCTCAGAAGTTGCCACTCCAACGACCCCATACTCGCTTGGCAAATTCTGGTGCCGCCACTGCTATCAACCAACCAATCAATTAATCAATCAAATCCGTTTACTAGTATCAGATAACAAAACAAAGAATGGCCATTGAACAAGATAAAATCTAAATGGTTATTTCAGAAGCATGAGTTATTTGATATGCGGCAAGGCAGTTTTGGAGGTGTGAAATTTGAGCTGGAGGGGGGTTGAGGACTGAAATTCAATGAATGGCAGAAGCTGCATGCAGCCGAAATGCGATTTTTGGAGGGTTGAAAAGTTAGCTGGGGGTTCAACCCCCAACCCTCCGGCAACTCCAACACTGCGGCAGGGGATTAACATTGACGGCGAGATAGAGGGAGGTGCATAATAAGATAATTATTTCTCTGCTAAAAAATCTGTCTTTCAATAAAAGTAACTTGTCCTTAAGGAATCCTTAAACCAAGGACCAAGGCCAACGGCAAACGTCCCTGCAATCCGTCGTACAGTCAATCAGTCGATCAATCAATCCAGTGGCGTAGCCAGGATTTCTGGAAGGGGGGTTTTGGGTTTTGGTTTTCACGCCGTGACCAACTTCGAAAAAATCTTGACAAACAATAAAAGCTCATCCGCATCTTTCCTTCTTCTATTTTTCACTTGACAAAAAAGGTCGTCGCCACTTAAACCGCTACGTTCTATGGCCAGGTAGCCAAGGGGGTGAGGGGTTTGACCCCCAAAATCGCGTCCAAAAGTTAAAAATGCATAGAAACTCATTAAAAATATTTTGTTTTCGGCAGCCAATGGGGTCTAACCCCCAACAACTCCCCTGGCCAGTGGCGTAGCCAGGATTTCCGGAAGGGGGGTTTGAAAAAAAATTTCGTCAATAGCCGCTAAGGGGGGTTTACACCCAAAAAATTGCCAAAAATCGCCTCAAAAAATAAAAATTGCATGGGAATACATTAAAAAAATTTTTCGCCGTCCAAGGGGGGGTTTAACCCCCAAACCGTCCTTGGCTACGCCACTGAATCAATCGACTTATCTAGCGCTTTCTTCCAGGATTCACCGACCGCTCAGCTGCGCCGTCGGTCTGATGACGATGTTCGTCGGATGCATCGTCATATTCAGTCCCCAGTACTCGACGCCCCGCTACCACCCGGGCAAGAAGGGAGGAGGCGGAGTAGGCGTCGACGACGACGACGACCTGTGCCTGCCCGCCGGGTCCAACCGCTCGGCCGTCTGCAGCGGCGATGGTACCGAAGACCTGTCGAGCTATCTGCCCGTCTTCGTCCTGGGAAGTCTTCTGGTCGCCGTCGGAGTGGCCCCCATCTGCTCTCTCGGAATCACTTACGTCGAAGACTGTTCGGACAGGGGAAAGTTCGCCGTCTACGCAGGTGCAGAGCTCTCTCTCTCTCTCTCTCTCTCTCTCTCTCTCTCTTACTCTCTCTCTCTCTTCTTCTCTTTCTTTTCTCTTTCTTTTCTCTTTCTTTTCTCTTTCTTTCATTCTCTCTTTCTTTCTCTATTTCTCGCTCTCTTGCTCTCTCGTTCTTTTTTTCTTGCTTTCTCTCATTCTGTCTTTCACTCTCTGTCTGTCTGTCTGCCCTGTCTGTCTGTCTCTCTGTCTCTGTTTCTGTCTCTGTCTCTGTCTCTGTCTCTCTCTCTCTCTCTCTCTCTCTCTCTCTCTCTCTCTCTCTCTATATATATATATATATATATATATATATATATATATATATATATAGGTCTTATGAGAAAAAAATTGTCCGTAGATAAAAATTAATGTGTGTTAACTCTCGTCAGGTTCCTCGAGGTCGCCCACGGAAAAAATTCCTCAAAACGATATTGCGTTGAAGCGCTGTAGAAATAAATATGAAATACCTATATATAGCACATACACTCTATCTCTTTCTATCTCTATATCTCTCTGTATCAGTCTGTGTCTGTGTCTCTCCGTGTCTCTGTCTTTGTCTCTATGCCTCTCTCACTCGGTTCCACACTTTTATTTAAAATGGAAGCGAATTTTTGAAATCAGGTACAGTATAACTTCGTTATAGCGTTTCCTCGGTTACAACGTACCACAATGTACGGTTCCGTGTGATGCGCTTCCGTATTGCATGCTATTGAACATACGTACCTCGAATATAACGTACTCAATTTCACAGACGCGTTACGTACTGTAGATTGTGTAACTGTTAGCAGGATTCGTTCTGTAGTATTCACATAACGATACAACGCATAGACATCTCAACTGCATCGAAGATTACTGTTAGTTAGTTAGTTAGTTAGATAATATGCCAACTTATATAGCGCTATAATCACAGCAGGCCAAGATCAAGAGCGCTTTACCCAGTGCACTTAAATGAGATGTTAAACAAGTGCGTCTTTAGTCTGGTAGCAAACATTTCTAGACTAGTCGCGTTAGTCACAATGTCGGGCAGCGAATTCCAGAAAGTTGAAAGTTTTAAGTTGAAAGTGTTCACATTTTTGGGACTATTTGATGAAATTCTAATTTCTTCAGGAATATATAACGCTACTGGCCTCCTTGGTCCAGCCCTAGCCTACGTCTGCGGCGGTCTTCTGCTCAACGTTTTCGTCGACTTTCCTGCCGTGAGCGGAGATGAGTGGGTGACCAATCATCTGGATTTCATGAAAATATTTCAGAATTTTCTAATATTACGGTTGTAATGTACGGGGTGGCGCAAAAAACCGGACTAGTCACATTTAGGTTTGCGTTTAATATAGTCCGGTTTTTTGCGTCACCATGTACTGCAATCTCTGAAATTGACAGTTGTGTGTGGTGTAATTGACTAAAACCGCCACTGACTACTACTGCTACTACTACTACTACTACTACTACTACTACTACTACTACTACTACTACTACTACTACTACTGCTGCTATGCTGTTGCTGCTTCTGCTGCAGTACTACTGCTGCTGCTACTGCTGCTGCTGCTGCTGCTGCTGCTGCTGCTGCTGCTGCTGCTGCTGCTGCTGCTGCTGCTGCTGCTGCTTGCTGCTGCTGCACAGCACTGCTGCTGCTGCTGCTGCTGCTGCTGCTGCTGCTGCGACTGCTACTGCTGCTGCTGCTGCTGCGACTGCTGCTGCTACTACTACTACTGTTGCTACTGCTGCTGCTTCTACTACTATTAGTGTTACTACTAGTGCTGCTGATGTTGATGCTGCTACTGCTGCTACTACTAGTACTACAACAACAACAACAACTACTACTACTTAAATGCACCGTGCTTGTCATTCAGTCTGCGTAGGATGGGATTGACGCCGACTGACTCTCGCTGGATCGGAGCCTGGTGGCTGCCGTTCACCATAGCAGCGGTGCTCAGTCTCCTCAACGCTCTGCCTTTCGTCTGTTATCGGAAGGACATACAGGGTACCTATGCATCGGCCGCAATGATATTTCAAGATACGATCGAGAAAAGACGAGCAGATATGCGACTGCTATTATTAATTAATCGAAAGAGTTTTAACTTTTAAGCAATTTTCTTCGATATTATATGATATCTATGCTCCATCGGTGGCTAATTCTGTAGAGCGTAAACCCCGATGTAGATGAACAGTAAACCCGGGTTCGATTCCCATTAGAGCAATAAAACTTGTTCTAAAGTATAACGCCATTTCAGTTCTATGGTCCAAAAGCAACTGATTTGCATTTTCAATCTCTGGCCATTTGGAAATGGAGATAACTGAAACCATCCGTCTGCTCTTCTTTTATAAAAAATATCGCAAATTCGTTCGCTAGGAGACGTCTGACCATAATAACAATAATAATAATAATAATAATAATAATAATAATAATAATAATAATAATAATCATCATCATCATCATCATCATCATCATCATAATCATCATCATCATCACAATCATAATCATCGTCGTCATAATCATCATCACAATCATAATCATCGTCATCATCATCATTATCGAGCTTCTATAGCGCCGTTTTAATAATGTTCTTGTCATCAGTCGATGGTCGCTCATTGATTTCAATGATCATCCCCATTGTCGTATCCAATCCATTGTCCGTCCAATTTGAACCTAACAGACGATCAAAATGTCAGATATTCTCATCTGTTGTTGCTGGCTGACGTACAGAGTGCTGCACGACCCGTACTGTCCGGAGTATCTCGCTTCTCTAGTAAAGAGACCGCAGTGCAGTGATAGGAGATTGTCACTCCGTTCGAGTCGTAGGGTCAATTCAGGTTCCTCCTCCCTCCAAGACTACTAAGTTTGGAGAGAGATCCTTCACACGCGGCAACCCCATCTTGTGGAACTCTATTCCTGACGATGTCACCACGGCTAATACTCCTGAGCACTTCATCAAGAGCTTAAAAACGCATCTGTTTGGGTTGGGGTATAGTTGAGATGTTAAAGTGCTTTTGTTGTGGGGCCTCAGCCTTGTTACAGCGCTATAGAAGTCGTCCAAGAATGAATGAATGTTGTCGTACTAAAACGATTTATCATTTTCTCGCGGATGGCAAGTTTTCTTCTTGCGCCAGGAACCGAAGAGTTTCGCCAGGCGAGGAAACTCTCAGGGTCAGACTACGAGCCAATCGGTGACGAAGAAGAAGATGAAGATGGAGGAGAAGAAGAAGAAGGAGGTCGCAGTGCGTTGAAACGCATCGTCGGAAAAACGTTCACCAGTCCAACGTTCCTCTTCTTGAATGTCTTCGACTCCTGCCTCAGTTTCATCATCGCCGGCTTCACGTCCTTCGGTCCGAAGATATTCGAAGTCAGCTTTGCCTTGACCGCTGCAACCGCTGCAACAGTCTACGGCAAGTAGTAATCGGACTGACTAAAGTGGCGCTATAGAAGCTCAGCTAAGATAACGACGACGACGATGATGATGACGATGATGATGATGATGATGATTATGATGATGATGATGATGATTATGATGATGATGATGATTATGATGATGATGATGATGATGATGATGATGAAGCTATACTAACGTCAGATTCGGCGCCAGCCACCTGCAAGGTCTGCAAATTTCGGAGATACGGAGGCAAGTGGACCTATCCAAATGATGATTTTTGGGTATTTACAGCTACACCCCCAGTGGGTCCCCACATGCTCAATCTTCGGAGGCCGAAATATTTGGGCTCAGCGAAGGTTTGCCCCAGGCCCTGACTAGCGTTGGTGGCTATTGAGCGCAAGTGTGCGCTATTATTAGTAAGTAAGTACAACTTTACTTCTTACTTCTTACTCCCTCGCTCTGTTCAATGCAAAAGCTGACGTCTCACTACTTTACCATGCGACTCCAATGCCAGGAGTGCTTCTGAGTAGAAATAGAAGAGGCGCTATACAAACGCTACATTACATTACGTTACCTACTACTGCTACTACTTACTGTATTTGTTTAAAAAATCTTATTCTTAGAGTTTGTTTTCCATTCATATTTTTTTGTTAATGACTGTTATTTTTTTATTGGACTCTGTAATGTGCTCTTGCTCCTGACATTTTGGTAATATGGCGCACAAGAAATTGTCAGTTTAATAATAATAATAATAATAATAATAATAATAATAATAATAATAATAATAATAATAATAATAACTGTGTTAATGATACTGTTTTCTGATACTGTTCTGATACTATCGAGTAGTCAGTTTCGCTATTGTCATTATACTGAGTTGAATTTATATGAGTGTGTGTGTGTGTGTGTGTGTGTGTGTGTGTGTGTGTGTGTGTGTGTGTGTGTGTGTGTGTGTGAATCGGTTGGTTTGAAGGAGCCGTACTGTTGCCCGCTGGAGCCGGTGGTACGATCCTCGGCGGCATCGTCGTCGACAGGCTGAAGCTCAGCTGTGACCGCATCATCCTCATCGAGGCAGCGTTGGCCGCGTGCGTAACGGCCTGCGTCTGCCTGCTGCTTCTCACCTGCGACTCGGTCGATCTCGCTAGCGCCAATGCAGCCTACGTTTCCAAGTAAATGCAAACGATTTTTTAGCTTGTTGAAGCTCATATAATAATAATAATAATAATAATAATAATAATAATAATAATAATAATAATAATAATAATAATAATAATAATAACAATAATAACAATAATAATAATAACAATAATAATAACAATAATAACTATTTTGCTAAGGGAATACTAATAACAATAATAATAATAATGCTTATTATTATTATTGTTACTAAATATTATTATTATTAATATTATAACAGGGGTTAGAGTGGTAGGCCTACAGTAGGATCTGTCCTGTCTGACAACCACTAGGCCTATATGATCCACTCTGCCATTCATTCACACAGTGGTCTTGTGCGTCATTGTATTTTACCATTTGATTTCAGTCTTTCTTCGGAGGCGTACAACGTCACCAATGTCTGTAACTTTGGATGTGACTGTCAACATGTTGCCTACAATCCGATCTGCAGTCGTGACAACTTCATGTATTACTCTCCTTGTCATGCTGGATGCCGCGCGCTGGAATTCGACGGAAAAACCAAGGTAGAAAATCTACATTTTTAAATTTTCGCCAGATAAAATTTACAAATAAATACAGAATTAGAAACGACGGTTCGAATTTAATCGGCGCTTAGACTGGGGTTTAGCTGCCCCCAAACGCCCACTCAGTCCCCGAAATCTAAAATCTTACATGTCAGCGCCGTTAAGATAGGTTTCACCAAACGTGGGGCTTCAGGCCCCACTTTAAAATACCTAGCCACTAACCACACAGTTCGAATTACTCTAAAATAGTGGCGTTACCGCGTGTGATTTGCACAAAACCGCTAAGAATGTTGGGAGTTAGAGTAGGTAGTATGATCGCAGAGAATGTGTGAAAGGTCAAAGTGAACTCTTTCACCGGAAAACGTCAACGTGTCCCCCCCCCCAGTCCGGAATCCTTGCCGCGCCACTGTGTCATATTAATGTCCTCACGCGTCGACCATTGGGGTGGGGTTAAACCCCAACTTTCAGCCCTCAGCCCCCCTCACAATCGAACAATATTTTTATGTACAGTTGGATACAGATACAGTCAAACTGCGTTACAACGCTCTCGTTTATAACGTACACTAGTATAATCGGTAATAAAGTACCACAATATATATATATATAGTTCTGCGTGATGCGCTACCGTATTGGATAGTATTGGACAGTGGCGGTTACACCATGTTGATGACTGAAGATGCATCCCCTCCACCGGGGTTCCCGATGACCTTTTTTGCTTGTCAACCTATTTTCCGGTGAGTTTTTGAGAAAAATTTAGTGAAAAATACTGCGAATTACATTCCTTTTTAGCTTGTCGAGCTTTTTTGCAAGGTTTATTAACATTTAGTGGGCAAACAATGACCTTTTCCTCTCTTTTCTTTTTTTTCTTCTTCACTTTGCATCCCCAACACCAACTTGCTATACATTTTTCATCCCCCACCAAGAATTCCTAGAACCGCCACTGGTATTGGATATGGCGTACCTCGGATGTAGAGTACTACATTTTACAGACCTACTAAGTACTGTACGTTATAACGAAGTACTGCTGTAACTCATTTGATTTCAGTACTACCATAACTGTTCGTGCCTCGTGAATTCTTCGAATGATTCTTTGGAGACAACGTCCATGTCCTGTTCTCAGGACTCTTGTCCTGTCTACGTTCTGTCCGTGTCCGTCTTCTTCTTTGCCGCTGCCTTCGTCTTTGTCTGTCTCACGATGAACATGGCAGCCACGTCAAGGTTTACTAAGATCTGCTAGTATTTAATAGCATTTGCTACTGCTAGTATTTAATAGCAGTTAATAGCATTTAACAGGAATAATAGCATTTGCTACAGTATTTAATAGCATTAAATTTTAATCGCATTTGATAGCATTTGCTATTTAATAGCATTAAATGGCATCGAATAGCATTTGTATGCCAACTTTTTAAAGTATCCAATTAACGTCACTGAGGGATGACGAATAGAGCTTTATAGTATTAAATACAGTAGAACATCGTTATAACGGACTCGGTTATATAACGACACACTCTGTTAAAATCTATCGCAATCTACGGTCCCGTGTGATGAGCTATCGTATTGGATGGTATTGGATATAACGTACTAAATTTTACATACGCGCTCAATGCGTTATAACGAAATCCTACTGTAGTTCGCAAACGCAAGGAATGCATAGACTAGAGTCTATTTCAGGGCATTGGGCATAATGTGCAGTTTCTGTGGAAATTGTGTTAATCTCAAAGTATTTAATTAAATACATTTAAATTTTTCCCCGTAGATGTGTGGTCAGTTCGCAGACATACTTTGAAATCGGTGTTCGAAGTATTTGCTCAAATTTCCCAGGTACGAGTCGACGTTTTCTATTGCACGTGATATTATGAAGACGACGACGGCGATCATGATGATGATGATGATGATGTTGTTGTTGTTGATGTTGATATTAGTGGTATTGGTGGTGGTGGTATTAGTATTAGTAGTAGTAGTAGTAGTAGTATTAGTAGTAGTAGTAGTATTAGTAGTAGTAGTAGTAGTAGTAGTAGTAGTAGTAGTAGTAGTAGTAGTAGTAGTAGTAGTAGTAGTAGTAGTAGTATGGAGTGCCTTGAAAAAGATTGAATCTATTCTAGTGTTTTCGATACAGCTGTGGGCACAATCGTAGGACCGATTTTCTTTGGAATGGCCTTCGACAAAACCTGTATTCTGTGGCAATACGACGAGTGCGGTACGAGAGGAAGCTGTCTCGTTTACGACAACAAGGCCTTCTCCGTTGATCTGTTTACCACCTGTTTCACGGTTTCCTTTATGTCCATCGTTTCCTTGGTCCTGGCTTTTGTTTTCTGCAAACGTCAGTCAGTAGAGGCTTGAAACGATTGAAGACGTATTGAATATTAACGGTAGTAATCGTGAGAGCAATACCAATGTCAAGGGTAATAAAGATATTCTAATTGGTTTAGTAGTATGACGACGTATTAGTAGTACCTCTCGTGTGTTAAAAAGCAGGGTTGTACCCAGTGGCGTCACCAGGAGTTTTTGGTTGGTGCGGCAAAAGGGGGCTAGCGTGTCAGATTCCTTACCCCACCCCACTCCCTCCACAAAAAACTTTCTCGCCGGATTTGCGCGAATCTGGTAGGTGGTCTGGGGCAGGTTGGGGGGCAGTTGTCCCCATCTGCCCTTTCCCCGTGGCGACGCTAATGGGTGTACCTACAGACTGTAGGGTATTTGGCGCCCACGGCAGGGGGTGTCAGAAAATTAAATTAGCAGTTTAAGAAATCTTGAACACATTTTGACATTTTAGCGACAGAATGTTAAAAGGCATAAATTCACTGTTCTTGCTTTTACTGATGCGAACTGGTCTACCAGGGCGCGATTTGCAGGGAGGAGGGGGAATCTTCCCCCTTCCCACTACCCAACTGCATCCCCCCTACTGCTACATCCCCCATCACTACATCCCCCACTGCTACAGTTTCCAACAACTACATCCCCCCAAGCTCGACATATTCCCCTTCACTGCTCCAGGTCACAAATCGCACCCTGTGGTCTACGATGTGCCCCTCAAAGTCAGTTTTCTCAGTTTCTTCTCTTTCTACGCTGAGTAGAGAGCAAGATCACAGATTCTTTAAAGGCCCCTCGAGTGGCGCCCAGGGCCCCCTACCTGCCATATCCTAGGTACGCCGCTGGTTAAAGACACACTGTCAATCTTATAGCCCTTCGTTCGATGATAAATGTCTTTGTGAAAACATTACAGCTATAGCTGTTTAATTCAGTGGCGTAGCCACGGGGGTTGGGGTTAACCCCCCCCCTTGGACGGGAAAAAAATTTTTTTAATGTATTCCCATGCAATTTTTATTTTTTAAGGCGATTTTTGGCAATTTTTTGGGTGAAAACCCCCTCTTGGCGGCTATTGATGAAATTTTTTTTCAAACCCCCCTTCCGGAAATCCTGGCTACGCCACTGGTTTAATTGTTCCGATATAACCGAAACATTGACGTCAATGTAAGAAAGAACAAAGTTTGTTAGACGAATGTTGTACAGTACAAAGATCCTTTATGTTGAACTTATTGAATGTCGATATTTGAATACGTTCTCTAATTTGTTTTGTACGAATTTTCTATGTATATTATTTTCGCAGTGTCTTGATTATTGAGACCCACGTGCGGTGTTTCTGAGTATAAATAGAAATAGGCGCTATAAAATATTTCTTACTTTACACAGAAAGCCATTCTTTCAGAAGAACATCGAGCCTATGCTCGTACCTGAAACCAGGGATATTTTTACATCCCCCCTAACACCCCAACACCATCACCCCAATTTGAGATCTACACCCCCAAATTTTCCCCAATCCGACCCTGAGGTGCGCCCATAACACCCTTCAAACTCCCCCCCCCCCATTTGAGACCGACACCCCCACCAAATTGATATTCCTTGAAATAACCTTTTAAACCTTTTAAACCTTTTATCAAGACAACTTAAACAGAAAACCTAAAGGCTTAGTGAGTCAGTTTCTCGCTGTTGATTTATTTACTTGGCAGAGTTTGATCCTGTTGTTGGTTTTTGCTGTGCCCCCTCTCCCCCCACTCACTCACCACCCCTTCAGATGCTGTGATCAAGTCAAACTGTCAAACACTGTTCGCCGTAGGAACAGTCGTGGTGCGTATAATGAAAAATAGTCTGACGCTATGCTTGGCACTTAGGCCAACCTTGTTTACCCGGGTCTAATAATTATGCCTTAAAGGCTTAGCTCTAGAGGCTAGAGCTGTTTCTCTCTCTCTCTCTCTCTCTCTCTCTCTCTCTCTCTCTTTCTCTTCCCCTCTCTCTATCCAGTGGCAGCTCTAGGATTTGGCAAGTGGGGGGCCGTTGGGGTGGCAACTTCTAGTCATGGGGCCAACCATTTGTTGTTTAATGTATGTAGCATTAAGTATAGGTCCCAACTAGGGGCCACTGGGGGGCAGGCACTCAATAGGGGGCACGGGCCCCCGCCCCCCGGTGGAGCCGCCACTGTCTCTATCTACCTATCTCATAATCTTTCTCATGATCTCTCTCTCTCTCTCTCTCTCTTTCTCCCTTTCTTCCTCAATCTCTTTCTTGTCAACGGCCCATTTATGCCTTAAATCTTAGCCCTGGTCCCGCGCCCTCTCTCTCTCTCTCTCTCTCTCTCTCTCTCTCTCTCTCTCTCTCTCTCTCTCTCTCTCTCTCTATCTATCTATCTATATATCTATCTATCTATCTATCTATCTATCTCTCAGACGCCTTGGCAGCGTAGTCGCTATGGCAACCTCGGTCTTGACAACGCCTGTGCCTGTCAAACAACGGAATTCCTTTTCATTGAGCTTTCGAACTTTGTTGCGGAAATAATTATTATTAAATTCTTTTAATCCGCGTTTAAGAAGGTGTCTCACGTTTTCTACAGTGTGCGATTTTTTCAAGTAGCGCGCTTCAAAAATGTACAAAATGCCAAACATGAGCAAGATTCCCAACCTTCCTTTGGGAAACTATTACGACAAGTATCCGTCGGTGAGTAATCGCTCGTATCATTATGCAAAGCGGCGCCTCATCTTAATTAATAGTAAACTTAACTTCTTCATGTTTAATGCTTCTACAACGCAGCTCCCGTAACTGTTCTAGTCTCTCTTGTGTTCATTGACATCGTCATCATCATCGTCATCATCATCGTCGTCATCATCATCATCATCATCATCATCATCATCATCATCATCATCATCATCATCATCATCATCATCATCATCATCATCATCATCATCATCATCATCATCATTATTATTATTATTATTATTATTATTATTATTATTATTATTATTATTATTATTATCATCATCATTATCATTTTTATTATTATTATATTATTATTATTAGCAGCAGTAGTATCAGTAGTAGTACTTATATTATTATTACATTATTATTATTATTATTATTATAACATTTTTATTATTATTATTATTATTATTATTATTATTATTCGTGTTTTCTCGTTCTTTGTCTTCTTATTCTGGCGTCTACAAACAACAAACTAACGATTTCACTTTCTATCCGTAACATCTTAACTAAACCGGTGAAGAGTCACATGCTGTAGAACTTCGTTATAACGTACTTAGTGGGGGTCTGTAAAATTTAGTAAGTCATATCCGAAGTACGCTATATCCAATACCATCCAATACGGTAGCGTATCACACGGGACAGTACTTTACGATACTTTATAACCCAGTTTTTGCTATAACCGAGTCTACTGCAAACTGCTGCGTAAAACTTATATCAATCAAGAAGATCTCTCTCTCTCTCTCTCTCTCTCTCTCTCTCTCTCTCTCTCTCTCTCTCTCTGCATCATCATCATATTCACTTTCTGCCTGCATGGCGGCAATAGTTAGATACGAAACATTTCCACTTTGTTCTGTCTTGCGTTAATCTGCATCCTTCCACAATCGACATGTTCTTTGCTTCCAAATCCTCCTTGATGTTATCCATCCATCTTTTTCTCGGTCTTCCTCGACCTCTGTCTCCTTCTACTTTGTGCGTATGCAGTGCTTTGTAGGCCCATCTATTGCTGCCCATTCTTTTAGCATGTCCAAACCAAGTTAATCTCCTTTTGCGTACTATAATCGACGATTGTTTCTGTAGCTCCTGTCTGTTGCCTGACTGTCTTCATGTCTCTGTTCACACATATACAGCGCGAGAAATTCGTCCGCAGTCAAACGCTCGGATATTTCAACGGATACGCCATCCAGAGACGATCGAAATTCACGGACGGACTTTCCGAACAGGAGCTGAGCGAACTCGTCGATTTCACTCCAACGATCACTTACCCTCAGTCGAAGGCCGGAGATCCGACGCCAAAGTTCGTACCCGGCTACGTCGCTTGGGACAAAAAGGTTCAGAAAACAGAATTACGCAATTGTGACTTATCAATGATGGCGCCCCACATAAATTTTTCCAGGGGGGGGGCAATACGCAACGGTCACGGTTAATATGGTTTTCCAGATATTCATTTCCACGGTTCTTAGTTAAAGTTAAGTTTCTCAATTTCACTTTGTGTATCAGTAGTGTTTTAGTGTGAAAATATTGGTTAAGAACCAAAATATAGTTAGTTACATAAAATGGATTTGTATTTTCTCAGGGGTAAGTGACCCTTAATTCTGGTCCCAATGTGTGGGCGCCCATGGAAATTATCAATTACTTATATCTGCATGGTTGTGTAACAGGGGTCTGACTTTTTCATTAAAAATGTTTTATATTTTAATATATGTGCCGTGTTTTGCATTTTATACTTCGAATTGTGTCTGTTTTTTGTATAGAGTGAAAGATAACAGCAGTATGCGGACAAACAGAAGTTGGAATAGAGGGATGTATATGAGCGACAGTGGTTTTCAACACAGGAGAGATCATACTAAACCACTTAAAATTCTATTATTATTATTATTATTATTATTATTAGTAGTAGTAGTAGTAGTAGTAGTAGTAGTAGTAGTAGTAGTAGTAGTAGTAGTAGTAGTAGTAATAGTAGTAGTAGTAGTAGTAGTAGTAGTAGTAGTATCATCATAATCATTATTATTATTATTATTATTATTATTATTATTATTATTATATTATTATTATTATTATTATTATTATTATTATTACAGTATAGGAAGATGATATCTGTAGAAATTCTTCTTCCCTAAACCGCAGGCCGTTCTAAAGAACCTACACTCGATTTATAATGCAAATTATTATTATTATTATATTATTATTATTATTATTATTATTATTATTATTATTATTATTATGTGGGACGATGTTTCAGGTGTTGCGCTTTAAGGCTTGGTTTAAGGAGTCGGTCCCGGGGTCTGCGTTGGAGAACCACCGTGTGCGTCTTGTTGACATCCTCTACTACATGGTCGATGACAGCATGGCTGTGGTCGAACCAGTCGTGGAAAACAGCGGAATGGTTCAAGGTTGCAACGTGCTTTCAACCGTAGAATTTTCCTGACTGAAAAGATCTTGGATAATATAATTGACCCCTTAACTGGGCAACTATTTGTAACTCAATGTAAAACGGACGAGTGTTACTCGGGGCACCCAGTTAAGGGGTTAAATAATCGACACGAAAAAAGTAAAATGTTTGACTGTTCTCTGTGTAGCCAAGGGGGATTTTGGAGGTTATCCCCCTTTTGGTTCTTCGACCAAATTTTTTTTATTGTGTATCATTAGGCATTGGAATAATCATTGGCGACCTTTTTTTGCTTGTCGGTATTTTTACTGTGCTATTAATCATGGGGATCATGATCATTATGATAACCTTTTCTTAATTAATTGTCAGAATTTTTCGAAGTTGGGAATCTGCCTGAGTATTACTATCGTCCTTATATCTTTATAGATCGTTTTTCATTCCTAAGTAGATTTTGCAAAAAGTCAATCAGGTCGGACCATGCACCTAACCCAACATTTTTTCCTTCCACGGGGGGGTTGGGGGTTGGTTGAATGATGACCGAGTCCCATTAATTAGCCTATCGCCCGTGACTCACGCTTTGCGAATTTGCTTGAAATTTTCCAGGAAAGTTCGTGTCGCGGCATCGCATTCCGAAAAACGAACTCGGCGACCCCTGGAAGTGGAGCGACCTGAACGTTGGAATAGACGTCCCCATTTACGGACGTGTGTTTCACGTGTACGACTGCGACGCCTGGACCAGGGTACGTGCCGAAGTCTCAACTACGAACCGTACATGATGTTTTGTATATTCCCTGTCGCGTATAATATAATTACAAATTAGAGGAAGGAATTTTAATTGTGACCATCTGAGCGCAATGTCACCCTGGCGCTGTAAGTCGGCCGGGACGTATTATTACTGCAATCCAATGGCTGTAAGCTTCTTGCGACTCGACAAAGTGTTTTGTGACAATGTTGTTTAGCTAATAAGTATCTATGATTTTGTATGGACTGTATATTATGAAGGCGATAAGGAAAGCAAATACAGTGTTTATTCTAGCCACCTTGACATTGAGGGGGGAGTTTGAAATGTTTGGGGGGACAAGATTTGTCTCTGCACGCTTTTGAGGGAGAAATTTCCATCCTCAAGCCAACATATACAATTTTTTGGGGGTGGGAAGGAAATTTTAAAACTTGGTGGGGGGGAATTCCCCCCAAACAGGCATAGAATAAACACTGAGCAAATATATTCATATTGTGATAGATCTTGAGTAGTTTTTGAAGCAGGCATTGGCATAGTAAACATAATATCCTCTTAGAATTAAGTTAAAGTTTTTTGGGGGAGACTCATTCAGTCACATAGTAATAATAATAATAATTATGCACTTCTATAGCACCAGTTCTATTACCCAAGGGTATCAATCGATGGTACTTCAAATAGGCATATACTTTGTGAATTTTATTACTTAAATAAGTCTTTTTCTACTTATAAACATGTGGACAAACTTATGCACATTGCACATGTCTTATGTTTTAAACCTATGTCTACATGAAGACAAACTTAGCCATCCGTTTAATATCATTGCAGTCTAATTTTCCAATTGTGTTAAAATGTGAAGTTAGCATTTGAACGTAAATGTTTGGTTTCACCAATCCCCATGAATTGCTCCCCCGCCGATCAGACTGACCTTTCCAGCTATACCAGGCACTGCAGGCAGAGATGTCCATGGGTCCATTTTTAGAACTCAATCCAACCCAACAAAACAAATCTCCAACCCAACCCAACCCATACCGATAATAGGTTTACTTAACGCAACCCAACCCACTGTAATACATTACAGTTTCTTAAACCATGACTTATTTTCTGACCCAACCCAACCCAACCCAACCCATGGGTTAACCCAACCCATGGACATCTCTGATACCAGGTTCTAATTCGGATTGGATTTGGTGCGCCATCTGTCATGTACTAGACATTACGATAGTGGCGCCATAGAAGTTTATTCATCGATCGATCGAACGATAAAAAATATCTTTGCGCAGAACGTAGTTTTGTTGATTCTTCCCGAAAGGACTTTCTGGAAAGCGAGGGTTACTCGGTCAACCCGCCCCAGCCGTGCCACGCCGATCCCTACACGTCGACCCGTAATAACCCCGAGCGACCGAAGAGCCACAAGGAACAGACGGACGCGGAGAAACTGAAGCAGTTCCTGCAATTGGATGGAAAAGTACTTCGCTTCTACTGTGTCCTGGACGAAAGGGACGTTCCATTTGGAGATGTCCGTAAAGTTGTTCTACACGTACGTTGGACAAGATTGGTTTTCTCTCGTTTTAGTTATAGCCAGAGGGCCGTCGAGAGAAAATATGCATGGGGGGCCGGGGGACAAATATTGAGAACTTCAAAGAAATCTTGAAAAGCGAAAAAAGGTCGACACTATTTCTCTGTTAAGCCAGCGAGCCCTTTGTTTATCGCCGGGCACGGGTAAAAATGTATCCCCTGCTCCCCACTCGTCGACCCTGGTTATAGTTTTTTTGAGGGGGAGGGGTGAATTAAATCGGTATATTCAGAGGCGTTCCTCGGGCACTTGGCCGTCACGGCGAAGGGGGTGAGGATCAGTAAATTAAAATAGCAGGATAACAATTCTGTAATTAACAAATCATGACGTTTTTATTGACAAAAGATTAACGCCACCCCGTATATTGCTTAACGCCATGCATTTCTATGTGTAAATTGACGACCACATTCACTATCTGTTTATTCCGTCAGAATATAAATATTTTAGCGCCAAATTCGATCATTTACACTCGCATTCTGTCTTGGCTCGTTCGCAATTACAACTGTAAATATACCTGACCTCCTAATACTTTTACAGGGCCTGAAGTGTGACCACCCGGTATATTGCTTAACGCCATGCATTTCTATATGTAAATTGACGACCACATTCACCATCTGTTTATTCCGTCAGAATATAAATATTTTAGCACCAAAATCGATCATTTACACTCGCATTCTGTCTTGGCTCGTTCGCAATTACAACTGTAAATATAACTTACCTGTTGATACTTTTACAGGGCCTGTAGTGTGACCACCCGGTATATTGCTTAACGCCATGCATTTCTATGTGTAAATTGACGACCACATTCACCATCTGTTTATTCCATCAGAATATAAAAATTTTAGCACCAAAATCAATCATTTACACTCGCATTCTGTCTTGGCTCGTTCGCAATTACAACTGTAAATATAACTTACCTGTTGATACTTTTACAGGGCCTGTAGTGTGACCACCCGGTATAATGCTTAACGCCATGCATTTCTATGTGTAAATTGACGACCACATTCACCATCTGTTTATTCCGTCAGAATATAAAAATTTTAGCACCAAAATCGATCATTTACACTCGCATTCTGTCTTGGCTCGTTCGCAATTACAACTGTAAATATAACTTACCTGTTGATACTTTTACAGGGCCTGTAGTGTGACCACCCGGTATATTGCTTAACGCCATGCATTTCTATGTGTAAATTGACGACCACATTCACCATCTGTTTATTCCATCAGAATATAAAAATTTTAGCACCAAAATCGATCATTTACACTCGCATTCTGTCTTGGCTCGTTCGCAATTACAACTGTAAATATAACTTACCTGTTGATACTTTTACAGGGCCTGTAGTGTGACCACCCGGTATAATGCTTAACGCCATGCATTTCTATGTGTAAATTGACGACCACATTCACTATCTGTTTATTCCGTCAGAATATAAATATTTTAGCGCCAAATTCGATCATTTACACTCGCATTCTGTCTTGGCTCGTTCGCAATTACAACTGTAAATATACCTGACCTCCTAATACTTTTACAGGGCCTGAAGTGTGACCACCCGGTATATTGCTTAACGCCATGCATTTCTATGTGTAAATTGACGACCACATTCACCATCTGTTTATTCCGTCAGAATATAAAAATTTTAGCACCAAAATCGATCATTTACACTCGCATTCTGTCTTGGCTCGTTCGCAATTACAACTGTAAATATAACTTACCTGTTGATACTTTTACAGGGCCTGTAGTGTGACCACCCGGTATATTGCTTAACGCCATGCATTTCTATGTGTAAATTGACGACCACATTCACCATCTGTTTATTCCATCAGAATATAAAAATTTTAGCACCAAAATCGATCATTTACACTCGCATTCTGTCTTGGCTCGTTCGCAATTACAACTGTAAATATAACTTACCTGTTGATACTTTTACAGGGCCTGTAGTGTGACCACCCGGTATAATGCTTAACGCCATGCATTTCTATGTGTAAATTGACGACCACATTCACCATCTGTTTATTCCGTCAGAATATAAAAATTTTAGCACCAAAATCGATCATTTACACTCGCATTCTGTCTTGGCTCGTTCGCAATTACAACTGTAAATATAACTTACCTGTTGATACTTTTACAGGGCCTGTAGTGTGACCACCCGGTATATTGCTTAACGCCATGCATTTCTATGTGTAAATTGACGACCACATTCACCATCTGTTTATTCCATCAGAATATAAAAATTTTAGCACCAAAATCGATCATTTACACTCGCATTCTGTCTTGGCTCGTTCGCAATTACAACTGTAAATATAACTTACCTGTTGATACTTTTACAGGGCCTGAAGTGTGACCACCCGGTATAATGCTTAACGCCATGCATTTCTATGTGACGACCACATTCACTATCTGTTTATTCCGTCAGAATATAAATATTTTAGCGCCAAATTCGATCATTTAACTCGCATTCTGTCTTGGCTCGTTCGCAATTACAACTGTAAATATACACCTTAATACTTTTACAGGGCCTGAAGTGTGACCACCCGGTATATTGCTTAACGCCATGCAATTCTATGTGTAAATTGACGACCACATTCACTATCTGTTTATTCCGTCAGAATATAAATATTTTAGCGCCAAATTCGATCATTTACACTCGCATTCTGTCTTGGCTCGTTCGCAATTACAACTGTAAATATAACTTACCTGTTGATACTTTTACAGGGCCTGAAGTGTGACCACCCGGTATATTGCTTAACGCCATGCATTTCTATATGTAAATTGACGACCACATTCACCATCTGTTTATTCCGTCAGAATATAAATATTTTAGCACCAAAATCGATCATTTACACTCGCATTCTGTCTTGGCTCGTTCGCAATTACAACTGTAAATATAACTTACCTGTTGATACTTTTACAGGGCCTGTAGTGTGACCACCCGGTATATTGCTTAACGCCATGCATTTCTATATGTAAATTGACGACCACATTCACCATCTGTTTATTCCGTCAGAATATAAAAATTTTAGCACCAAAATCGATCATTTACACTCGCATTCTGTCTTGGCTCGTTCGCAATTACAACTGTAAATATAACTTACCTGTTGATACTTTTACAGGGCCTGTAGTGTGACCATCCGGTATATTGCTTAACGCCATGCATTTCTATGTGTAAATTGACGACCACATTCACCATCTGTTTATTCCGTCAAAATATAAAAATTTTAGCACCAAAATCGATCATTTACACTCGCATTCTGTCTTGGCTCGTTCGCAATTACAACTGTAAATATAACTTACCTGTTGATACTTTTACAGGGCCTGTAGTGTGACCACCCGGTATATTGCTTAACGCCATGCATTTCTATGTGTAAATTGACGACCACATTCACCATCTGTTTATTCCGTCAGAATATAAAAATTTTAGCACCAAAATCGATCATTTACACTCGCATTCTGTCTTGGCTCGTTCGCAATTACAACTGTAAATATAACTTACCTGTTGATACTTTTACAGGGCCTGAAGTGTGACCACCCGGTATAATGCTTAACGCCATGCATTTCTATATGTAAATTGACGACCACATTCACCATCTGTTTATTCCGTCAGAATATAAAAATTTTTTAGCACCAAAATCGATCATTTACACTCGCATTCTGTCTTGGCTCGTTCGCAATTACAACTGTAAATATAACTTACCTGTTGATACTTTTACAGGGCCTGAAGTGTGACCACCCGGTATATTGCTTAACGCCATGCATTTCTATATGTAAATTGACGACCACATTCACCATCTGTTTATTCCGTCAGAATATAAAAATTTTAGCACCAAAATCGATCATTTACACTCGCATTCTGTCTTGGCTCGTTCGCAATTACAACTGTAAATATAACTTACCTGTTGATACTTTTACAGGGCCTGAAGTGTGACCACCCGGTATATTGCTTAACGCCATGCATTTCTATATGTAAATTGACGACCACATTCACCATCTGTTTATTCCGTCAGAATATAAAAATTTTAGCACCAAAATCGATCATTTACACTCGCATTCTGTCTTGGCTCGTTCGCAATTACAACTGTAAATATAACTTACCTGTTGATACTTTTACAGGGCCTGAAGTGTGACCACCCGGTATATTGCTTAACGCCATGCATTTCTATATGTAAATTGACGACCACATTCACCATCTGTTTATTCCGTCAGAATATAAAAATTTTAGCACCAAAATCGATCATTTACACTCGCATTCTGTCTTGGCTCGTTCGTTCGGGCAATTACAACTGTTCTATGTGTAAATATATTCACTATCTGTTTATTCCGTCAGAATATAAATATTTTAGCTTCGATCATTTACAGGGCTTGGCTCGTTCGCAATTACAACTGTAAATATAACTTACCTGTTGATACTTTTAAGGGCCTGAATGCCACCCGGTATTTGCTAACGCCATGCAATTGACGACCACATTCACCATCTGTTTATTCCGTCAGAATATAAAATTTTAGCACCAAAATCGATCATTTACACTCGCATTCTGTCTTGGCTCGTTCGCAATTACAACTGTAAATATATAAATATATACTTTTACTTTACAGGGCCTGAAGTGTGACCTGTTGAAATTGACGACCACATTCACCATCTGTTTATTCCGTCAGATATAAAAATTTTAGCACCAAAATCGACTATTTACACTCGCATTCTGTCTTGGCTCGTTCGCAATTACAACTGTAAATATAACTTACCTGTTGATACTTTTACAGGGCCTGTAGTGTGACCACCCGTATATTGCTTAACGCCATGCATTTCTATATGTAAATTGACGACCACATTCACCATATGTTTATTCCGTCAGAATATAAAAATTTTAGCACCAAAATCGATCATTTACACTCGCATTCTGTCTTGGCTCGTTCGCAATTACAACTGTAAATATAACTTACCTGTTGATACTTTTACAGGGCCTGTAGTGTGACCACCCGGTATATTGCTTAACGCCATGCATTTCTATATGTAAATTGACGACCACATTCACCATCTGTTTATTCCGTCAGAATATAAAAATTTTAGCACCAAAATCGATCATTTACACTCGCATTCTGTCTTGGCTCGTTCGCAATTACAACTGTAAATATAACTTACCTGTTGATACTTTTACAGGGCCTGAAGTGTGACCACCCGGTATAATGCTTAACGCCATGCATTTCTATATGTAAATTGACGACCACATTCACCATCTGTTTATTCCGTCAGAATATAAAAATTTTAGCACCAAAATCGACCATTTACACTCGCATTCTGTCTTGGCTCGTTCGCAATTACAACTGTAAATATAACTTACCTGTTGATACTTTTACAGGGCCTGAAGTGTGACCACCCGGTATAATGCCGCCATGCATTTCTATATGTAAATTGACGACCACATTCACCATCTGTTTATTCCGTCAGAATATAAAAATTTTAGCACCAAAATCGACCATTTACACTCGCATTCTGTCTTGGCTCGTTCGCAATTACAACTGTAAATATAACTTACCTGTTGATACTTTTACAGGGCCTGTAGTGTGACCACCCGGTATATTGCTTAACGCCATGCATTTCTATATGTAAATTGACGACCACATTCACCATCTGTTTATTCCGTCAGAATATAAAAATTTTAGCACCAAAATCGATCATTTACACTCGCATTCTGTCTTGGCTCGTTCGCAATTACAACTGTAAATATAACTTACCTGTTGATACTTTTACAGGGCCTGTAGTGTGACCACCCGGTATATTGCTTAACGCCATGCATTTCTATGTGTAAATTGACGACCACATTCACCATCTGTTTATTCCGTCAAAATATAACAATTTTAGCACCAAAATCGATCATTTACACTCGCATTCTGTCTTGGCTCGTTTGCAATTACAACTGTAAATATAACTTACCTGTTGATACTTTTACAGGGCCTGTAGTGTGACCACCCGGTATAATGCTTAACGCCATGCATTTCTATATGTAAATTGACGACCACATTCACCATCTGTTTATTCCGTCAGAATATAAAAATTTTAGCACCAAAATCGATCATTTACACTCGCATTCTGTCTTGGCTCGTTCGCAATTACAACTGTAAATATAACTTACCTGTTGATACTTTTACAGGGCCTGAAGTGTGACCACCCGGTATATTGCTTAACGCCATGCATTTCTATATGTAAATTGACGACCACATTCACCATCTGTTTATTCCGTCAGAATATAAAAATTTTAGCACCAAAATCGACCATTTACACTCGCATTCTGTCTTGGCTCGTTCGCAATTACAACTGTAAATATAACTTACCTGTTGATACTTTTACAGGGCCTGAAGTGTGACCACCCGGTATATTGCTTAACGCCATGCATTTCTATATGTAAATTGACGACCACATTCACCATCTGTTTATTCCGTCAGAATATAAAAATTTTAGCACCAAAATCGATCATTTACACTCGCATTCTGTCTTGGCTCGTTCGCAATTACAACTGTAAATATAACTTACCTGTTGATACTTTTACAGGGCCTGTAGTGTGACCACCCGGTATATTGCTTAACGCCATGCATTTCTATGTGTAAATTGACGACCACATTCACCATCTGTTTATTCCGTCAGAATATAAATATTTTAGCGCCAAATTCGATCATTTACACTCGCATGCTGTTTTGCGTTATTCACAATTACAACTGTAAATATGACCCCCTCCCGATACTTCTACAGGGCCTGAAGTGCGACCACCTCGTATATTGCTTAAAACTATGCATGCACTTTTCTTGCTTTTATTGACGCGAACTGGTCTATGATGACGTGCTCAAATTCAATTTTCTCAGTTTCTTCTCTCTGTCTACGCTGAATAGAGAGCAAGAGCACAGAGTTTTTTAAAGATCCCCTACAAGTGTCGCCCAGGGAGTGGCGTAGCCAAGGCGGGGGTTTGGGGTTAACAATCCACCTTGCCTATAGCTATCTCAAGAAAGATTAAGCGCATACGATTAAGCAACTACTACTGTACTACTTTAGGGCGCTATATAAATTTACGAGATTCTACTTACTTACTTGTCTACCAATTTTTTCTGGGTCTGCCTTCAGTGGCGGTTTCACGTGGGGATGAGTGGGGATGCATCCCTCCACCGGACTTTTTTGCTTGTGAAACCTATTTTTGGGTAAAAGTCTAGTAAAACTACGGGGGAAAACTGCGGATGATCTTTTTTGTTTTGTTTTGCTTTTCAGCTATTTTTTTCGGTAAAAGTGTAGTAAAATTAGGAGTACAATTCTCGTCTGTCGGCCTTTTTCGGCAAAGTTTATTGATTTTTCTCTTCTATTTTCACCCCACCTCCCCCCTCCACCACCAACTTCCTATGAATACATTTCATCCCCCCACTAAGAAATCCTGGAACCGCCACTATCTGCCTTTTCCTTTTATTACTTTCATTGTATTGATTGCGTAGGCCTACGTTTGTTTTATTCGAAGTACTATTTGGCTAACGACACAATCGAGGTGGTTGAGGTTCGTCGTTTTAACGACGGTCGCGACCCCTTCCCTCTCCTGATGTCGAGGCAGAAGGTCCCGAAGGACCCGTCGAAGGTCCAGCCTCCGTCGCTGAACACCCTCGGTCAGCGCGACCTGGACAAGGTGGAGTGTTTCGGTCCAAGGGACTTTGCCATCGGGAAGACGGTGGAGATGTGTCGCCGGAAGTTTCTCCTCTACGACTGCGACGAATTCACGAAAGGCTTTTACTCTATGAACTTCGGACTCAAAGACTTCACCCCACTCAGGGTTGACAAGTTTGGACGCGTGATCAACATGGCCGACGACAAGGTAGTAGTAGTAGTAGTCGTAGTAGTAGTAGTAGTAGTAGTAGTAGTAGTAGTAGCAGTAGTAGTAGCAGCAGCGGCAGGCAGTGGTAGTGGTGCAGCAGGTGGTGGTGGTGGTGGTGGTGGTGGCAGTGGTGGTGGTGGTGGTGGCGGTGGTGGCAGCGGCGGCGGCGGCAGCAGTGGTGGTGGTGGTGGTGGTGGTGGTGGTGGTGGTGGTGGTGGTGGTGGTGGTGGTGGTGGTGGTGGTGGTGGTGGTGGTGGTGGTGGTGGTGGTGGTGGTGGTGGTGGTGGTGGTGGTGGTGGTGGTGGTGCAGTGGTGGTGGTGGTGGTGGTGGTGGTGGTGGTGGTGGTGGTGGTGGTGGTGGTGGTGGTGGTGGTGGTGGTGGTGGTGGTGGTGGTGGTGGTGGTAGTAGTGGTAGTAGTAGTAGTAGTAGTAGTAGTAGTAGTAGTAGTAGTAGTAGTAGTAGTAGTAGTAGTAGTAGTAGTAGATTCTTCAGCGCCATTGTAGTAATACATCAGCACCAGTCGATGGTCGCTTCAGTAAATAATCGTAGTCGTGATCTTGTCTGTGGTGAATCGAGGTTGTAATCCAAAGGTCAGTCCGTATTGTATTGTTGACTCTAAGGGGCAATGGCGTAGCTCAGAGTGTTTGGGGGTTAAACCCCCTCTTGGCTGCCGAGGAAAAAAATTAATGTGTTTCCATACATTTTTAAATTTTCGGATGCGTTTTTGTGGGTCAAACCACCCCCCTTGACTGGCTCCCCACCCAAAATTTCTAAGTGCTATAGAATTAGAATGTAAAGGTGTAAGGTGACGACCTTTTCTTGCTTGTCAAGATTTATTGAATTTGGATTTGGTTACGTTCAAACAAAACCAACCCCCCTTCCGGAAATCCTGGCTACGCCACTGCTCAGGGACGGAGCCAGGAATTCAGTTTGGCCGGGGGAGGGGAGCACTGTGTGTTCCACATTCCCCGTTTCGACTACCCCCACCCCATTCCATAAGGATTTATGTGTGGTTGTTAGTTTAATAATGAAAGGGAGGAAAAGGCGACGACACTCACTTATCTATTCGTGTCTTTATATCGTTTTGGCTTTCTCCGAGATGGGAAACTCTTTCTTCTTTAGGTGCTGTGTATTTCTAAGTTAGCGACCATGGCTTTCCAGTTTTTGTTTTATTTTGACATCCTCTTATTAATTCGATGTTGTTCTTTACTCCCTCAAATTCCTTCTCGTGGGCAGTCTACATAGGTGTTTCTCTGCCTCCCTCTTGCTCTTTTCCCCCTCCACTTTTCCAGTTATTGCCAAATGCTCCGTCGTGAGTTACGTCGTATTTTTATTCTAATTAAAAATGTAGGTGTTTAGATACAGTTAATCGTTATGCCAATGTGGAACGTTTATGTGCGGCATTTTTCTTTAGATGCCTCTACGAGAAAGAAATGGTGAATCAAAGGTCAGTTGAGAACAACTAGTATTTTAACCATCACTTTCATTGTCTCTCTCTCTTTCTGTCTCTATCCTTCTTTTTCTATCCCTCTTTTTCTATCTATCTGCCTCTGTCTTCTGTCTGTCTGTCTGTCACCTCTCTCTCTCTCTCTCTCTCTCTATATATATATATATATATATATATATATATATATAATATATAATATATATATATAATATATATAATATATATATAAACATTTGAGATGGTAAGACGATGAAAAAAAGAGCGGTGGTAGTGGCGTAACGTGGGGGTCGGGGTCAGGGGCACTTTGTTGACAACCCCCGGGCCCCGGGCGGGGGGGGGGCCCGAAGAGGGGTCTAAGCTAGGGTTAGGTTAGGGTTAACCCTAACTTAACCCTAACCCTAGAAATGATGTGTGCTGACGACCTTTTTTTGCTCGTCAGGATGAATGAAAAGGTGATAACGTTTTTTTTGCTCGTCAGCTCGAAACTCTGGGGCCCCCATGGCAAAGATGCCCCCCGGGCCCCCAAAAGTCACGCTACCCCACTGAGCGGTGGTGATGATGCTGGTTTGATGAAGGTGCATGGTGATGATGATTATGATGATGACGATGACGATGACTTATAATGAAGAAGAAGAAGCTAGTCATAATGGTGACGATTGCGATGATGATGATGATGATGATGATGATGATGACGACAATCAAGATGACATCTCTTGCAATTCCATGACTGAAATTCACGCAAATGGATTTCTGTATATAAGAAATACTTTCCAACATGATCATAAGCTGGCCAGATGACCAGATTTGAATTAGACAAAAATCTAAAAAATTGAAATGGCGGAAATCAATGTCAGCTTCCTCAAATAAAGCTATTCGACTGGATCTTTCGCTTGATTTTGCACCATGTTTTAGGATTGCGATGAAAACGGAGAGTATATATTGGAGAAATTGATTCCGCAGCCTCCAAAAGGTGACGTCATCAGAGCAGTCGATGGCGAAGGGATCGTTCTTCGCTACGAAGCAATTCTGGTGATTAATCAATCAACCAATCAAGCAATTTTTATTTCTCAAGATTATACGGGTTAAACATACAAACATACATTAGAATTAACTAATCAATTATTGAAATTTTTGATTGATTATTTCGAAAATTTAATCGATGTAAGACAGCGAGATTACGTGATACGAGAAATAGAAAAAGTATTTGCTCATCAGGCACAAAAATATAAAGACAACGTTGAAGATGATAAAGATACTGATAACGACTACGATTATGAATGATGATGACTACAAAAGAAAAATGCAATTTAAAGCAAGCACATGTTAATGATGATGACGACACCCCATAAAGACGACGACGAGGACGATGATGATGATGATGATGACTATGACGATGAAGGTGATGATAATGACGGTTACTACGATTATGATAATGGTGATTGATGATGACTGGTTTCTATAGTGAAAAATAAAAGAATAAAGAAGAAAAATGCTGATGATGCTGATGATGATGACGACGATGATGATTAAGATGATAACGACGATGCCGTCAATGGCGATGATAAGGTGATGATGATGATGATGACGCCGACAATGATAACGCCGACGACCATGATAATGATGATACGTTTTACGGCATCGATATCAAAACGTCCAACCCAACCATCATGATTCAGACCCAACCAGGGATATTTTTACACCCCTAGCCCCCTCCAAACACCCCCTCCAATTTGAGGTCGACACCCCCACAAAAAATTTGATAATGTGACAATGGTATGCATACAAAATGCATACTAATTAGTTCCGGACACCCCCCCTAATTTGAGGTCGACACCCCCCCCCCAAATTCACAATCCTAGAAATATCCCTGGACCCAACCCAACCCACGAAAGCAATAGGGTTACATGACCCAACCAAACCCAACCCATCGTAATGCATTAGGATTTCTTAATCAATCGCAACTTATTTTCTAACCAATCCAGCCCAGCTCACCACAAACATGGAAATGTCTCCCCCCAATTCAGCCCAAACCGTGGCTGAACCAGAACCCAACCCATGACAGAGTGGGTTACGCGCTGGAACGGCAGGATGACGGAGCGGGTTCAAACCCCGTTGGCGCCCCTAGTGGCTTTCGCACATGCAGCAGTGGCGGCTCTAGGATTTGGCAAGTGGTGGGGGGGGCGTCGGGGTGGCAACTTCTAATCATGGGCGGCCAACCATTTGTTGTTTAATGTATGTAGCATTAAATATAGGGTCCCAACTGGGGAGGGGGCACTGAGGGGTCAGGCACTCAATAGGGGGCACGGCCCCCCACTGCCCCTCCCCCCGGTGGAGCCGCCACTGACATGCAGTAATGCCTCCTAACTTCCTAAGCCACTTTAAATCCCGCTAAGTCGACGTCAAATGATTTCCAACAATGAAACTTGCATCAGGATTCGCCGAAACCGGAAGACAAAGACCGTCGCTTCGTCATCTCATATCGTGTCGCCGACGACCTCATGTCCATCTTCGAACCGCCGAAGAAGAATTCCGGTTTCGTCGGCGGAAGGTTCCTCGAGAAAAGTCGGGTGTCGAAGCCGGGCAGCGACCCCAAGAAGCCCTCCTACTACGAACCGAGGGACTTCTACGTCGGAGCCATCATCGACGTCTTCAGGCATCGATTCGTCATCACAGACGCCGACCAATTCGTTCTCAACTACATGCAGTTGCACCCGGACCAATTTTCAGGTAGTACATGCCCCCAGCCACACCCCACCCAGTGGGGCCCTAAGGGGTGGTGCGGACCGCACTGCTGGGCGACGCATCACAAACAGTGGTGGATTTACATTTTAGGGTCCCACAAATTTTCAGGTAGTGCATGCCCCCCACCCCCACCCCACCCAGTGGGGCCCTAAGGGGTGGTGCGGACCGCACTGGGCGACGCATCACGAACTGTGGGGGATTTACATTTTTAGGACTCGATACACTCTCTTCTAAAACGTTGTGACAGGTCAAGTGTCAAAGGAGGTTGAGATGACCTTTTTTGGCTTATCAAGTTTTTAAAGCTTTTTTTCGGGAAACGTTCGGAAGAGCGGAAGAATTACAGATCAGATGTTTCAGTAATAGCGGCGATAACTTTTTTTCTTTTTCCAAGGACACGTTGCGTGACAAAGAGGTTGAATTTCGGAAAATAAACTTGTTTAAAAAAATGAATCATAAAAAATCATTATAAAATATTGTTAATAGAAAAGGTGGGCCCCTAAATTTTGATTTTTCTGGTGGGCCCGGTACACCTCCCCCCCGAAATTTGTCGAATTTTAGTCGCTTGAACTTGTCTTGCTGATTTTAATGGCAGCTTCTGTTAGTATAGGGTGCGCGGTGGAGCAGTGGTTAGCGCACTGGTCTGCCAATCTTGAGGTCCGTGGTTCAACTCCCGGCCGCGGCAGAAACTTATTTTCGATTGTTTCTGTCCTCCCAAGCGCCCCCAGTCGACTCAGCTGTGAATGAGTACATCGAGTGTTAACTCGGTGGAAGGAAAGGCGGCGAGGGAAAGGCTGGCAATCCGCCCTCAGTCAGCCGTTGCTATGTAAAACTGAAGGCGCTAACCCTTCGGTTCTCCGTACGGGCGTTGAGCCCATGGAGTGTATGTACCTTTAGCTTCTGTTAGTCTAACTAGAAATGAAATTTTCGCCTGTTTCAGTGGACGCCCTGCGCTCGTTCAACGAAAACCCCAAGAACGTGTCACGTGCTCCCAATCGACAGAAATACGACGACCATCTGGTACTTACGAAGAAACCACGAAAGTAAACACCTGGTTCACCTTAATTAACGCAACCATACCTGTGGCAGGGTTTTGCTCAGTGTTTATTCTAGCCACCTTGACATTGGGGGGGGGGTTGAAATGTTTGGGGGGACAAGATTTGTCTCTCCACGCTTTGGGGGGGATTTCATCCCCCAAGCCAACATATACAAATTTAGGGGATTTTTAAAACTTGGGGGGTGGAATTCCCCCCCCCCACAAAAAAACAGGCCTAGAATAATCACTGGTTTTAATGATGGTTGGGGACTTCAGCCTCAATAGAGAGAAAATCATACGGACTATTTTTTTGGGTATTCTTGCACTGTTGCGACGATACTAATGTGCTTGAATAAAGTTTAACCCCTTAACCGTGTATTTAACTGTAACTCAATGTAAAATGGACGGATATATCCGGGATCCCCAGTTAAGGGGTTAATATAATTCGCAGTGCATTTATCAGATCAGAGTTCGAGAATTCAGTGAGTCCTGTAGTGAAATTCACTGAAATTCGCGATTTTTACGATTGATTTAGAATTTCTTAAAGTAAAATTCAGTAGGACAGTAACTTCCGCTGGGCTACATTTGCGACGAACTGTCAGAATAGATGGCATCCAGCCACTTTTAAAAATCAACATGACTGCACAAAGCTTTCAGGTCATCTTTTTGAGAGTTGACTGCAAAAAAGTCCCCAGATTTCTATAACAGCGAACTAAAAGGACATTCGACAGTCACTACATTCATTGTCATTCTCTGTCTGTCTGTCTGTCTATCTGTCTGTCTTTCTGTCTGTCTATCTGTCTATCTGTCTGTCTGTTTGTCTATCTGTCTGTGTGTCTGTCTGTCTGTCTGTCTGTCTGTCTATCTGTTATCTGTCTGTCTGTTTGTCTATCTGTCAGTCTTACAAATTTGATCTGTCCCATTGTCTGTCTGTCTGTGTTTGACCTGATGACCCATTGTGATGACGTATGACCCATTGACCCATTGACTCATATGACCCGTTGAGTATTGGTGACCAGGACGCGATTTGTAGGAGGGAGGGGATTACCCCCACTGCCCAACTGCATCCCCTACTGCTACATCTCCCCACCACTACATCCCCCACTGCTACACTTCCCCAACAACTACATCCCCCCAAGCTCGACATATCCCCCTCCCACTGCTCCAGGTCACAAATCGCACCCTGTTGGTGACCCATTTGACCCACGACCCATTGACCCATTGCCGTCTCTGTTGCCGCTAGAGATTTTTGTTCTTTTGTTCTCCTCTCTCTCTCTCTCTCTCTCTGTCTCAGTGCTTCCGAGATGCGCGACCTGGTCTCCGAGGTGAAGACCCAGCTGAAGAGGCTGGCGATCACCGGAAACACGAGGAAAGACCGCGTCTTCCTCGGAGTGGACGTCGGTCGCCATGGTTACGTCACCCGGGAGAACATCCGCGAAATGTGCCTACGTCAGCAGTTGCCATGCGACAAGGAAATCACTGACGCTGTACGTAGCCTTGACTACATGTCTCACACCCAACTGATATCACTGTAACATTCTATTATAATACCGTATCTACCCTATAATTATCTGCCCAACGCAACAATTTATTAAATAATTACAACGATTAAATGTAGATTTATTTAGATTTTTGTGAGGGCCCAATGCCTTATGGACCCTCACGACCACATTTTTTGAGGGTCCGGACCCCAGGACATGCACTGGATCGACGCCACTGATTTTAGACAATTACAGATGTCGCCAGGGTTTAATCTAGGCCGTTTCCGGGGGAAATTGTTGCCCTTTCTCCCCCCTTGGAAATTTCAAATTCCTCCCCGGAAATTTTGGCATACTACATGAACTAACAGCAGCCCCCTAGCAGAATTCCCCCCGGCTTTGTCAGTTCCCCCCGGCTTTGTCAGTTCCCCCCCGAAGTCCAAGAGTCTAGATTAAACACTGGATGTTGCTACCTGTAGCTACTGTATATAGCATGGTTAGATGCATCTTTGTGATATTGGGTTGGATGTGACTTTGATTGCAGATAGCGAAGGATATCGGAGATGATCCGGATCACATAACGCTCGAGGAGTTCCGGAAATTCCTGGAAACGAATTGATCCACTCTGAGCGTCAGCGTCATCTGTATAATAACACCATCAGACGGAAACTGTGTTGACGCTTCGATTTTAGTTGAATTCTAAACGAAAACTCAATTCATTGAATAGATGAAATGTCTAGGATAAATAACTTCTACCGCTTTGCAATAACTTCGTGTAAATTTTATCAGCTTTTGACGATTGGCGGGGTGCATGCATTTGTGTGTATGTGTGTGTGTGTGTGTGTGCGTCCGTATCTCTGCGCAGTCGTTTACTTTCCACTCTTAAGATCAGAGTCATTTTTACAGAGGTTTCTTGTGATTGAAAGAGGTTTTATCAACAAAATAGGTTTTGAAAAATTGACATTTGTTTACAGGGAAGGAGTCAAGATTAATTGACGTCAAGAATTCATTTTTACAATAAATTTAATAAATCAAACTTTTATTTCCACGATTCTATTTTGCATAAAAGCCAGCTATAAAATATTTTTAGCTTGTATTTAAAAGTTTTTGACATAATTTATATATATATAAAGGGGTATTGCTTAATTTTTTTGATAGTTTCACCCATACCCCCCAAATTCCTATGAATTCATGTGTGTGAATATATATATATATGTGTGTGATAATATATGATCAGATGATGGCGTATAATAAAATGAATTATGAATCTTGGCTTCACCTGGAGACCCTCTCTTAGCCCAACGGGTTGTTAATAGAAACAAGCAGGTAAACAAACAAAGCTCTCTCTCTCCAACTACCAAGCCACGCGGGGTATTAATACGACTGCCTACATACTTACCTGCGTACAGTCGGCTTTTGGCGGCTCTAGGACACAGGTGGCAAAAGTGATCTATTACTGGAGGCGAGATTGAATCCCGTCCTCCTTCCTTCTTCCCCTCTTCTCCGAGTCCTCCGATGAAGGTATGATGCTCGTGAGCAGACGAGGAGAGGCTCACCTGGCGTTTGTCGGTCGCTGGAGCCGAGAGTCTGAGTAGCATCGGAGGAGGAGGAGGAGGAGGAGGAGGAGGAGGAAGATGAGCAGCGCCAATAATTCGGTCTCGCTGCCGATAACAGCTTTGCTAAATTTGAAACTGAAGATCAGCGCTTAGATAGCAAGCCTCGCGCTCTCTCTCCCTGCCTCTGTCTGTCTGTCTGTCTGTCTGTCTTTCTTTCTTTCATCTGTTTGCCTGTCTCTCTTTCTCTTTCTTCTGTCTGTCTCTGTCTCTCTCTTCTGTCTCTCTCTCTTCTGTCTCTCTCTTCTGTCTCTCTCTGTCTGTCTCTGTCTCTCTTCTGCCTCTCTTCTGCCTCTCTCTGTCTCTCTGTGTCTCTGTTCTGCCTCTCTCTGTCTCTGTCTCTCTCTTCTTTCTGTCTCTGTCTCTGTTTGTCTGTCTCTCTTTCTGGTGTACTTTTACCACCTGATCAGGTACACCTGCCGTCCCACCACCACCTGTATCCCTCCCTCCTCCCTACCTCCCTTCCTCCCTGTCCCTCCTCCTGTCCCTCCCTGTGAGCACACCGGACCAGCGCAATCCAGAAATTAGATGGAGATCGTCCGTTCTTCTGTCAATCCATCCAGCCACCGTCTTCCCCTCGCCCTCTCCCTCTCCCCACCTTCTGCTCCTATCTGGGTTCCATCTCGGGCCCTATGGAGTTCCTCTCCTCTCGCTTCTTGGCTCAGAACGTCCCCCCATCCAAGACGGACACCGTCTTAACCAAAGGGACTCGATCTCCTTCCATCAGACATTCGGATATCCTGCGAAAGGGACTTTCTCAGGTAAGAATCGACCCCACCTGAACAGGCCATCTTATTTATTATTATTATTATTATTATTATTATTATTATTATTATTATTATTATTATTATTATTATTATTCCAGGACAATTTATATAGCGCTGTACTGGCTGGCTTATTTGGCTTATTTGGCTGGCTTATTTGGCTTATTTGGATCCTCTAGCAATAAAAGTCATCGAATTTGGAGCTAGGCCTATTTGAGTGTCATGAATACAGTATTATAAATAAAGTATGTATTCCTCCAACAGTTGACTGGGATTTAGCGCACTGGATTCAACGTTATAAACAAAGTGACTCAATATTCATGCCGTTCTTACGGCGCTATATAAATAGTCCAGTATACATACATATATACAACATTTCAGAGGATCGCCACGTTAGTTTGCGGACTTTGAATCTTTTCTGTCGTCTATATTATTATTATTATTATTATTATTATTATTATTATTATTATTATTTATATTATTATTATTATTATTATTATTATTATTATTATTATTATTATTATTATTATTATTATTATTATTATTATTATTATTATTATTGTAGTATGAGAGGTAGAACTTAATGCAACTTTCTTCTGAATCTAACAGGTGTCTGAGAAGGAAGCATAGAACGTGCGGATGCTACACCATCTTTTGCAACAACCCTCTTGACTTTGGTTCTAGCGAACATTATTGCCAATATAAATTGACGTTTTAACATCGTAACACCAACATAATCCGTCTTACTTAAGAACGAAACGTTTTAAACATAGATAAACCATTGTTCAACCAATCAGAAGTCGCTAAGTTGTTTAACCGAACATATACAAACGTATAATCGGGTGCTTTAATTGGGTGCATGCGTTTGGCGCACATTAGATCGATTGCATTTTAAAAGTCTTTCAACTTTATAAACAAAGTGACTCAATATTCAGGGTATATAAATAGGTATATATACCCCTCCTCCCCCAAAAGAAAGCAGACTACCCTTAAATTTTTATTGTGTTTTTAACAGTGATGGGCAAGATACTATTTTGAAAATAGTATTTCTATTTTGAAAATAAAAATACTATTTTATTTTCTATTTTAAAATACTTTTTAAAATTATTTTATTTCATTATTTTCAAAATAGGTTTAAGAAGTATTTGAACCTAATGCAACTTTTCTTCTGAATTTCAAAATAAAAATTTGAAGAATTTTATCTAACGTTTGTTGTCAACCATCTTTTGCAACAGACCTACTTGACTTTGAGTTGTTCAGTTATCAATAGTTCAGGAATTAAATTGACGTTTTAAGGAACTGACATTTGCCGTTGGTTTTTAGTTTTTACTGAACGCTGGACGATGGACTGTGATAAATCTGCTGTTGAAAACCTTAATACAATATTGTGATGCAATCGAATCAATTTATTGACATAACCGAAAGTATTTACAAACGTATTTTCCAAAAAGTTTATTTTGAAAATACTATTTTGATTTTGTATTATGCGAATGCATTTTAAAGTCTTTCATTTTTGTTATTTAACAGGGCGTACTTTTTGGGTATATTTTATTTTCTATTTTGAAAATACATTTAAAAGTAACTTTTTATCACTGTTTTTAAGAGTTTAAAAGTTTTTAAAAGATTTATACCATCCCCAAATCACATTATGCCCCCAAAAAATAAAATTCCAGTCTACGCCCCTGGGGAGTAAGTAGGTCAAATCTCGTGAATTCATATAGCACTTTCGAGAGTAGTATACAGCATTAGCTGTTATTCTTAGACGCTTAGTCTAAATTTGAAATCGTCATATATTCAAAAGATGGGGAGGGGGTAAGTCCAGCAGGGCTTATTTTATCCAAAGAGTCGTCATCGCTGGGACGTTAGGGCCAATGGAGGAAATGATTTGTTGAAGAGAAATGCTTTTAGTTTAGATAGAATAACTTGAAGAAACGTCGTTGCAAGAAGCAGTGGCGGCTCCAGGATTTGGCAAGTGGGGGTGGCCGTTGGCGTGGCAACTTCTAATCATGGGGGCCAACCATTTGTTGTTAGGTATGTAGTATTAAGTATAGGGTCCCAACAGGGGGGCCACTGGAAGGCCAGGCACTCAATAAGGGGCATGCCCCGGGTCCCCATGTGGAGCCGCCACTGGCAAGAAGTGAAGTGAAGGAAATTGTCACCGAGAACTTATTGCTCGACTGCGATGTGGCCTAGAACAGCGGAGGGATGCTGGAATTGAGTTCCAAGGTTCTGGTCCAGCGCTTGAAAAAGCACGGTTGCAAATTTTGAGAGATAATTGATTATATAGGATATATATATATATAAGATAATTCGCGGTTCAATTGTGTGATTCTCAATAACCCCAGAGGATCCTAATTAGAAACACAGTTAAATGATCGCGTTGGCCGCATGGGCGCCCGCACATTGGGGCAAGAGGGGCACTTGCCCCTCCTGGAAAATAAAAATAAAATATTTACCATTGAAATGTGAAAACCTTGCTAAAATATTAACCGTGACCATTGTGTTAAGATGTGTTTTGCCCCCTCTTGGAAAAATTTATGTGGCATAGCCATGACCATTATGATTTGCCCCTCCTGGAAACATTTCTGTGGGCGCCTATGCAATGTATTACGGTGGGGTGAGTTGTGTTGGATCAAGTAACCATTTTTCCGGCGTGGGTTGCGTTGGGAAGGGTTGGAGATTTGATGAGTTGGGTTGGGCAATAAAAAAATGGACACATGGACATCTCTGGATATACAGTAGGTCTACCATGCATAAGAAAACCTTCGAAAAAATCTGATTTTTAAAAGGCTCGTGGAAAAATGAAACTTAGCTGAAACTTATCACACGGTGCGATCACAAGGGGCTGGTGACAATGGGAAAATTATCGATTTGATTTCTGTTTGCAGCGTTTCTGTGATCATTCTACGCCAACAACATCAAGATGTCTGATGACGAAGAACACAGGTGAGGAAGACTAAATCTCAAATGTTAATAATAATAATAATAAATAATAATAATAATAATAATAATAATAATAATAATAATAATAATAATAATAATAATAATAATAATAATAATAATAATGATTATAATAATATAATGATGATAATAATAATAGTAATAGTGATAATAATAATAATAATAATGAAAAGTAATAATAATAATAATCTCCGTTGCTATAGCCCTCAGCCATAATAAAAATAATAATAATAATAATAATAATAATAATAATAATAATAATAATAATAATAATAATAATAATAATAATAATAATAATAATAATAGTAATAGTAATAGTAATAATAATAACAGGGTTTAGAGTGGTTGAGTAGGATCTGCCCTGTGTGAGACCCACTATGTTCCACCCATCCAATCATTCACATTATGGTCTTGCTGTGTAATCTCATTCTTTGTCCTCTTGTCCTCTGGTGGTAGGTTTCTAGTAGGTTTTACATTCAATCGGTTCCACTTCCTCCGGCTGAATAAATGTATTGGGAAACTACATTGACTTTGTACACTTATATACTGAGATACTAATCTATACAGACTGCGTTGTCTTTGCACTGACCTTATAATCGTATTCAGACATGGACTTGGGTTGGATCCACCCATGGGTTGGGTTTGATTGGGTCAGAAATTTTCATATTTATGGTTGTTTGGGTTAGGTAAGAAAATAAGTCATGGTTTTGGCTATTCAGAAATAGTTATATTGAGTATTTAGTTATGTAATGTGTTCACTCAGTCTTTCGACTAGTCACCACAATAATCTTGACTTTACTTACTTACTTACTTACTTACTTACTTTAAGAAATTGTAATGTATTATGGTGGTTTGGGTTGGGTTGGGTCGGGGTGGTTGGGTTGGGTCAAGTAACCCTATTGTTTTTGTGGGTTGGGTCTGAATCATGATGGGTTGGGTTGGGTGTTTAAAATCGGACCCATGTCAACGTTTAATCGCATTGAGTCCTCAGTAACGTCCAATTTTTACCCCATCAACTACAGTTGTATTTCCATTGCGATGGCAAATCGCGACCACAGGTACGGACAGGTTAATGACCTTAAGCAGCGCTCTAACGAGATGGTGCGTCGACCTCTCCACCGAAGAACGTTGGTCTGTTCTGTCGGATTTTTCCCATTTGTTGTCACTCTTCGCAGGAATCGAAGCATGCTGCGGGTCGCTCTTCCAGGCAGGGGCAGAAAGAGACAGAGAGAGGGAAACAGAGAAAGAGAGGAAGACATAGAGAGAGAGACACAGAGAGAGAGACAGAGAGAGACATAGAGAGAGACATAGAGAGAGACATAGAGAGAGACATAGAGAGAGACATAGAGAGAGACATAGAGAGAGACATAGAGAGAGACATAGAGAGAGACATAGAGAGAGACATAGAGAGAGACATAGAGAGATACATAGAGAGATACATAGAGAGATACATAGAGAGAGACATAGAGAGAGACATGGAGAGAGACAGACAGAGACAGACAGACACAGAGAGATAAAGATACTGAGAGACAGACATACATATACAGAGACAGAGATAGAAAAAGAGAGAGAGAGAGAGAGAGACAAACAGAGAGAGACAAACAGAGAGAGAGAGAGACAGAGAGAGAGAGAGAGAGAAAGAGAGGGAGAGAGGAAGAGAGAGCCCGCCTAGCTATATTTGTTGGGGACAGGCGGGAGAGAACGCGCAGCAGGTGGCTGGATGTGGAATCTAAGGCAACGCAGACGATCTGCAGTGGTTGTTGGGCCTATAAATGTCCCAGACGCATACACACACATACATATACACACGCACGGACAGACACATATGCATACCGTACGTGCGCAACACAAGTACATGCAGAAAATGTTACAGGTGGATATATCTGCTACCAATCTACTTGCTTACTTGCTGAAGATATATTCTGCCTTTCAAAAAATATCATTTGAAAAACAGATTTGAATAATCGAGGTAACTTCTTAATTAGTAAACTAAATGTTATCACAGAACAATCTATCTTTTAGTTACTGATGACTTGCAATTTAGTCATGATTTAATTTGTTTTTTACTGTAGTGAACCTGAGGCTGAAGAAACGTAAGTTCATGCTTACTGTATCAACGTGAATGCCATCGAGATCTAGTAGAATTAGATAAAAATAGACATTGTCTAAGTGACAATATCTGTCGGACAAACCTTTGGGTCCGTGACCTTGACAGGGCTGGAAAAACCTAGATTTTCCAGGAAAGAAATGTAGGTTTCTGGTATTTTAGGTTTTAATTGTCGTAGACATTTTAGGCGTTAACGGGATTTTTTCTAATGTTTCGACTTTTAAAAAGTCTAAAAACCTCAAATTTGACTTTTTAAAGACCTAGAAACCAGAAAATGTTGAGGATACTTTAATCTAGATTCCTAGTGGGTGGGGAACTATATCTGCTGTTAGTTGATGTCGTATGCCAAAATTTCCGGGGGAGAATTTGAAATTTCCGGGGTGAAAGGGCAATTCCCCCCTCCGGAAACGGCCTAGATTAAACCCTGAGGATACCTGAAGGCATTTATGAGTGGATTAGACCTACTCAAATATGAGTTACCGAAATTTATAAGAGGTTCAGATATTTTCTGCCTTTCAAAAATGATATCATTTAAAAAACAGATTTGAATAATCAGTGGTAGAAAATTCCAAGGAAAAGATGGGTCTTAATTAATAAACTAAATGTTATCACAGAACAATAATGTAATAGATATATCTTTTATATATGTTACTGATGACTTGCAATTTAGTCAATGATTAAATTTGTTTTTTACATAATAAGTAACATAAAACAGTTCTGAACCTGAGGCTGAAGAAACGTAAAACTTCAAATGCAATAAAGGAATTAATTCCAAAAACTTTATAAGGTTCATGCTTACTGTCATCAACATTAATGAATACAGTCGAGATCTAGTAGAATTAGATAAAAAATAGACATTGTCTCAATGAAAGTGTGACAATCTTCATTTAGCAGATTTCGGATAAGCCCAGCTTTGGGTCTGTGACACCCATGATATTACGAGGGTCTTGATCAACTAATGGAACAGGAAAAAAGATTTCTAGATTTTTTAGCAGGAAAGAAATGGTGATCTATGAAATCTGGTTTATGGTATTTTTCAACCGTTGTTTTTCACAGACGCTCCAGCAGCCGGAACTGAAAATGACGTTGAACTGTGACAGGCGACACCTTGAAAAAAGACTTCCCGCAGTTATTCACAGCTTATAGGTATTTTAGGCCTTTAAAGTCCAAGTTAAACTTATTATGCTATTCCATCACAGATAAAGATTTCAGGATTTTTCCCATTTTTCGACTTAAAAACAGAAGCCTAAGAACCTAAAATTAGACTTTGTGTCTAGAGCCTCAATTAAATCCAAAACGAGGTTGTTCTTTTAAGAAATAGAAGCAGTCCCCATAAATAAATCAATATATAGACAAATAAATATTTACAGGGTGGCGCAAAAAACCGGACTAGTCACATTTACGTTTGCATTTAATATAGTCCGGTTTTCTTTTGCGCCACCCTGTATAAGTGGTGCTATATAAATTGTTCTTTATATTACAGCTCCCTATTAAGTGACTAGCAAGTATCAAGCGCAGAATATAAGCTGCATAGTCATATTGCGACATTTAGCTTCGAATCGATCATTGCAACTGACTTTTGTGTAAATCTGCTTTCTGTTTTGTAGTTCTGAAGCAGAATTAGCGCTGAAGGTAAATTGCAGCTTTGGTCTATTATACGTTACGTTCTCAGTTTTTGTCTCAGGACCAAAGACTTTCAGATAAATTTGTCAAAACAGCTTTTTAAAATGGGCGATTCGTGTTCGATTTTCGTGAGATAAAACGTGAGAAATTCACGTCATGGTTCTACTGTGTAACCTCATTCTTTGCCTCTTTGTCCTCCTCTAAGCTTGTTCCTCTTTCAAAAGCCATTTCTGTTATAGAGAAATGCGTAGATTAATCGCAACAATTGATCAAATAGAAAGGAATAGTAAATTTCAAGGGCGTAGCCAGGAATTTGATTGGGGGTAAATGTGATTTTCGGATGGTATAAATCTTAAAAAACGTTGAAAATCCTAAAAACACATTAAAAACTTTAAGGTAGCCTGATTTTGGGGTATATATATACCGATAATGTCCGATATACCCTCCGTCGCTACGCCCCTAGTAAAGTGCTTAATTATTAACCTTACGCACGTCTTGTACAAGTACAACAACATCCCGTGATGTTTGGACCCTGTCGGCTGAGCGTCTAAGGGGCTGTCCATTAATTGCGTCAACAATTTCTGGGTAATTTTCGACCCTCCCCATTGTCAACAACTGCCAAACTTTTAGTGACCCCTATAATTACGTCAAAAAACAATTTTACCCTCCGTCTAAGATCAGTGACGGGTCCCCATAATAAGTTTAGAAAGTTATTATTTTTTGCGGTGATGAGACCTTTTCCCCCACTTTTTGCTCACCAAGTGTCAAAAATGTGACGTTGATTACCTTTTCCTCTTGTCCGACTTTATTCCATTGCAATAAATAGTATTCCATGAAATTTCCTATTTTTGATTATTTGTAAAAGATGAAATTGTTGACGTCAAATTCTCTTGAGCCCCCCCGCCCCCACCTTTGTCAACAAATGTCAAATTTTTACGAGCCCCCCCCCTATTTTGTTTGTCGACGTAATTAATGGACAGCCCCTAAAACCAATTTGCATCGAATGCAGAAACGACGCGCGGCCCAGCGCCAAGTCTCGCATGGACTGGACGATGCTGCCAAAGAGCTACTGGAAACCAACAGGAAAAACAGGGAGAAGATGGAAGAAGATACAGTATCAGATCGAGGAGCTTCATATGATACAGTATCAGAAAATCATATGATACAGTATCAGTAACGTATCAGACACTACTCTAGTATCATACAGGGTGCGATTTGTGACCTATCATATGATACAGTATCAGATACTCACTCTAGTATCATATGATGCTAAAATATTAACCGTGATCTTTGTGCTAAAATGTGTTTTGCTAACAAGATACCCTGGAAAAAAGAATTCCCGTGACCATTGTGCTAAAATGGCTCCTCCTGGAAAATGCGTGTCCATTGGCCATGCATTAACTCGACACAGGGTGCAAATCAATCGAAACGTCTACACGTGAAGTTCGTGTATACTCTTTACTAGTCTACGATTACATTACAACATTGCAAACGATTAAATGAAAAACATAATTTATTTCTTGTTATCATAACAAAACAACCGCTTCTGATAACTAGAAAATGGTATGCATGAATAAAATCAAGTATACTAAGAACAGTTATTCTGTCGTTTCTCAAAGAATTGTTCATCAGTGGCGTAACTACGGGAGGGTTGGGGGTTAAACCCCTCCTTGGACGGCGACAAAATTTTTTTGATGTATTTCCATGCAATTTTTGTTTTTTGTGCGATTTTTGGCTATTTTGGGGTGAAAACCCCCTTGGCGGTTATCGACGAAATTTTTTTTCAAACCTTCCCTCCTTCCGGAAATCCTGGCTACGCCACTGTTGTTCATGTTTTGTGTGACGATTGCATGCAATGCTATACAGTGGTGTGGGTGTGCAGGGGTGATGGGAGGCTGGGAGCCCGGGGCCAATTCGATAAAAAATGTTTGACGAGCAAGAAAAGGTCGCCGAGTCAAATTCTGGCGCCCGGGGCCACCGCCCCACCGGCCCCCTCTGCACGCTAGTAATGCTAGGCTCTTTTTGGTTAAATCCCCCCTTATGACCGCTTCGTGTATCCCCCAGGATTGTGAATTTGGGGAGTGTCGACCTCAAATTGTGGGTGTCCGAAGCTAATTAGTATGCATTTTGTATGCATACCATTGTCATATTACCAAATTTTGGGGGTGTCGACCTCAAATTAGGAGGGTGTTGGGGGGTGTTAGGGAATGTAAAAATGTCCCTGCCCTGTTGGTACGCGTACCACAGTTTGAGCACCTCTGATTTGGTGTACCATCAGCTGATACATTAGAATATTAAAACTGGCGCTACAAAGAACATAAATACAGTATACTCACTGATTTTGAAAGAACGTGAGCCGAACCTTATCATCTGAAACCCAGGTGGAGATAAAGTAAGATAAGATAAGAGAGATGCATTTGTTGATAACAGAAGCAGAGAAAGAAGGAGAGAGCGGAGCTGGACAAACGCCTAGCAGCTCAGAGGGCAGCAGAGGAGGACAGGAAGAAGGCTGCTGAGGTAATTAACTAATTAATTAATTAACCGACTAAATACATGCACACACATACATAGTTTATTATTTCCGAATATCCATCAGCAATGAAATAATTATTACAGGAAAAAATATAATATGAGTATAACACTTAACATATTACAGTATAGATAAAATTCAAATCATCATCATCATCATAGTTGCTTTCTGCCAGCTCATTAGCGGCAATAGCTAGACACAAAACTTTTCCATTTATCTTTTTCCGTTGTTAATCTCATTCCATCTATTATTGTCATTTGATATCTTTCGAAGTCTTCTTTGATGTTATCCATCCACTTTTTCCTGGGTCTTCCTCTTCCTCTTTTTCCTTCTTTGTATGTGTAGAGTGCTTTATATGGGAGTCTGTTACTGTTCATTCTATTTACATGTCCATACCATCTAAGTCTTCTTCTTCTGATTTTATCTATTATTGTCTCTTTCATTCCCAGTCTTTTCCTGATGTCTTCATTTCTTATTCTTTGTAATTTACTTACTCCCAATATCTTTCTCAAACAACTCATTTCTGCCACCAATAGTCTGTTTTCATCTGCTCTTTTTAATATCCACGTTTCTGATCCATAAAGCATTTGTGGAACAATGATAGTGTTGTATATTATTCAAATAAATGACTAAAATTAAAAGTAGACAATCAGAAAGATCCTAACATAATTACTCATATTAGTTCTAAACAGGGAAATAACAAGATACCATAAGGGAAAGAATTCCCGCAAGTAGGTATCTCTATCTCGTAATACTGAATAACTCATTTTAATAATGTGATTTGTTCTAATTAATTATAATTATTTCTGTCGTTGTTTTTCCAGGAGGAAAAGCGCAAGAAGAAGGATGACGAAGAGCAGAAACGCCAGCAGGCGAGGGCCCAGAAGCAGGCAGAGTTCGAGAAACGGAAAGATACGGGAAAACGCAACTTCGTCATATCGGCTTCTTCGCCGACAAAGAAAGATGCTGGCGAAGAAGCGGTAAGACGCCCCAACATCGTTGTTCGCATTAACCGTCTAAAACAGAGGTCTCGAACATACGACCCTCGGGCCAGATACGGCCCGCGAAGGCTTTTCATTCGGCCCGCGTGCATGATGATGATTGCGATTATCATGATACACATCATGACAGTCATGTGACACTGGCAGTCATGTGACACCATGCCAACGTTTTATAACAAGTCGCCGTCGCTATGGCAACGATGACGTCAATGCCTAGATTTCTGAAATTTTAGCAAGTCCTCTCCCTAAATTACGTTGTTCACGTAATCAATAAAATGTTCGTTTTTAAAAAAAATTTTAAATCAATTATATTTTAATATGTCTCGTTTTTTTTGCTTTTATTTTCTTTCCGACGCGGAATGCCGAAAAATACGGAAAACAGAAAGAAGTAAGTTGCCCTCCTTCCTTCCAATTCTTTGTTTTACCTGTTAAAAACTACTGAAAGAGTTTATTCTAGTTGCCCTCCCCCCTGTTTGAACCCCAATTTTAGATGTTGGATGGGGAATGGAAATTTTCCCCAAACGTGTGGAAACTCAAACCTTTTTCAAAATCCTGTCAAAAATAAACACTGACTGTAGCACACCTTTTTCTGGCGTCTTTTTAAGTCCTGATGTAGAATTCGGTGCAAGCATGATTTATTGGTTAATCAAAGATAGAACATCGATCCCTTTCACTTGAGCTTTCATGCCCATTCAGCCTCAAAAGACATCGGAGCCTTCATCATAATTGCCGTCATTGGTAGTTTTTATCGTCGTCATCATCATCTTCTTCTTCATTTATAGGCTACAATCTGCGCTGTCGTCAAACAAACAACAACGATACTACTATAGTAGTACAGTAGTAGTAGTAGTACTACTGCTGCTACTACTACTACGACTACTACTACTACTACTACTACTACTACTACGACTACTATTACTACTACTACTGCTACTACTACTGCTACTACTACTGCTGCTACTACTGCTACTGCGGCTACTACTACTACTACTACTACTACTACTACTACTACTACTACTGCTGCTACTGCTACTACTACTACTACTGCTACTGCTACTGCTACTGCTGTTGCTATTATTATTATTAATGTTATTATTATTATTATTATTAATGTTATTATTATTATTATTATTATTAGTTAGTAGTTATTATTATTAGTAGTAGTAGTAGTAGTAGTAGTAGTAGTAGTAGTAGCAGTAGTATTAACAATTGTAGTCGTCATCATCATCATCTTCGTTTACGCTACCTTCGATGTCGTCATGCAAACAACAATTAATGACTATACTAACATTATTAGTAACGATATTAATGTCACTACATGTCGTCGTCGTCGTCATCATCATTATCTCAGTCGTCGTCGTCTTCATCGTCATGACTGTTCTAAGGACGAAGTTCCGAGGAAATCGAAGGAGCAGCTGGACGCAGAGAAGAAGGCGATTCTGAAGCAGAGGATCGCTCCTCTGGGGGACGTCGGCAGTTTCGACAAGGGCCAGCTGGGCGACAAGGCGAAGGAACTTCACAAGCTGATCAGCCGCCTGGAGGGCGAAAAGTACGATCTCGAAAAACGCTACAAAGTCCAACAAGTCGACGTAAGTCCCTTTGCAGTGGCGGTTCCAGGAATTCTTAGTGAGGGCAGTGGCGGCTCCACCGAGGAGGGCAGGGGGCCCGTGCCCCTCCTATTGAGTGTCTGCCCCCTCTAGTACCCCCAGTTGGGACCCTATACTTAATGTTACATGCATTAAACAACAAATGGTTGGCCCCTTCATGATTAGAGGTTGCCACCCGAACGGCCCCCCACTTGCCAAATCCTAGAGCCGTCACTAGTGGGGGGATGAACACAGTGGCGTCATTTCACACTTTTCTTGGGGGGCGAGAAATTTTGTAAAATTTTCCTTTTTTTGCTCGTCAGTCCTTTTACGATCGATTACCAAAAAATAGTTGACGACCCAGCCGTTAGACCCGCCACTGGTCCCTGTTTTGGGCACATTAATAATTATAAATTAATATTTTCATTTCCTTGGGGCACGGGCCCCACCCAAATTTGGATGAACATCTTTTATAGGAATTTGGTGGGGGTGCAAAGTGAAGAAGAAAAAACCAAAACAAAAGAGAGAAAGAGGTCATTGCTAGTGTTTTGTCCACTAAATGTTAATAAACCCTACAAAAAAGGGCCGACAAGCAAAAAGAAGGTCATTCGCAGTATTTTTCATTATTTTTTTAAAACTCACCTGAAAATAGGTTGACAAACGAAAAAGTCATCCGGAACCCCGGTGGGGGGTGCATCCCCCCAGTCATCAACATGGTGGAACCGCCACTGTCCCTTTGTCTCCGTCTAAATCCTCCATTCCGTTGGCGTAAACTTGGGCGAAAAAATTTGGGGACCCAGCCCATATTCCTTCCCTATGGTTACCTCTCAAAAAGTGGGGCTCGAGCCTAGAGTTCAAATAGTAGTTTACACCTATGCCCGTTCCCTCTTCCTCCACCCTAATTCCGGGCTCACGTTTAGTTCGGGTCTTCGGTTTAAGAGATGTGCTTAACAATACTGCTTTTGTCCGTAAAATTTGGGGACGGCCAAATTTTTTAGGCAGTTAGTGATCTCATGTGTGCAAGATTATTGTAGCGGGTGAGAAAAGTTTCCTTCAAAATTCAGTTCGGTAGAGATGAGATACGGTCTGTTCTCGCAAACCCTCTGTAGTTGCAAAGAATTCGGGAAGAATCTTCGTTATTTTTGAGTCCATGGGTTAAGAACACTTCTTTTACCCTTGGTTGCATTAAATTTTAGCTATGAAGCGCTAGTGATCAGGGGCGTAGCGACGTGGGCGGGGCGGGTATATCGGTGCATATTTACCCCCCCCTCCAAAAAAATCAGACTACCTTAAAATTTGTAATGTGTTTTTTAAGATTTTCAAAGTTTTTTCAGATTTATACCCCCAAAACACATTATACCTCTCCCCCAAATCAAATTCCTGGCTACGTCCCTGCTAGTGATCATATTCCCTGGCTCAGTGAGATGGACTCTTAGTATTTCTGCACATCGTGGGTTTATCGGTTTTACTGTCTTTCGAGATTTTCTTAAATGTTTTGATAACAAAAATAATATTACTATTATTATATTTATTATATTATCTTTTCTTTGCGTTGCTTCAGCTGATGGAGCTAGCGGAAAGAGCCAGGCAGATCAACAAGGTCGGGTGAGTGTCCAAACCGGAAAATATTCCGAATTTGGCAAAACACTTCTTCAGTCTGGCTCAACAACAGGGGCGTAGCGACGGGGTGTACATTGTTATATATACCCCAATCTCAGACTACCTTAAACTTTTCAATGTGTTTTTAAAGATTTTCGAAGTTTTTTTACGATTTATACCCCCAAATCACATTATACCCCTTCTCCCAAATCAAATTCCTGGCTACGCCCCTGCTCGACAACAGTTATTCTACGTGTCTTGTCTCCGGTCATCATCGTCCTTTGCCACATGATAAGTTATCCTGTTACGCTAATGATAAGTTATCCTGTTACGCTAATGATAAGTTATCCTGTTACGCTAATGATAAGTTATCCTGTTACGCTAATGATAAGTTATCCTGTTACGCTAATATCTTCCTCGATATGTAGTGCAATTCAATGTGCTAATTCCATCAGCGCATTCGTACACGCACTTTACTGTCAATAGATTAGGCTTATATGATATATTCAGGAGTGTAGATACGAGGTGTATCGGTATATATGCCCACCTTCCCACCCCACCCCCAAAAACTCATATATATATATATGTATATATATAGTACAGTGCATATATATAACCATGGGCGCCCGCAAAAATTTTCGCAGGAGGGGCAAAACACAATGGTAAAAAATCGGCGACAAGCACCAATACTTAAAAATCTAAAATACTCACCAATATTTAAAAATCTAACAATCATCAACACACTGTGATACATTTTTCCAGCAGGGGCAAAACACATTTTAATACAATGGTAACGGTTAATATTTTAGCAAGGTTTTAGAGTTTTTCAATGTTAAATATTGGTATTTGCATTATCCAGGAAGGGCAAGTGCCCCCTCTTGCCCCTATGTGCGGGCGCCCATGTATATAACATATATACATATATATACATATATAACATATATGATATATAAATAATAAATAATATATACTGTATATAACATATATACCAAAAAATTATACCCAAAAATAAAGTTCCTGGCTGCGCCCCTGGATTTACCATGTTCTACTTCTTCTTCTAGAAAGTATGCAGTCCTCTGTATTCGTGCATGCATGCGTGGTTATTTAACTGATCATCTCATAATAGAACCGATATTTTAAATTCAACCATAGCGCGTTTTTACGTTTTTTTCTCGCCAACAAAGAACGCGTTTTTTACGTTTTTTATTTCAGATTTTACGTTTGCAACATCTATTAATTTAACCCTTTTATGGGTAAAGCACCATATATGTCGTTTCCAGTTAACGGGTAAAACACCATATATGTCGTTTTAGCGTAGTGGGTAAGGAGACCTTTCTGTCGCCTAAAACTATTGTCCTATCTACTTTAAAAAACATAAGTAATCTATGACTTCTATTTTTTTGCACATCTATGGTGGTAACACTGAAAATTAGCTGTTTTGTTATTGAATAAAAATTAAATTTGTGTCTAATGAAATGGCTTGCGCTAATCAACAAGGCTGGTTTGAATCGAATGGGTCGTTTGAATTCTACACGAAAGCTCAAAGCTCAAGAAATGATAGCTGCCTACTGAAGCCAGACTGCAGCAGAAGCACTTCATTGACTCTATTCCTAATGGAAAACAAAAGATATGTGCTGTCTGTGGCCACCCCAGCGAAGGTTTCAGGGGTACACGTGTTCGCACATACTGTTCCGACAGCAATGTTGGCCTTTGCATTGGAGACTGCTTTAGAAAATATCATACTCTCACTGTTTACAAGTAGCATTGGTGTAAATACATTTATACATACACTATTATTTTGAACTTAATATTCATATAATTATATTTCATGCTATATCGAAAAATTTTGGTTTTCGTAAAAAAATTCACTTTTCTGGGGTTGTGTTCGATAATAATTCACCCGCAAAAGGGTTAACATTGTTTCGTTTTCAACTGTAGAAAAACCGGATTGAAACGAGCTGCACAATCGGAAGAGTAAGTTCTGAACGGTCTCTCTTTCTTTCTCTCTCTCATTCTCTGTCTCTGTCTCTGTCTGTGTCTCTGTCTCTGTCTCTGTCTCTGTCTGTCTGTCTGTCTGTCTGTCTGTCTGTCTCTCTGTCTGTCTCTGTCTGTCTCTCTCTCTCTCTCTCTCTCTCTCTCTCTCTCTCTCTCTCTCTTCAGTTCAACACTAACGCAGAAGAGAAAATAAGAACTTAACTTACAAGCAGTTGAACTTCGTTATAACGTACTTAGCGGGTCTGCAAAATTTAGTACGCTTTATCCGAGGTACGTTATATCGTCCAAATGCGGTAGTGCATCACACGAGACCATGCATTGCGGCACGTTATAACCGAGTACGCGTTATAGCGGAGTCCGATATAACGAAATTCTACTGTATTTTACAAGAACTTTACATAAATTTAATTGACTTGTAGCGGTTTTAGTGTACATGGAAAAAATGACCCTGCCTGGCTGACTTCTACCTCTGGCTAAAGATATTTCAAATTTAGGCCAAACGCCTAAGAATAAGCATCTATGGGGTATTTCTTTCTAAGGCGCTATATAAATTCAAGAAAATGTTGCTTACTTGTTTACAGTAGTTAGCGGAATTTAGCTCTGAACCTATCTTATAAATTCCATCTAAGATGTCTAGAATACTTGTAAACTTCGACATTTTATGTAACAGTTGATACACGAGTATCAAAAGTGCTAAAGCGCTATATAAATTCAAGAGAATTTTACTTACTTATTTACCTATGAGAATTGGTCTTAAAGCCATCGTTGGAATTCCATCTAAGAAGAAATTCTGATATGCATTTTTATTTTTGTTGTGTGATATATATGCCTACGCAAATTTGTGATTTAGCCTATGTGTATGGATTTATAATGTTCTAACGTCTGTGTGGCTCAGAACAGTAATTGAGGGAAGTATAGGTCTATATCAGGAAGAAAGACAAAAGGAAGACCAAGAAGGATGCTACTGGACTGGATGATGAAAACACATGCACAGCGTCACAAGACCTATGCAGAAATCAAAGAAGAAGAAGAAGAAGAAGAAGAAGAAGAAGAAGAAGAAGAAGAAGAAGAAGAAGAAGAAGAAGAAGAAGAAGAAGCAAGACGCAGAGAGGAATGGAAACAATGGAGCCATGAACCTGTCCCAGGACAGAGACCATGATGATGATGAACGTCTATGTATTTTGCTTACTGTATCTATGATATGTGTAATTTTATATATGTGTTTATGTTGGACGCTATATTTTCTCTAGGATTGATACCATTCAAGCACGATTCGCAGGCGCTCCGGTTAGTTCATTAATTGACCGCCAGGTCATATTTATTTTATCAAATCACACCGTTTTCAATAGTTAAACACAGATTTCAACTAGGTCTGTATAGAAAGTCCTGTAAGTATGATGATGATGATGATGATGATGATGATGATGATGATGATGATGATGATGATGATGATGTCAATGCTGATTACGACGACGACAGCGACAATGATAATTAAAGACGACGACGATGACAGATATTCGTTATTTAATTAAATGAATTTGAGGCGACGGGGGTATATCGGTATATATATACCAGTGGCGGCTCTAAGATTTGGCAAGTGGGGGCCGTTGGGGTGGCAACTTCTAATCATGGAGGGCCAACCATTTGTTGTTTAATGTATGTAGCATTAAGTATAGGGTCCCAACTGGGGCGCCACTGGGGGACCAGGCACTCAATAGGGGGCACGGGCCTCTTGGCCCCCCGGTGGAGCCGCCACTGTATATGCCCCCAAAATCTCAGACTACCTTAAAATTTTCAATGTGTTTTAAAGATTTCAAAGTTTTTTATGATCCGTACCCTTAAAATCACATTATACCAGCCAAATCAAATTCCTGGCTACGCCCCTCATGTATGCATGTTATTTTGTGTGTATTTTCCAAAAGGCAAAGATCGAGATGTACAGTATTTACGAACGTCAGAAGGACAAGCGATCGTACGGAGAGCGCGTCGAGTATCACTCGGGTCCTCGCTATCTCTACCCCGTCGAGAGAATCAAGGCGGAGAGAATCGTCAAATGGGGCGAAGACGGCCTACCGCTCTACGAAGCGATAGGAGGAGGAGGGGAATCGGAGGGTCACGGAGGTCACGGGGAATAACGGGGCACTCGGCAGGTATAGTGGGCAAATAATTAAGTATGCAGAATGTGTTGACAATACAAAACAGCCAACCTCCACAGTGGCGTAGCCAGGTTTTAATCTAGGCCGTTTCCGGGGGGAAATTGCTCTTGTTCCCCCGCAAATTTCAAATTCCCCGATAAAATTGGCATACTACATCAACTAGCAGCAGGCCCCTAGCTGACTTTCTCCCGGCCTTGTCAGTTCTTCCCCCCACCCTCCCTAGAGTCCAGAGTTTAGATTAAACACTGGGCGTAGCCAGGGTTACTTAATAGGGTGTTGAACAAGTCCCCGACGCTTTCTCGGCGGTTTTGCGCAAATTCCACGACCGATGACATAATATATATATATAATATAACTATATTATATATATATATATATATAATGCACTCTATATATAGTCATTAGTATCTCACATTATAATAATGACTGGAGAGTCATTATTGTATGAGAGTCATTATTATATACTATACCAGTCCCGGCCAGAATACTGGGGGCGGGCGGCCCCCGTGCACCCCGTGGCTACGCCAGTAAGCCTGTATATTAGGCGTTCTTCGTTCTCAGCGGGCCCATAATCGTAAACTTCTAATAGGCCTCTAGGTTCGAACCCCCCTCCCCCGACTTTCTTAGAGGTTGCCATAGGGAAGGGGAAGGCATGGGGGGTTGGACCCTACTTTTTCATTCGAGTTTAAGCTAATAGGTAGTCCTATAGGCCTGTATTTCGTACAGACATTCAAAATATTGTTATTAATTATTTCGAACGTCTTTTTAAAATGTCTTAATCGTATTGTATTAACATTTGTTTTAGGATTGAATTTCTACTGGCATGCCAGTTTCGAAAACGTTGTTGAGACGAAAGTCGACTTGAAACAGTTACTGGAACGAAATCTCTTTTAGTGTTTTTCCTCCATTGTACTCAGCAAATCCTGTCTTCACGATCATAGGCCTACTCAAATTCTTTAAAGAAAACTATCTTTTGAAATTAAAGAAAAATCGTCAAATTCGGTGGTAGATTAATTAATGAGAATTTTGCTGCGTTTTGCTCCGAGGGCTCGATATATAAGGGAGCATCGGTATAATGATATTCGAATCCACTAGTTCGCATGCTTTTTCAATAGTTATTATTGGGCTAACTGAACAATATAGGCTGCTACTTCTACTACTACTACTACTACTACTACTACTACTACTACTACTACTACTACTACTACTACTACTACTACTACTTCTACTACTACTACTACTACTACTACTACTACTACTACTACTACTACTACTACTAATAATAATAATAATAATAATAATAATAATAATAATAATAATGTAGAGGTTCTGTAGGATATGCATTGTTCTCAGAACCACTATCTTGCAAGATCTTAGAATTCCTTATCAACAATCGGGATAGTTTGCAATGTTCACAGTGTTTCTGCAAACGTTTATAACCATTGTAATTATTAATTATTAATTTATTATTAATGACGGATCTTACCCATGTGTAATAGATTTTAGCTAAAATTGACTCTATAGAGTGTCTTAAAGTATTTGTTTTCCTGAATTAAGAGATCCTGGGTTTTACTTATTTTCTAGCGCTATAGTTGTTGTAATAAAGGAAGGTAGGCTTTTATCATAGACTGGTTTATCGTTCCTCTTTAACTTAGATTAGTATTTTCGTGTGTTTGATCATTCGAAAGATAACAGTTCGTCTTGTAATCTCATGTCGATTTAACCGTTATCAATAGATGTATGCACGCCTTCAGATATTGAGATCAGATCAGATCTTCAAATTCATTGAGTATTTTCAGATCCAGACTTAGAATACATCTCTTTCAATTAGCTTTTCCTCCATAGTCCGTCTTACTCTCTCCCTCTGACTGATCTCTGGAATGACCTGAATCTTTTGCACATGGATTTTGAGGTACCATCGATTGATACCCTTGGGTATTAGAACTGGTGCTATAGATGTGCATAATTATTTATTATTATTATTATTATTATTATTATTATTATTATTATTATTATTATTATTATTATTGAATTACTTTATTTCAGTGCTTTGGACCTCTTGATAACGCTGTCTGTCTGTCTTGCTTGCCTGTCTGTCTGCTTGCCTGTCTGTCTGTCTGCTTGCCTGTCTGTCTGTCTGATTGTCTGTCTGTCTGTCTCATTCAGTCGTCTCCGACTTTGTGTGACATTATGGACTTTGATATGCCATCCTGTTCTGTCCTCGACCGCATTTCTCAGTTCTTCGATGTTCATGTTCATTGCTTCCACAAGGTTATCCATCCATCCTGTTTTCTCTCTTCCTCTTTTTCTTTTCCCCTCAACAGCTTCTGGCGACATGGCAATGGTATTACCTAGGATCATCTCATCACAGATTCATTCAAAGTGAAACGGCTGCTATATTTAACAGGCGGGAATTACCACATCTCTCTCTCTCTCTCTCTCTCAGGGTCGAGAGCCGCTTCGACGAACCAGCCTAGGCTTGGGCGAGTAATTGACTGCGGTAGAACCGCCGACTGGCGCCCAGCAACGTCTTCTTGCATAGTCGCGACCAGTCGGCGTTTCCAAGAACCTATGGAGCTCTTGCTGACAAAGAGCCGTGGAGTTCGGCGAACCTAAGTAAGGAAATTGGACAAAAGCAGTTCCAATAACTGCAATTGTAAACTGTCATTTCTGGGCCGCCGTCGCCGCCCACGGGGTGAAAACCGCTGCTGTAAATATGACGCTCAAGGCTGAATTCAGTTGGCAATAACTAAAATATTATTAATGTGATTTTTTTAAAAAGCTCAGATCAGGTCTTCGTCCTCCAGCTGTGTCCAGCTATCGACTTCTCCATGACATCTCTCCAAAGTTCTCTCCTTTGCTATTTCTTCCAAAGTCATTCGGTGTCTTCCGTCAGTTTTTCCATTGAGATTCAGCCCTACCTTGTGCAGATCCTCTTCCAATCCGTCCACCCATCGTCTTTTCGGTCTTCCTTTAGATCGTCTTCCCTCTGGTGTGTAGTTGAAAATTCGTTTTGGGTTTCTTATTTCTTCCTTTCTGAGTATGTGTTCAGTCCATTTAATTCTTCTCTTTATGATTTCTTCCACGATGCTCGGTTGCAGTGTTCTCTCTCTAACTTCTTCATTTGTTATATGTTCTTTGTATCCAATCCTTGGTATTCTTCTAAGCCATTTATTTTCTGTTTAGATTATTTGTTTCTCCAATTCTTTTTTTTATAGTCCAAGATTCACATCCATATATTAATATTGGTATTACACAATTGTTGGGAATTCCTATTTTTATTTTCATCCCAAAGTCATGTCTTTTGAAAATTTTGGTCTGTAGCCTGTTGAATGTAGATCCTGCCATTGCTATTCTTCGTTTAATCTCCAAGTCCGAGCCTTCTTTTGCTTCCAATTCACTTCCCAAGTAAACGAATTTCCTCTTTTCCGTTGTGTGTAACTATTGGTCATTCACCTGTGACGCGGTGGGGGTTGGTGGTGGATGAGCCTTCAGGTATGGAGGGTAGCTGAGAAATTAGCAGGTGATTTTTAAAACATAAAGTAAGGGCTACAACTGTGAATGCCTTCAATTAGATAAACCTCAGTAGTTTGGGATATTAGATTGGACGGGAACAACAGTGGTTCTCACACAGGGCAGTCCCTACTGAACCACTTTAAACCTTGTTATATTATATTACACTAATTTTAAACGACAATCGTGATTTCAACAAAGGTGTGTTTGTAACTCTCCAAAAACTCTTAAAGCAAGTTATGAAAGATTGAATACATTAGTTCCATTCATTCGACTTCGATTTTGCGGGTGGTGGGGAGCAGATGAGGGGGTTTAGGATACCCCCTTTGGTGTCGGTGGACAGTTTTAGTCTGCGAGTAGGCTAGTTCTGTCTCACATCCCGTCCAAAATACATTCTAAACAAATCCCCACATGATTTTCACTACTTGCATTTAGTTCAGTACAGAGAAAGATATCTATAACACAAAGATACAAGACTGCTCGTGATGTTGTAGGCAAAAACGAAAACGAGGATGGTCACGCAAGGTCACGTGGGTGGGGGTCAAGGTCACAGGATGTCACGACTGACCTGATCTTGAAATATTCACAAGGCACAGTAGTCAGCACAATTTCACTATCTATCCTCCTCAGAGAAGACCGTGTATAAAACATAGAATTCAAACAACGGTAAACAGGTTTTTTAATACGGTTTCCTTGAACCAATCCATTTCCCTCCCCCCGACCCTTTGATTCATTTGGTCCGAACACGACGATTTATGACACTGTCAGTGACAGTAAGCAGTAGCGTAGCCACGGGTTGTTTGGGGTTGTTCAAACAACCCCATTTCAAAAAATATGACCAACACAATTTATGTAAATCCGTTGACTTTTGGTTGCAGGAGGGGGGTCGACCGCGGCTTCAGTGTTCAACTGCATAGTGCCTCCAGTTAACAACCCCACTTTGCATAAGCTGGCTACGCCACTGACAGTAAGTGACTAAAAGTGGTCGATTTTGCAAAACAGGAAACAGCATCGAATGTGAGACATATATATATAGGCAAGTGAGTCTTCATATTACCAGCATCGCAACGAATAAGTCCATAATCAAGATTTACAAACGCAGTCTATTGCTTCGGCTGGACGCAAGGAGCTAAGACAAAAGGCTATCAGACTAGACTAGACATCAATTCTGGACATCAGTACCAACATTTATTTACCCCTCTCCCTCCCCATCTGGCCCTTCGCGAGCCTTAAGGAACTGGTCAGAGATCTCGCTCGAAGTGCACACTGCATTTTACAGAGAACTTTGCCGGCAAATCCCTCCACGTTACTATGATCCCTCCTCTTCCCTCTCAATGGCTCCTCTCAACGACCCTGACCAATGGCCCCGACCAATGGTCCTGACCATCCGCCCTGACCAATGGTCCTGACCAACCGCCCTGACCAATGGCTCTGACCAACCGCCCTGACCAACGACCCTGACCAATGGCTCCGACCAATGGTCCTGACCATCCGCCCTGACCAATGGTCCTGACCAACCGCCCTGACCAATGGCTCTGACCAACCGCCCTGACCAACGACCCTGACCAATGGCTCCGACCAATGGTCCTGACCAACCGCCCTGACCAATGGCCCCGATCAATGGTCCTGACCATCCGCCCTGACCAATAACCCGTCTCAACGGCCCTCTGGCGTGGGTGTCGGAGGGTTAACGAGGTCCTAGATGTACTGAGGGTAGAACTGATAGACGAGTCTTTTCGACTGCTGGGTCTTTCTGATGATGCCCTTCTTGTAGTATTGGCGAATGGACCGACTGAGTTTGTCGTAGTTCATCGCCGGACGGTGTTTTCGTTCGCCCCACAGCTTAGCCACTCTCGTTGAGTCTTCGATGCGAAATACACCTGAAGAAGACAACGAGACAACGACGGCACTCATCAATCGCCGAAAATGCCAATAAGTCACTCAGTCAATCATTCATTCAATCAATCAATCAATCAACTAGGTAATTAGTCAGTTGATAATCAGTCAAACCAAATGCCAATCAGTCCTCAGTCAGTCAGTCAGTCAATCAAGGCATTTAGTAAGTCAGTCGATCAATCAATCAATCCAAATACCAATCAGTCACTCGGTCAGTCAATCAATCACTCAATTAAGCAGTCATTTAGTCAGTCAGTCAGTCAGTCAGTCAGTCAGTCCCTCCCTCCATATATTTCTTCTCTCTCACTCACGCTCTCTCTCTCTCTCTCTCTCTCTCTCTCTCTCTCTCTCTCTCTCTTTCTCTCTGTTCGACCAATGCCAAAGAAGACTTTATTAGTTAAATCTTTACGTCAGAGAAACTTCTAGAACATCGAAATTTTGACCGTGAGTTTTTCTCAACGATGATGCGCCGAACACGTTAATTGCACTTAGAGTGCCATCTGTGATTGGACCTAAGTTCAACTGTTGTTAATCGTCGTAAATTTCGCCGAATCTTCTCAAATTTGAGCCGCGAACAATAATTATTAACAAACCAGGAAGATCCTGGTTCAGGCGCTGAGCACAATTCGGGCGAATTAACCTTCGGTCCTTGACTCGTATACACGAGGCTGGCCAGCAATGTGGACGCTTTATATTATTAATTAAGTCTCATGTTCCCAAACTTTTTTCATCTGCGGCTCCTTTCCCAGGTCCAGATATTCCCAAGGCTCTCTGCGTCAAATTTTAAACAGTGCACTTTGCGAAATAGCACTTTTGGGGCAATAAGACCCAAAAGTTTTCATAAGCAAAAAAGAAAAATGATTAATTTGTAATAATTTGTGTAATTCTACTGTACACAAGTGTAATGTGTGAGTGCAATTTCAGTAATTTATTTTCACTTTGTGTTGGTCTACTCGTAATGTTTGTAATTCGTGTAAGCACATTTGTGTAATAATTGCAATGGGTATAATTATTGTAATGCATGTAATTGTAATATGCGCAGGTGTTCAATTGTAATGCACGTCATTGCAATTTGTGTGAGTGTAATTGCGTAAATGCAATTTCGAGTTTGGAATTTGTGTAATTGTGATATGAGCAATTTTATGAGCGAAGCGTCAACTCAGGAACGACCAGACTTGCAGAAATCAATCTATGATATTTTGAGATATTCATGGTGCCATAAAAATGGCGCAATTAAATCCACCGACAACACCCCCCCCATTGATAATTCTAGAAATAACCCTGATTTAAGAACCATCGATTGATACCCTCGGGCATTATAAATGGTGTTATACACGTAGAAGTGCATAATAATAATAATAATAATAATAATAATAATAATAATAATAATAATAATAATAATAATAATAATTGTTATTATTATTATTGTCATCATCATTATTATTATTATTATTATTATTATTATTATTATTATTATTATTATTATTATTATTATTATTCTCTTTTCTCACAGTCAAGATCTCAATGTCAGAGAGGACTATTTGGAAGATCATTAGAACCGTTGGCAGCTGTTAAACCTATTGCATTACTGTATAAACCGACTTTCTCTTATAATTGCTTCGTTGAAACAGAGCAGGATGTATGCTGGCGATGTTAACCTAATTGTACGCCGTTGGTAAAATAATTAATCAATTATAGCATTCGCAGTTGATAACTATCCCAAGAGAACAGCGTTAGATCAGGGCCATATTAAGACGGGGCTGAGAGGGCTGTAGCCCCCCCCGGCCCATCATGAAAATAGGCCCACCGATTTTCGAGATAACCTTTTTTTGGTTGTCAGCACGATTTGGAAGATAACCTTTTTTGCTTGTCAGAGATTTTCAGTATAGGCGACAGCCTTTTTTCTCAGCCCTCCGGTCCACTCGGACCTTAATCCGGCCCTGCGTTAGATGAACCGTTGTTAATTGTATTATTGACAACCAGCAACGGACAGAACTAGTCACAGAATATTCTACCACCACTGGAGCATCGTTCTAGACCAGAGGTTCGCAATCCATGGCTCGCGCGGGCAACTTGTGGCCCGCCAGCGCTCAGAAAGTGGCCCGCGACGCCGAAATATGTAATATGTCTGGCTGGCTTTATAGCTTTAGAATTTGGTTTCAGAAAGTTAGAATTGATATCACACAACTTCTACAATTTTTTAAAATAGTCTATCCATCGATTCTTCATCACAAGAACCCGGATCAGACTCAGCTATCTAAATTTCAGAATTTTATAACTTCATGACGCGCCCGCTTAAGTACCAAAATTAGTAGGTCCAGACAGTGGCGGCTTTAGGATCTGGCAAAGTGGGGGTTGGGGTTTTGGGTGACAACTTCTGAGCATGTGCCAACCAACCATTTGTTGATAGGTATGTAGTAGTAGGAGGAGGCATAGGGTCCTAACAGGAGGCGCCACTGGGGCAGCATTCAATAGGGGCACGGGCCCCTCCGGACCCCCTCATGTTGAGCCGCCACTGGGCCTAGATATGGCCCTCTACTTGAAAAGTTTGTGAACCACTGTTCTAGAACAATCGGGGGTGGAGGGAAAACTTTCGACCACCAGAACATCGATTTATTATTATTATTATTATTATTATTATTATTATTATTATTATTATCTTTGACAATTTATATAGCGCTATGCCCAAGGCGAAGCCTAAGTCGAGAGCGCTTCACGCCTATCAATTTATATGTACCTATGAAAAATTTTTAATGATTTAAACGAATCTCTGGAAATTTCAAATGAATTTTATTTCTTACCGTTTTGATGATCCGTCCATCTGATGCAGTCTCCGTAGGCTGTTGGGAGATTGAGGAGCTCTTTGAGGAACTGCCACAGGTGGGTGGAATGTCTCTCCCTGTTCATTGGCCAATTCTTGACATCTAATATCAGAACATACATACATACAAATACATACATACATACATACATACATACATACATACATACATACATACATACATAAATACATACATACATACATACATACATACAGGTACATATATACATAGATACATACATACATACATACATACATACATACATACATACATATGTACATACATAAATACATACATACATACATACATGCATACATACATACATACATAAATACATACATAGTACATACATAGAAGACGTAGAAACATTTTTGCATAATATAAGCGAAATTCTTGTTATTCAGTGATCTTTTCTACGACTAAATTCGGTGGCGTGCCTAGGTATGGCAGGTAGGGAGCAGGTGCCCTGGGCGACAGACACTTGAAGGGGGTGGCAATAAAACTCCGTGATCTTGCTCTCTACTCAGCGTAGAAAGCGAAGAAACTGAGAAAACTGACTTAGGGGCACATCATCATACTGTAGAAACCAGTTCGCATCAGTAAAAGCAAGAAAAGTACATGCATAGTTTTAATATTATGTCAATAAAAATGTCATGATTTGTTAATTAAAGATTTGTTAACCTGCTAAATTAATTTTCCGACCTCCCCGCCAAGGACGCTAAATACCCTAGTTACGTCACTGACTCGATTAGAGTAAAAGCCATTCAAAAAATTTAAAAAAATTGTTATTTGTCGCGTAGAAATAACGTTAAATCCATACCTTTCAACGTGGACCTAGATGATGGAGCGTTGATAGTAGTAGTAGTAGAGTAATTCGGAGGAGTTTGATTATGATGATGATGATAAGCGACATTTATCGATACAAAACTTCGATCCTGGAGTTCGCTTTTCAAAGATGTTTCCGAAAAAAACGGATTGTTCGTTCCGAGGAGCAGTTCCCGAGGAGTAGAACAGCCGATTACGTCATCCGCCGTGTACTCCGAGGAGTACAGATCTCGGAGGAGGGGGAGGCTCGGAGGTTCGCCGTCCGATGACGTCATGACTTCGTCGTCACGTGACGACGACGACGACGCGGGTTCGTAGCGACCGAGTGAATCCATCGTGTTCAGGTCGAGGTAGACCGGGACGGAGTCGGAAGATGTACAGCGACCGAAGTCGAAACTTTCCGATAACGAAGGAAGATGACAAACTGCGATAAAATAACTAATTAATTAAACGCCAAGCGAATCGTACATTTTTCTTCATTCTTGTATTACCTTTTAAATTAATTTTTAAATTATTTTTACGAATTTTTACAAAATTAAACGACCAATCATTCTGGACACCCCCGTCACCGCTCCTCCAGCTCATCATAGAAGGCCCAAGACCACCAACATCATCATTGAATGCCTGTAGTCCATAAGTGTCAAGTCAACGGGGCACCTCGTCCATGACCCTTTACTTTCTTTGGCCATATCTATCAACAAATGGGCGCCCCAATCATCCATTCAAAAATACCGTCGATCCATCTTTTCAACGCCCACCCACTTTTCTGCAAAATCCTGGAGCCGCCACTGCATCCTGTGCATCGCTACGCTTATCATCATCATCATCATCATCATCAGTCGTCGTCGACCTCATCATCATCATTGTCACTTTTTATTGTAGTCCACAAAAATTCACCGTCGGTAATCAACGGTTGTTTTAGAGCTTGTCCATGGTCCTTTCCTTTCTTTGAATAATAATGATTTCGCACATTTTAAGTCTGGGCGTTAAGTCCAGTCCATTCAAGAAAATAATTTTTCGATCCATCTTCTCATTGGTCTTTCTCTTTTCCGGCACACCATCTTGATCTTCCCATCATCTCTGTCTTTATTAGTCTTTCATATTTCTTTCTGCAAATGTGTCCAAATATTGATAATTTTCTGTCTTTGATCTTGTCCATCACAGCCTTTGTTCGTCTCAGGGTTTTGCGAATGGCGTCATTTCTAAGCATATCCTTATAACTTATTTTCATCGTTTTCTTGTATGTATGCCACTCTCCCCCCCCCCCCATTCCTCCCGAATACACCAATGAGAAAACCAGAGTTATTTCTAGGATTATCAATTTGGGGGTGTCGGTATATTTTGGGGGTCCCTGCCTAAAAGAATCTGACAAGCAAAAAAGGTCGTCCCAGGCTCCGATTGGGGGGGGGGGTCGGTCTCAGATTGAGGGGATGTTGGGAGGCTGTTAGGGGGGTGTAAAAATATTCCTGGAGAAAACCAATAGCACTCTTTGTATCGCTTACCACTTTTCCAGATGGCCAGTTCGGCGTAGAGAGTTTCGCCCACCTGACCTGCCCTCGTCCTGAACCCGTCCTCGTTCAACATGCACAGGGTCGTTCCGTCCACGGCAAGTCCAGCGACGATCGAAGGATCTGAGGGGAGACCGAGCTCGCGGAGAGTGTCCTGACACCAGAGCAACACCTCCTCTGTGCTCCAATTGTGTGGATCTGATCACAGTATTAGAATACGTATGTAAGAACAGCTAATGCAATGCAATTAATGGCTACGTTGAAAAGAATGATAAGAGTACAAATGCATCACTGGAATTCCTATCAACAATCGGTGTCGTCGTCATATTCATCATTATCATAATCAGCATCATCATCGTCGTCGTCGTCGCTGTCTTCGTCATCTTCGTCGTCGTCATCATCATCATCAAAATCATCATCATACTTATCATCATCATCATAATCTTAGTCACCATCATATTGCCATCGTCATCATCATGATCATCACAAAATCGTTATCATCGTCGTTATCATCACCATCATCATCGACTTCATCGTCATCATCATCATCATCGTCGTCGTCGTCGTCTTAGTCATCATCATCATCATCATCATCATCATACTCATCGTTATCATAATCATCTTAGACATCATCATCATGTCACCATCGTCATCATCATAATATCGTAATCATCATCGTCATCATCATCGTCTTAGTCGTCATCATCATTTTCGCTGTAGTTTCTCACCTGGGTGAATGCAAAGTCGATCACACGTCGTCTCGATCCTGCTCTTCCAGTCGCGAACCTCTTCCAGGTCCGACCAAGGACCTCCACCTCCACCATCCGACTGGACCTCGACCAGCTGGCAGCAGTCCCTCCCCTCCTCCTCCTCCTCCTCCTCCCCCTCGTCAGGAACATTCCGCACTTGACGATCTCCTCGTAGAGGGTCTTGTCGTTCAGGAGTTCAAGGTCGAGGTCAAGGTCGTCGCTCGTCGCATCCGGTCCGCTCTGGGAGGAGGCGTCGCCAGCGATGACGTCAACGAAACCCATTTTGTGAAGAACAATAACTATCGTGTCCGCAGACAAGTCTTCAGTCTTTTGACTCTGAAAAACAAACGAAACTCAATTGAAAGCTCAATTTGAAAAGTATATAGGAGTATCCAGAACAATCTCTATGGTCACTGATCTATGCCCACCAGCAAGAAATCTGCTTCTGTCATTGGCGTCTATTAATAGACGACAATGGTTTCTATGGTTTCTGCCCACCAGTGGGCGGAGCAACCGGACTTTGTTGGTAAACACTGGATATCCCTATTACGCGTGGTCGGACAAAATGTCCGCGGAGAAAATGTCACGGGGGGGGCAAAATGTCAGCGGACAAAATGGACAAAATGTCACGGTCTAAGTCTCTAGGATTAGGTCTAGAGTTGGGGTTACACATACATACTGGTCTATCCACCATATAGACTGTCACCCGTTTGCCTGGCTGGCCGGATATCCTGGATTTGACCTGGATCTTTAATTATTTGGATTTGGTGTGCCATCGGTTGATGTTCCTGTGCATTATGAAGTGGCGCTATAGAAGTTTAAGATTAGATTAGATATTGTCCGCTGACATTTTGTCCCCATGACGTTTTGTCCTAGCACCATATTACGGATATCGACAAACAATGTAGTAAGCGAAAACGCTTGTGTAACATTTTTGTTACCACTTTCGGACAGCTGCGTATCTTTAAAAGATTTTTTGCCGAATTCCACTCGTTTCACGCAATTTTGTGTCAATTAACCCCTTAACTGGGGATCTCGGATATATCCGTCCATTTTACATTGAGTTACAGTTAAATACACGGTTAAGGGGTTAAAAGTCTTGTTATCTCGCTGCAGTGACGCTTACGATGTCTAGATGTTTAAACGTCGTAATTATATGTACAACAGCGTTCCATTAAATACATTTTAATTGTTAGAACAATAGATGTTAGTGTTAATTCCGAGAGCATCAAACAATTAAAGCTGCAGATCTATGACAATGATCTAATGACTAATATATCTTGCAAATGGGGGAATATGTTAAAGCACCCTTGACTTTGGCCTTCGCCATACACACTGCGCTATAAAAGTTGTCTCGATAATAATGATAATGATAATGATGATGATGATGATGATGATAATAATAATATAATAATAATAATAATAATAATAAATGATGATGGTGATTGTGGTGATGATGGTGATGATGATGATGATGATGATGATGATGATGATGATGATGATGATGATGATGATGATGATGATGATGATGATGATGATATGTAGATGGTGATGATGATGATGATGATGATGATGATGATGATGATGATGAAGTAGTGGTGTTGAGATGAAGATGATGATGATGATGATGATGATGATGATGAAGATGAAGATGATGATGATGATGATGATGAGGTATGAATCGAAATGAATAATGATTCTTATTGTAATTATAATAATCTTAAAATCAAATTATAAACGAATTGGATAAATTCTCTTTATCCTAACCGATCGAATGCTTTACAAAGTGCGGACGGAGCGTGAGAAATGTTGCTTTCTGCTGTTCTGGTCCAAGATTCGGTTCATTCGCCGAGTTTATTCGACTTAATTTGAGAACCAGTAGCACGCTATAGCGCCCAGAGACTATACGCACAGTTAGATCCAAGTGGAGGTACTCTACTGTGGGCCTATCTCTCTCCAGCACCCCTTTGACGTGAGAAAAAAATCGCACTTCGAAGCTGGACTTGAGCCAGAAACGTCAAAAACAGACCGAACAAACTGCCTCCGAGACTTCCTTCCGCCGAATTTTACTTGGATCGCGGCCAGTATAAAGTGCTCCGATTTTTACAGGCACCTTGTGGGACAGACCAGCTCGGATCACGTGTTCTCGACTTTACGTAAAAGACGCAATAATGAATCAAACTTACATATTATTATAAAAACCGGTGCTAATAATACAAAACTATTCGTCTGTACGCCTGATATTGCTATGCTTAATAATGATACCCTTGGTCGTTCGGAGAAGTTGCTATAAATTTGCCAACCAGTTAGTGATTCATATTCGTTGTGATATTATTATTATAGGCCATTGTCAGCCTTACAAAAGCTCTCATTCCGACCGCCGTACACAACCGCTGTAGGCTCTCGAAAAATTCTGGCCATTTTAAGGCATAAAAATCGGAGTCGGCGACACCAAACATGACAAACAATTGGGCAGAACGAAGGATCTTAAAGAGCGGTCGACCTAGTTAAGTAGCAGACCATGTCACTGTTACTGGGTAACGTCAACTAATGCTTTAGTCATCTTAAACAAGGACGAATGATGTTCTATAACACGGTCTTCATCAGTTTCCGGTGGATTTTTCCAGCCTTTGGCCTCTCGTAACAGTCCACCAAACAATATCTAAGCAAATATTTGTATAACTTTAAACAAAATCTACTGGTTTTTGAATACTTTCTAGTATTTTTCAACGATCTTAATAATTTTCAAACTTAGCTAATTAATCACGTGGAAATTTTCACACAGGTTTTATGACACCTTCCAGGTTTTCTACGGGTTTTCTTTTTAAAACGCCAGTTTTTTAATGAAACACATGCAAACCTTTCATGATTTTTGTACCTTAAAGATTTAAAAAAATAACCGAACAGAAACCAGATTCTTGCAAAAAATATACACGTCTACGGGTTTCCACTGGTCTTTTCGGCCGCCGTCTACCGGTCTAGCGTAGCCAAACGTACCGGCAATTTCAATGACAAACCGATGACCTGAGAATTATTATGTCGTCATCGGCCCTGGGACAGTCTCGTGCGCCCCTGTCGACGAGACAAAGAAACGACGCGGGGTCAACTGGGGCCGCCCACGTTTCCGGTGAGTAATGCCAAAGGCTTTGGTAATGCTCATCGTAACTCGTAAGGCATTCGATTTGTAGAGGGCGCTCTACTGCGTCAAGAGCACGAGCCGAGTGGGGGAGGGAAGAAGGGGGCATGACCTTCCTTCTTCTCCCTTCCATCCCTCACCCTTTCACTCGCTCTTTCCTTCGGATGCTAGGGCAAACAGTCAGTGGCGGCTCCAGGATTTGTCAAGTGGAGAGGGGCCGTTGGGGTGGCAACTTCTAATCATAGGGCCAACCATTTGTTGTTAGGTATGTAGTATTAAGTGTAGGGTCCCAACAATGGGGGCCACTGGGGGTGCAGGCACTCAATAGTGGGGGCGCGGGCTCCCCTCCGGGCCCCCCTGTGGAGCCGCCACTGCAAACAGTGGAGTAATCTATCTTCTTGAATTGTTTTTGTGTTTGCCGGTAGTTTATTTTTTGGTTTACTCTCAATAAACATAATGGTACTGGTAGCATACGGTATCTGATTTCTTCGGGGTATACGGTATTTGATTTTTCGGGGTGGGGGTGTGTGGGTGGGATTTGGGCCTAATCTGTCTCCCACTGATCAAACCGACCCACACTAAAGTAAAAGTTTTAGATGTAAAAAGATGGTGTCTGACTACCCCTTCCCATCCTCGAAGGATTCGATCTCAGTCGGGGATCGGGCGGTTGAAAAGAAAAACATCTCAACTTATGACCAAGGGAGTTGAGCCCCCGCCCCCTCCCCATCTCCCAGAGATTCGGACATCGTCTTTTGTATCCTCAGACGCCTCCTACAGATGCAATTAGAGGCGTATCTAGAGAGGGACACCTACAGTGGCGGTTCTACTTGGTAAAGCGGGGGGGGGCTGTAGCCACAGATTTTATCTTTATTCTCCAGATAATAATAGTGGACGACTACTTTTAGTTTTAGTTTTAGTTTTTAGAAATCGTGAATCTGGCGGTCATTAAATTGACTAGTGCATAGCCACACCACCACCCCCGTTTTTCCCCGGCTGGAACCGCCAGTGGACACCTACCCCAAACCCACTTTAAAATTTCGTTTATTTCGAAACCGAAAATATATAAAGGCGCGAATAAAATGGGCGATTGGCCCATCTGTTCTTTCCTTTAAATAATAATAACTGTAACAACAAGCGCCAATCCACGTGGATGTGGCACGAAAGGGAGAGTGGAAAATTGAAAATGGAACCCCCACCCGAAACACCCCCCCCCCCTCCCAACCAGTTGAATTCCAGCATCCGCGCTGGATGCAATCATAAAAACCATAAAAAAGAAACCATTGTTAGAAAGCTTAAGTCGCGGACCGCGCAAAAGAACCGAATTAATTATTATATTTAAAGCCGTTCACATTGAAATTGATCCATTTACGACCGAAATAAAAACAGATTGGACTGCCACGGATGGACCAGACTACTGTCATGTCTCAATGTCTCTTGTGATTCACGCTGTCCACCGCTAACTATACAGTGTCTCACACAGCCACTACTCTGACAACGTGTGTACTCAGCCCTCGTAAACGCACAGAGGTACTCACAGAGACGATTATTAATAAGTGAGATAAGCAGACATTCCTGACATAGCTACGACCCCCTCTCCCCCCGAAGATGTCACGTGACGTTTGATATTCTACGAATTTACGATCGTATTTCAAGGGGTGGCGCAACTTGGACGTAAAATTGCCCACGAGAATTCTTTAACTATATATATATATATATATATATATATATATATATATATATATATATATATATACACTAATCGGAATCTAAATGACAGAATTACGTCTGAAAAAGCTTTCAAAAAGTAATCATCATCAGCATCATCAACAACAGCGTCATCATCACCAACAGCCAGCAACATCATCATCAGCAACGACGTCATTATCATCATTGTTGCCGTCATCATCATCATCATCATCATCATCAACATCATCATCAACAACATCATCATCAGCAGCAGCAACATCGTCAGTATCATTATTGTTGCCGTCGTCGTCATCATCATCATCATCATCATCATCATCATCATCATCATCGGATTCAAGCTCTCTGAAACCCCTGTCAAAGGGATTTGACTGTACATTGCAAATACAGTCTTAAATCGCGTCCTTGGTTTCGTTGTCTCGAAGACATATCCCTGTCCATTCCATGCATGTACTCAAACCATTCGCGCTATTTTAACCCCGGGTGTATCTCAGACAGCGCACACCTAACCCTGACCATAGCTTTAAACCCATTCCAAGGATATTACTAGCGTCCCACGGGCCAGATCCGTTCTGCAAAGTTGCGCAAAATGGCCCGCAAAATTGGCGCGAATATAATGATACGATAAATAACTTCGCTCTAATACTTACGAAATATTTTTAATGTCTTGTTTTCAACTTTTCTCTGTTCTCTCTCTCTCTCTCTCTCTCTCTCTCTCTCTCTCTCTCTCTCTCTCTCTCTCTCTTATCAATCGATGATACTTCAAATCCATCCGCAAAAGACCAGGTCATTCCAGAGACCAGTCTTCGAGACCAGAGGAAAAGGTGTATGGTCAGCCAGGTCGAAATATTCACAGGGCAGTCAGCTGGGATATGACTTGGCCGGGAGGCAGTGATTTTAGAAACATGAAGAATTTATTTAAGCTGAGACTGAAGACACACGAAGAGATAATGCAACAGTAAGTTAAATGCTGTAAAAGAATTCAATACCATTTACCTTTAAGTAAGTAAGCAAGTATGTCGCTCCTCTCTTGAATTGTGAATTCTCTTGATGGCTGATGCTGTTAAAAGTTACTTCTTGCAACTGAAGACTCTGTCGACCGATTAGCAGACTCTCTTGAATTAATAAGACGCTTAATTGAAGCTAGCTGCTTCCGTATTGACGTTGGCTGCCGGCTACCGAGAATATTATGACCATCCCTCTGTCAGTCAGTCGGCTTTATCTTCCATCTGTGTAGGCCAATATGTCAATCATTCTGTGTGTCATTCAGTCGGGCATTCAGTCAGTCAGTCAGTCAGTCCTGCCTGTCTGTCTGTCTGTCTGTCTGTCTGTCTGTCTGTCTGTCTGTCTGTCTGTCTGTCTGTCTGTCTGTCTGTCTGTCTGTCTGTCTGTCTGTCTGTCTGTCTGTCTGTCTGTCTGTCTGTCTGTCTGTCTGGTTACTGCTTTAACTTTTTTGATTTAACTTCGATGTCATGGCCTTGACTGACAGCAGCTGCTGAAGAAAAACTGTAAAGCCAACGAGAGAGAGACAGACAGACACAGACATAGACAGAGACAGACAGACAGGGAGAGAGGGAGAAAGAAAGAGAGAGAAAGAAAGAAAGAAAGAAAGAAAGAAAGAAAGAAAGAGAAAGAAAGAACGAAAGAACGAAAGAAGGAGAGAGAAAGAAAGAGGGAGAGAGAAAGTAGTTGACGGTGTCATTGGCTTCGGAGGCATAATGTTATCAACGATCATGTTTACCGAAACTCGTGGCTCAGCCAAAACATCTATAAAAAATATGCAAACGTGTCAAGAGACACGCCACCTAGCGGTGACCTAAATAGGAGGCGGCTGAACTGCACGCAGCACCTTAATTAACGACAACTGACTCTCTCTCTCTCAGTCCGTCCCGCAACCTGTTCGCTGCGGGGTACCTCAGGGATCCGCCTTGGGTCCGCTACTCTTCGTCCTCTACGTGGCGGATGTCGGTCGAATCGCGGACTCGTTTGGCCTCGCCTCACATGCATACGCTGATGACGGGCAGGTTTACTCCTCCTGTCCACCCTCTGACACTGAACGCCTGCGGACCCGCCTTCTCGACTGCGTTCGTGAGATCGAGCAGTGGACAGCTGCCAACCGTCTGGCACTGAATCCCAGAAAGACCGAGCTTCTCTGGATCAGCACCCCCAGGAGAAAGCACCAGATACGCCGCACGCCGTTCTCGTTTGGCGACATCGAGATTGCTGTCTCCACTGAGGTGCGACTCCTCGGTGTCCTCCTGGACGACACATTATCGTTCGCGGGCCACCTGACCAACGTAACTCGGGCCTGCTTTAATCAGCTGCGGAAGATCAGGGAGATCCGCCGCTATATACCGACAGCGGCTGCGATACTCCTCGTACGCTCTCTCGTCCTATCGCGAATGGACTACTGTAATAGCATCCTCCTGGGTCTCCCCGACTACCAGCTGGCTCGTCTGCAGTCAGTCGTTAACGCATCTGCCCGGCTGATCTTCGGAGTCAGGTGGCACGACCACGTGACACCACTCTCTCTCAAGCTCCATTGGCTTCTCCCGGAGCGAATCGTCTTCAAACGGGGCTGCCTGACCTTCCGGGCCCTCCACGACCCTACCTGCCCGGAGTATCTATCTGCCTTGGTGCGCAGACGGACGATCGCCGACCGACAACTCCAGCTGAGATCCAGTACGCGGTGTCTACTTTACGTCCTCCTCCGTCAAAGACCGCGAAGTTCGGAGAGAGGTCCGTCACACGAGGCAACCCCTCCTAAACTTCGCTGCCCGACTCAGTGACCTTAAACACTTCCTGGTTCATTCGCCACTAAACTTAAAACGCATCTTTTCAACTCATCGTACGATTGTCCCATGGAAAGCGCTCTTGACTTTGGCCCTCGCTATCTACTGCGCTTACAAATCGTCATTGAATAGAATAGAAGAATAGAATCTCTCTCTCTCTCTCGTTCTCTCTCTTTCTCTCTCTGTCTCTCTCTCTCTCTCTCTCTGTCTCTATCTCTCTCTCGTTCTCTCTCTGTCTCTGTCTCTCTCTGTCTCTCTATGTCTCTCCATGTCTCTCTCTGTCTCTCTCTGTCTCTCTGTCTCTCTGCCTGTCTGTCTCTGTCTCTCTCTGTCTCTGTCTCTCTCTGTCTCTGTCTCTGTCTCTGTCTCTGTCTCTGTCTGTCTCTGTCTCTGTCTCTGTCTCTGTCTGTCTGTCTGTCTGTCTGTCTGTCTGTCTGTCTGTCTGTCTGTCTCTCTCTCTCTCTCTCTCTCTCTCTCTCTCTCTCTGCAATTATCCTATGGTAGTCAGTGGCGAAGGGACTGTTTTAAGTCAAGACAGCGAGAGACTTCCTAAACCCTTCAATCTCTTTTTACTTGGCTCTTTCTCCGAAAACTGAGAAATAAACCTAAATTCCGCGTTTCTCTGTAAAAACGATGGATAGGGCCTCAAAGCCATTGCGAAAATTCACACGAGCGATTGATGGTTGGGTATATTAAAGAGCTTAGGTCGACTTTGTGCAGGGAATAAATTATTGGGACCTACAAGGAAAGATAATATAAGATAACAGAAAGACCTAGCGCTAGCTGTCTATTATAATCAGGGTTTAATCTAGGCCGTTTCCGGAGAGGAAAACTGCCCTTTTCCCCGGACATTTCAAATTCTCCCCCTCGAAAATTTTGACATACTACATCAACTAACAGCAGCCCCTTAGCAGAATCCCCCGGCTTTGGCAGTTCGTCCCCCCCCCCCGGCTTTTTCAGTTTCTCTCCCCCGGAGTCAAGGAGTCTAGATTACTGTAAACACTGCTTTTAATGACCACTGTTTGTGTGAAACGTTGGATTAAATTGAAACTATGGAACACGGTTAGGCCAATTCATACCATTTTAGTAACATATTAACATATTGGTGCCTTAAACAATATTGCGTTGTGACATAAAAAAACGCGCCTACTCGAATGACCATTAAAGGTTTTGCTTAATACAGATTTAGATTAGGGATTTAACAAGATTGTATAGGAATATTATTAATATTAATATTGTTTCATTGTTTTAATGGAGGCAGCTAAAGAAAGAAAACAGTGAAGAATTATAATTTTTGTTCGACGTTGTAGCCAACCATCGCATAGCAACGACGGCATCATGACAAGCCATGACTATATTTAGAGACTTCCTTCGACGAAGTGTCAGTTTTTCAGTAATGGCTAGCCAAGAGTATTAGAATGTGCATGGTTTAAAGACGCCTAATATCCTAGATATCGAGAAATGAAATTCTATGCAGACCGTTCAATGTGCATGTCGAAAAGCTATAAAGCTATAAAAAATAAATCGGCCCAGAACCTCAAATTTCAGAGTGTAAATAATAATATTCACCACATTCGACCAAATCTAGTACGGTTCTTCCTTAGTTTATCATCATCATCAAATCTAGTACGGTTTTTCCGTAGTTTATCAGCATCTTCTTCTTTTTCTCCTCCTCCTCCTGCTCCTCCTGCTCCTCCTTCTCCTCCTCCTCCTCCTTCTCCTCCTACTCCTCCTTCTTCTTCTTCTTCTTCTGTCTCTTTTTCAGTTTTATCTACAAGAAGGTCTACAGAAGTTTTTCCGTCACCTTCGTCAGTTGCCAGCCATCGATGACAGGTAAACCAAAAGCACAAATGTAGATCCTCATCAGTCACTTGAACCTGGAAAAATGAAATGTAGCTTTAAAATAAACTTATGAACAGTTAAAACTACTGCAAATATCGTAGCAACTGATTTAAGTCCTTGGAAAACTCTTGCAGGATAGGCCTTCATTCAAAGGCGTAGCGACGGGAGAGTATATCGGTATATACCCCTCCCCCCAAATCAGTCTACCTTAAAGTTTTTTTCTGTGATTTATATGTGGTAATATGTGGTTATATGTAGTTTATATGTTTTGTAGTTAAGGTTTATACTCCCCAACATGTATACCCTCCCAAATCAAATTCCTGGCTACGCCCCTGCCTACATTCCTTATACATCAATTCGTGACTTCGTTTTAAGTAGTAGAAGTAAAGAATGCTGAATTTTAATAATTAATAATAATATTTAATTAATTAATTAACAGAATTTACAATCGGTCCAGCGATTTTACCTCCTGTAGAAACCAACTAGGTTTTATTCCGCCGTTGTCATGTCGAATCCTTGAAAAAATATACATTTATTTATGAAAGATTACATAGCGTCACACGTGTAACGATAATGATAATTAATAGGAATATTGTTGAAATTTTAATTCTACATTTTGCACTCTCTTAGCGCAATTAGTAGTAGGCCTACTGAAGAGTAACAGTCGATGATCGTACAAATGCATCGGCAGAAGACAATGTCAGTCCAGTGGCGGCTCCACGTGGGGGGGGTGAGTGGAGATGCATCCCCCACCGGACTTTTTTGCTTGTGAAGCCTGCTTTTGAGTAAACGTCTAGTAAAACTACGGGAAAAACTGCGGATGACCTTTTTTGGCTTGTCAGCCTATTTTTTGGTAAAAGTGTAGTAAAATTAGGGGGAAAATTAATTATCTTTTGTCAGCCTTTTTCGGGGCAAAGTTTATTGATTTCTTCCTTCTCTTTTCATCCACGCACCAACTTCCTATGAATTCATCCCCCCCCCAAGGAATCCAGGAACCGTCACTGTCAGTCTGTAAGGAAAACAAAATGAACCTTCATGTGTAAGTTCTAAATAAACTGGCTAGAGCAATATAGCTCTGAGACCGTGGCAAACTTTGTTTAGTAGACAGTTAATAGGCTAATACATACCATTGCATTAAGACTTACACTACGTACAAATGAAATGTGTTGGTAAAAAGGGCAGTGGCAAGATGGGAAATGGTTGATTTATCCACGTGACCTCCAATTATACTTATATCTCTGGCATGCGCGTGGGCAGTATGCCTATTCGGTGTCCAGACAAAATAGCGCCGACAAAACAGCGCCGACAAAACAGCGCCGACAAAACAGCGCCGACAAAACAGCGCCGACAAAACAGCGCCGACAAAACAGCGCCGACAAAACAGCGCCGACAAAACAGCGCCGACAAAACAGCGCCGACAAAACAGCGCCGACAAAACAGCGCCGACAAAATAGCTCCAAAACCCCCGACAAAATAGCGCGACGTAATCGTGCGATATGAACGGAGCGACAATAATAAATAGATCTCATACTCGGCTATGAGATGTCAAGGATATTAGAGACATTTTTCATAGTTTAGTATTTGCTTCTACGTTATTGATTAATATGAAGACATTTTTCACAGTTGTAACATTATTGCTTACTACGTTTATTAACTGTTTGTACTTATATAATATCATGAATGATTGTTCTAAATTACATTAGTCCTGACGTTATTGATTAATATAAAGAGACATTTTCATAATAATAATAGCTTTGATGCTGTATTAATTTTAATAAACAGGTTGTTAAGTTGAAAGTTGCGCTCTCTATCGGTCCTGCTTCGACGCTATTTTTCCGGCGGTCATTTGTCGGCGCTCATTTGTCGGCGCTATTTTGTCGTGCGCGATTTTGTCGGCGCTATTTTGTCGGCGCTCATTTGTAGGCGCTACATTGTCGTCGCGATTTTGTTACGGTGCCGACCTACGCAAGCAATTCAGTTTATTCCTTCTGATAAAAGCTAAAATCTTAATTTAATCAATGGTTGATGCAGTCGATAAGGTAATTGTGAGAAAACTATAATAAGTTTTACCGAATTTTTTCAATACGTTTTCCGAGGTCGATCGTTTGAATTTCGAAGTGGTCCTTGTTGCCTTGTTCAAAGTCATTCACCCATTTATTGTCCAAAAAATATTCACTAGAATTGCGCTTTGTGCCAAATAGAACCAGATAGACACTAGCATCTGTACCTGCACCGTCCATACTGCCAGTCACAACTTTCACATCATATTCTAAAACCAGCAACATTCCAATCCATCGTTAAAGCATTAGAAACTTCAAAAAATGAATCTGCAATCATGTGGAAATATGACGACGTCACAATTTTGACTTGCAACAAACTGCGATTCTAGTTTAGACAAACTGCTTTTAGTGAGACTGTCAATGGTCCCAATGCTTTCATTTATATACAGTATATCTTCTGAGCTTCATAAGTTTTAGATTTTGTTTATCGGGTTCTTCTACTTCGCGGCTTCTTCTGCAACAGCCACTTCTCTGGCAACTTCTCTGGCAACTTCACTTCTCTTTGACAGGTACCAGGGAAAAAGAAATTTTAAAAATCGGAGAAGGAGGAGGGAAATTTAAAAATATTCTGAGTGCTATTCATTATTGTTCATGATTTTCAATTAATTAGGCAAAAATAATAAAATAGTGATACCAGATTCACCGACTGATTGAGGCAACAATTGGTTAAAAGTAAGAAAATCTCACGTTTGCCGTTGCTGCTGTCCAGGAAGCAACCAACGACCGAAATCAGAGTCAGGCTTAAGAGCTTCATGCTGATGGAATATTCCAATATTACGCCCAAATAACTTCGTCCCGAAATAGTAATGGCCGTTGGATTGAGGCTTTTATAGGCGTCTGTTATCTTAAGAGCATCTTGACCATCTGGTTTTTGCCGTGCGCGACAATGAACATAGCTAGATCATCCTTGGAAAAACAAATCCGAAAATATTACCAGAACAAAGAAGTAGAAAATCTATGATAGCGCAGACGATAAGAACGTGAGCATGCATACCAGAGGCGTCAAACACATACGGCCCGCGGGCCGCATACGGTCCGCGAAAGCTTTTCATTTGGCCCGCGTGTATACGTGGCTGAATAGGCCTACACGAAAAAACTTTTTATGTTTAATTAAAGGCACTTTATTTAAGACGTGCTCAAAAGTGCATATATGAAAATCGGGAATCACATGCATTATATAAAACTTAAATTTTTACATGCGATAGAAATAAAATAAAATAAAATTGAGACAATTTTTATGCTGTTTTGTACGATGGGTCTACTGTAGTTCGTGTTGATGCTATGTACAAATCTGGTCCGCGACAACCACAAAGACTTTTATGTGGCCCGCCATATGAAATGAGTTTGACATCCCTGATGTGATCATGGCTAAAACATCTATGGAAAAACAAATAAGAAAATGTCACCAGAACAAAGAAGCAGAAAATCTACGAGAGCGCAGACGATAAGAACTGGACCATAACTCTAGTCGCATTCCTGATTACGTCCATTCGTCCTACACCTTGCAGGTGCGCACACTTCAAAACAGTTTCATATATTTTAGAATCGTGTAGTTAAACATTATTCTTGTTCAATATACTTATTAATGTAAAGTCTAATCTAATTAATTTTCATTGGCCCTGTTTCGACACAGTGTTACGTTACTCTACTTCAGGCGTACTCAAACTCCAGTGTTTATTCTAGCCACCTTGACATTGGGGGGGATTTTTAAATGTTTGGGGGGACAAGGTCTGAGTCTCCACACTTTTGGACGGGAAATTTCCACCACCCAGCCAACATATAAATTTTTTTTTGGGGGGGGGGAATTTTAAAACTGGGGGGAATTCCCCCCAAAGAAGGTCTAGAATAAACACTGCTCAAACTCTTTCGAAACCCGTCCACATTCTGTCTTCCATCGTTCGTGAGAGTCCATTAGTTACAACGAAAGTCCTATATTACTTGCGGTTTGGACCGTGGACGAGGGGCCACGGTTTGATATGTAGACAACCCAGTGATGGGTTTAAGATTACTAGATTAGTAACATTACACTTCTGAACTGCGGATGAGAGGTCAGATCAAGGTAGGAAGCAGCACATAATGATGCTATTAAGCCAAGATAGCTTCTGTCCAATGCGTTTTCTTGTGCTAGTCATTTTCTTATTCGCCTCTTTTTATTTTACGGTGTCTGTGCAGGTCCTTGCTACATCTCGAAAGTGTCGTAGTTTGCGAGTTTTAAAAGCTGTCTATTTGTTTGGAATTGGCATTGTCCGGGAATGTCCGCCTTGTTAACCTCTGGGAATGTCCGCCTTGTTAACCTCTACGTTTACTAGCTCTCTAGCCAGTGTTGGAGTTGCCGGGGAGTTTTTTTTTTGGGGGGGTTGAACCCTTTCCCCCAGCTAACTTTGCACAGATCATACATTTTCGCATAATATATTGACGTTCAGCTGTTGGTTGCAGTTTTTCCAGTGAATTTTAGTCTAATGATAATTAACCCCCAGCTCAAATTTCACACTGTCTCTAGTCAAGTCCGCACATTGATTTGTGTTAAAATTCACGATGCTTGCTTTCCAGCGCTATTGAACTGCGATCCAAGCAATCTGTAGCAGTGGCGGCTCCACCGGGGAGCCTGTGCCCCTTATTGAGTGTCTGGCCCCCAGTGCCCCCAGCTGGGACCCAATACTTAATGCTTTAATGCTACATACATTAAACAACAAATAGTTAGCCCCCCATAAGTAGAAGTTGCCACCCCAACGGCCCTCCCCACTTGCCAAATCCTAGAGCCGCCACTGATCTGTAGGCCTACCATCGCGGTTCGTGCATCTTGTGAGATCAGCGGTTAGCCAGAATACCAGAATATGAGGCATTTTTCCTCCCCAAAGTATTGATGAGCATAAAGGTCGTCGTCTCAAACGCTTTAATGCATGGAGGCATTATGCTTTAAAAGTGTGTAAGAAACCGACCGTGCATAGACAGTGTTTATTCTAGGCCTTCTCTGGGGAATCCCACCCACCCAAGTTTTAAAATTCCCCCAATTTTTTAAATGTTGCATGGAGGGATGGAAATCCCCAAAGTGTGACGACGGGGGTTATTTTTGTAGAGAGGGGAAAATGTAATGACGACAATTATTTTGCTTGCCAGGGCATTTGAGAAGGGTAAAAAAATATTAGGGAGGTAGGGAGGATTACCTTTTTTCTGCTTGTCAAGGTTTTTGGAGACTCAGACCTTGTTCCCCCCAAACATTTCTAAATCCCCCAATGTCAACAATGTCAAGGTGGCTAGAATAAACACTGGTGCATAGAGATAGGAAATTCTGTATTTACAAAATTAAAAATACTTACAGTCACGTGCAATAATCAGATATTGTCTGGAGAATTTCGTCATAAAAAAACCAGAAAACCTGATATGAGACTTTATTGCACATCAATTAAATCTTCAATCTGTATCTACAATTTATCAATATTACATATTTATTATTATTATTATTATTATTATTATTATTATTATTATTATTATTATTGAGACAATTGTAAAAGAGCAGTGGCAACAGCACAGGCAGTCATTAACGCTTTTAACAAACGCCATTTAATTGTATACAGTAGATTTAAATTGTATACTGTAAAGGACTTTATACAATTGTATACCCTACTGAACCACTAAACCTTGTTATATTATTATATTATATTATTATTACTATACAATGTCTTGTACGGGTTTAGTATGCCGTTTGGATCGAACATGGTTTTCATTTGCTTCATCAGCGCAACAACTGGTTCGGGTCGACCGAACCGAACAAACTTCCTTTTCGACAGACCAACGCCATGTTCGGCGCTGATGCTACCGCGTTGCTCGGCGACGTACTCGTATAGGAAAGGCTCGATGATGTCGACGATCTCTCGGCTAAACTGTGCGCTCGTGGCATTGAAGTGGAGATTTCCTATAACGAAGTTTGACATTATAGTTTCAAGACGACGGCGACGACAGAATCAGTGTTTAATCTAGACTTCTGGATCCCGGGGGGGGACTGACAAAGCCGGGGGGAAACTGACAAAACCGGGGGGGATTCTGCTAGGGGCTGATGTTAATCCATGTAGTATGCCAAAATTTCCGGGGGCAGCTGTTGAGTAAAGGAAGGTTGACAACTCCCATAAATCTTAGTGTCGCGGCCGGCATAAAGATGCGCGCACAGATCGTACTTATGGGCTATTTTTAATAAGTCAGCCACATATAGAGCGAAGAGGATGGGTCCTAAGACCGAGCCTTGAGGGACTCCACAAGTGGCGACATATTGCTCTGTTGTTGAGTTGGCACAGCATACAGAGGGAGTACAGAGTTGGTACAGAGTTGGTACAGAGAGTACAGAGTCGGTCGAGATAGGATGAGAACCATTGGCGTACAGTATTGCAAACTCCGTACGTTAATTAAGCAAAGAAGCACAAAACATTGGGGGAGGGGGAAGGAGGATAAATATAATCTATCTAATCTAATCTTAAACTTCTATATCGCCACTTAATAATGTACAAAAGCATCAACCGATGGCACACCAAATCCAATCATTAAAGATCCAGGATTTAGGATAAATAATACTATATACCCCTTCAGTAATTATTGGGTGGGAGTGTACCTCGCAGTCCCCCCCCCCAATGATCTACGCCCCTGGATTCTGGACATTTTCCATGTGGCCTAAGAACCTGTTTAGAATTCCGGATCTTACGTCTGAAACCACTTCTACAAGAAAATGCCCATTTACCGTCTCCGATGTGGCCGAATCCGCAGACCGTTATCGCTTTCCCGGCCAGCCTCTTCCTCATCGTTTCGACAACCTCGTAGAAGCAGTCGAGAGGCAGAGAGATGTCATACTTGTAGCAGTGACCGTCATCCAACAACGACGTTGTGATGGATTCCCGAATCAACCAGATATCCTAAAAACATCCAAACATCATAGAACATAACCATAAGCACAATAATTGTGTAGAAAAATTAATGGAATATTATATAAATCCTTAATTACACTATATTGCTACATGTTAACCTGGCAACAAGGAGTACATTAATCATTTTAAAGCAATATTTAGTATTAGTTGGAGACTAGAGATACCAAAGGGAATATAATTCCCATAAGTCATTATCCTACATCAGTGGCGGCTCCGCCGGGGGGGGGCAATGGGGTCCGTGCCCCCTATTGGGTGCCTGGGGCCCCCTAGTGGCCCCCCAGTTGGGACCCTATACTTAATGCTACATACATTAAACAACAAATGGTTGGCCCCCCCATGATTAGAAGTTGCCACCTCAACGGCCCCCAACTTGCCAAATCCTAGAGCCGCCACTGTCCTACATACAGTCATACAGGTACGTAGGTAGATGTCTTAATGTCAATATATCAGTATTTTAGAAAGTATTTTAATTATTGACGGATTAGTATGTAACTTGAGTATTATTTATTACCTATTCTCTTAAGTAATTAGGTACATATGCAAATCATTTCAATGCAAATATACTGTACATGGAACAGCATTAATATATTTTACACTTTTATGCCCTACCTTAAACATCATGGACACACTGAACTTTGCCTGGTCGACTAACCACCTTGCCTATAGCTATTTCAAGAAAGATTAAACGCATAAGAATAAGCAGCTACTTCTGTACTACTTTCCAAAGCGCTATATAAATTTACGAGATTTTACTTACTAACCTTAAACTGCTATGTCCTACCCTAACCTGTGACGCCTGCTTTAACCCTTAACCTGTGATGCCTAACTTAAATTGTTACACCCAGGGATCTTTCTATGATTGTGAATTAGGGGGGTATCGACCTCAAATTGGGGGTGTCCGGAGCTAATTAGTATGCATATTGCATGCATACCATTGTCACATTACCAAATTTTGGGGGGTGTCGACCTCAAATTTTAGGGAAAAATTAGGTTGTGTTAGGGGTGTAAAAATATCCTTGGTTACACCCTACCTTAAACTGCGATGCTCCACCAGCAATGGTTCCATCGATGACTATTTTATTTTCCATAACGTTGTTTATGAACGAATTCAACTTGGCTTCGTCGTGACTCGAATCTGACCCAGAAGTTTCTATCAGAACATAGAACGGAGCAGATTTCTGCAGCGGACTGCTCTTCTTCAGATGCCGGATGGAAGACGACATCGCGTACGCATCCATGAACTCGAAGGCCGAAAGAATTTCGCTCAATTCGGATCGAGCCACGGACAGGATCTCGAGGACTTTGTCGAAACTCTCACAGGCTGTGGTTTGGAAAATTGAAGATGATCATCAAAAATTACAAATTTTACTAATTACTTGATATAACCAATTAAAACAAAAAGAAACACATTATTATTATTATTATTATTATTATTATTATTATTATTATTATTATTATTATTATTATTATTATTATTATTATTATTATTATTATTATTATCATCATCATCACCACCATCATCATCATCATAATTATATCATCATCATTATTATCATCATTGTTGTTATCATCATTGTTGTTATCATTATTCCACTTAGCCATTAGGTATATACAGTAGAACCTTGGTGGGAGGGGGCAATATTTTAGAAAACAATGCTGGGATATCGAAATCACGTTTATATCGAAATTGAGCGCCGGTCCCGCCAAAACAGTGTTAATGATACAGGAATCGGATATATCGAACCTCGGCTATATCAAAGTATTTATCACGGTCCCTTGAACTTCGATATAACGAGGTTCTACTGTAATGCCTAAATTCTTAGAAGCAAGTTGCAAAGAACAAAATGCGAAATGCAACAACAGATTTGATATTCTGTTCATTGTCATCATCATCACCACCACCACCACCATGATCATCTTCAACTGTTGGCTCATTGCCCATTGGTGGATAGTGTCAACTATACAATTTGTTGCCATTCTTATCGGTTCATTGCTCTGATCCTGTAAACTGCTTCCAAGCCGTGCTTCAATATCATCACACACAGTGGCGGTTCTAAGAATTCTTGGTGGGAGGGGGGATGCAAGGGAATTTTAGGAAGTTGGTGGTAAAGATGTAATGAATTTCTATGAAGTTGATGGTGTGGGGGATGAAATGAAATCCTGAAAAAGATTTACAAGCAAAAAAAGATCATTAACAGTGTTTTGCCCGGCAAATGTAAATAGTCCCCCTCCCCAGAAAAAGGCTGACAAGCAAAAAAAGAAAAATGTCATCAGCTATGTTTTGTATAAAAAATACCCGGCAGACATGTAGCAGCGTAACACAAATGCAGATTTTTTACCGCAAAAAATGTTACATCACTAGCAGTCTATATAACCCCTTAACTGAGGATCCTGGATATATCCGTCCCTTTTACATTGAGTTACAGTTAAATACACGGTTAAGGGGTTAAGGTTAAACGGGAACAAATAAAACTGTTTCTAACCAAGAAAAGCAAGGTTGACGGCTTTGGGCCTTGGCGGGCATAGGATCGAGACAGCAGTGACAATACCTAGGGTGCCCTCAGAGCCAATGAAACAATGTCGCATGTGGTAACCAACATTGTCCTTTCTCATAGCAGATAAGCAATCGATCACTGCGCCACTAGCGGTGACCTACAAAACAGTCGACCTAAATACATATCCTAAATACGATCCGCAACAAATAGCAGTGGCTATTCTAGCCACCCAGACATTGGGTGAAGTTAAAAAATTTTGGGAGGGAACAGACATTAGGGAGGTCATACTACTTGCCAAAATGTCATTGAGGAAAAAGTCAAACTTGGGGAAACTGAGATTTCATTTCAGACTCAAAGAAGGCCTAGAATAAACAGTGACCAAATAGAGATATATTAAATATCAATCAATCAATCAATCAATAAACTTCTATGGCGCCATTAGCATAATGCCCAGGGCATCATCCGATGGCACACCAAATCCAAATAGAATTAGAGCCAGGTCAATCCGGAAGATCAGTAATAAATTGTGGGGGGCAATCTAAGGGGGATGAGCCAAGTCAAACAGGTATGCCTTAAGACTGGATCTGAAAGATGCCAAATTGTTAGTTATACGAAGTGATATTGGTAATGAATTCCAGAGCTTAGGGCCACACACTGAGAAACAACTAGTGTCAATGACTGTACGAGAATAAGGAACAACAATTGAAAGTAATGCCAAATACCCAGTGGAGTACATAAACTTGTACGGTTCCACTATCATGATGAGTAAGTAAGAGAACGTCAAGATTATAGTGGTAACTTGTCTTAAAAGACCATGATCTGATATTGCAGGCGTGCATATTTGAATATCAGATGCAACACTTTAAACAAAATTAAACTAAGACCAGCTAGTCTTAAAAGCCATGACTTCAGTTTTTACATCCGGCAAAGATTCCTGAAAATATCTAGCCACTATGACTCCGAATATGGCTAATTTCCAGCACTGCTCCAGTTCACTGAAAAATTCACTTCCAACAGGTTGTGAACCTGCGATAGATGGAAAGGACAGCCACTGGGAAAAATGGCACGATGACTCCGACGGTGACAAGACGCGTTTTGGAACCATAAGCACCGATGTCGCGGACGATCTAAGTCTTGAGTCTGCGGCCCGCGAGGTCAGAAAAAGTGTAGCCTGGTGGCGCAGCATCTGAACATCTCGACCGATGCAAGATAATTTCTTTGACCCATCCGATGAATAGGGTATAAGCCAATGGCGCACCAAATCCAATCCAAGTTAGAACCAAGCCAAGCCGGAAAGGTTAGTCAGATGGGTGGGGAGTAATCCAATATATGGGGGGAAGTATGCCAAGATAAACAGGGACATCTCATGACCAGATCTAAAAGACAATAAAATGCTGGGATATCATGTCATTTTAGTTTGTCTTTCTGGTTGATTTACTGACCACTTCTAATCCAAGAAAAGGCTTAACGCAGCAGCCAATGGTACACCAGAAATCAAACACAATCCAAATTTGAGTCCAGTTACCATATTGTTGCTCATCCATAGTCTAATGCCCAATGTTATGCATGCCTTTTATGCTTAAAATATGGTATATTTCCAAAGTAATTTGGCTTAATTGTAAAGGCAAAAAAAAACTAAAATTACATGATATCCCAGCATTTTATTGTCTTTTAGATCTGTTCTTTGACTGATTGATTGATTGACTAATTGATTGATTGATCAACTGATTGATTGATCGACTGGTTGATTTACGCACTCACTGACCACTTCCAATCCAAGGACGGAACCATGTAGAGAACCGTACTTCAGCAGTCGTACGCCCCCCGCATTTGTCGACACATTCCCCGATGTTGCAGCTGCCCTTCGCACCGAGGTCCAGGGGCATTATCAAATCAAACTGCTGCAGGTGGTCATTCAAGTGCTCCAGTATGCAGCCCGCCTGACAAGTCAGCACACCTGAAAACATTCATAGGCATAAATGTGAACAAGTATGTTGTTAAATTGACCAATGAAATTTCACAAGTGCAGTCAGTTGCACTGCATCTCTTTGGAAACACTAGAAGTCCCAAAGGTCACAATGGCAAGTAGGCCTATTGATGGCAGTCAATTGCCGATAATGCTAATCCAGTTACCAGACAATTCTGTACCAAATGGCTCAGTCAAACAATTTGAAGAGACTCTAGAATTCCATGGTAATGAAATTTAGTAAACACAATTCATTACCATCATCATCATCATCATCATCATCATCATCATCATCATTGTCGTCGTCATCATCATCGTTGTCATCATCATCATCATCATCAATGTAACCATTATCATAATTTTTGGAGCATTTAGTTTGCTACAGCTCTATATCAAGTTTCCACAGTAGTAGTAGTAGTAGTAGTAGTAGTAGTAGTAGTAGTAGTAGTAGTAGTAGTAGTAGTAGTAGTAGTAATAATAATAATAATAATAATAATAATAATAATAGAAGTAATAGAAATAGAAGTAGTAGTAGTAGTTGTTGTAGTAGTAGTAGTAGTAGTAGTAGTAGTAATAATAATAATAATAATAATAATAATAATAATAATAATAATAATAATAATAATAATAATAATAATAGCATTAATGATAAGTGATTTATTTAATGTGTACACTTCTGCTCAATTGCTAATTTCACAAAATTGTAAACATTATGTAACTCGCTTCTGCAAACGCAAACATTACAACAATGCATGCAAACACAATTCAAAAAACCGCACGTTACGTTTGAAAGAGATTTTCAAATAAAATACAATTTAAGTAACTGAAACATTCATCACCGCTGTTTCTGTCCAAACTGATTATGTTGTTCATCAGCTGAGTGGAGATTACCACTTCGTCGAAAACCGGAACGCTCCCGCCTACCAGCCCGGTGTTACCGCCCTGGGGTACCACTGCCAAACGTCTTTCATTACAGTATTTCAGGATATCGGAGACTTGTTTTGTCGTTTTCGGTCGCAGGACGACTTGTCCAGACCCTTTAGAAAGCATTCAGAACAAATCTCCCATAAATAACTTTATATTATATTAGACCAAATAGAATGAATGGGCAAATATTGAAGACCGGATTGTCTAAACGACCAGCAAATTACATAAAACCTGTGAAACAAAAGCAGAAACAACAATTAAAAGTAAAGCCTTCCCAAGCTCTCAAGGCTAACCTCAACCTAGGGCAGCACTGATCTCCGTTTCCAAGGCCCTCAGCCAGGCAACTGGTGCATCTTAAATGATCGGGGCCAGTGTTCTCATGCAATGCGCCTGTTTACTCTGCGGATTAACCCGCTACTCAGTTGCCATCGCCACCTGGTGAAAGAAGGCTGAGATGACCTTAGGGCGCCTGCGCAGTGGCGTCACCAGGAATTTTGGTTTGGGGGCAAAAGGGGCTGGTGTGTCAGATTCATTACCCCAATCCCACACACCCTGTCACAAAAATCTTTCTCACCAGATTTGCGCGAATCTGATAGGTGGTCTGGGGTCAGGTGTGGAGGGGGTAGTTGCCCTCATTTGCCCTCCCTCCCACTCCCCAGTGGCGACGCTAATGCTCCTGCAGGTCTCGAACCCGCGACCTTCTGCTCCATTGTCCAACAACAACAACAAAAACAGCAATTATTCTTAAAGCGCTTCTTCGTCAAATTAATGCACCAAATTTGATCAAATTGTGTCGTTATTTGACAACAATTGGCAAATTTGATCACCCTCCTCCTCAAGACTCCTAAACTCGGAGAGTGATCCGTCAAAACAACCCGGCTCTGTGGAATGCGTTACCACATACCGTTTGGCAATCAGAAACTTTTACGCAAAAAACGCACTTGTTCGGACTCTCGTAACCATCTAAAGCACTCTTGACCCCTAGCCTCATATGACAATAGCGCTATCCAGTAACTAACTAACTAACTAACTAACTAACTAACTAACTAACTAACAACTTCTGTGTTGTAGGAATTCACCATCCAGTCGGTGTTGTATCGGATCGTGAAGAACCTGCGAAGACTCCGGAAGAATTGCTCTGAACCGGTCGACATCATCCCCAGTAACTGCGCTGAAGTCTGCCCTCTTGATGTGCGGGTAACGTACGGCGGTAAGTTCCGTCTTCGTTCTGCCGTCTGCCTTTGAGGCGGCAGAGGACTTGTTAACGGCAGCGACTACGCGAACGCTTTGGAAAGAGGACCGAAGGCAAACCGTCGAGCGAACTGATCTCCATACTAATCTCTGTAAGCTCATTCTGTACCAATCAGAAAAAAACAATATACAGCTGAAATTCGTTATCAGGGGCATAGCCAGGAATTTTACTGGGGTGGGGGGAAAGGGGTTAATGTGATTTGGGGGTATCAATCTTTAAAAAACTTATACTTTCCATAGAAAATCATGTTAGTGTAGGAAATACGATAACGAAATTCTATCAATGCTGTCTGTTAGTAAATGGTCAATAAAATAAGTAATTCTAATATACATTGTGTGTGTGTATGTATATATATGTATGTATATATATATATATATATATATATATATATATATATATATATATATATATATACTAACTCCAGCACTGGTTCAATTGTGTGTAAATTTCATGCAGTCCAGACAATACTCATTCTGCGTTGTCCTAAAAACAAAGGTGGCCAACATTTAATGGCTTTTTAGACCTTACTCATCATTCAGACAACTGCAGGCAGTATATCTGCTCCCACTAAGTCGGTCCTATTACCAATTATGACCAATCGCATTCCATAATTCAAAAAGAGCTACTGGTAATTATTAGTTCAGAGCACTCCACTCAATCAGAGCATTCAAACCAGACTATCAATACCTACCTAAAGATACAATTGATACAACAGTAACAGTTAAATCTAATCTAATCTCGGACTTCTATAGCGCCACTTTATAATGCATAGAAGCATCAGTTGATGGCACACCAAATCAAAATCATTTAATATCCAGGTAGATGACAGAATAAGAGAAAAAGAGGTTCTCAGTTTTGTTCTAAAATTTTGGTACTGATTTTTTCAGTGTGCACATGAGGCTGAAGCAAAAAGTTCCTGAGTATGGTGCGGCCACTAAGACAACACAAGTACAAAAAACTGTCTGAGCATGAGAAAGTGAAGGAACTAATGCAGACGAGGATCTAGTCGAGTGGTTTTTCGCATAGAGAATTTTGAATAGAGGCAGCTAGTTTCCTTCTAAGAAAGGGTTTTCTATAACAAAAGGCATTTTTAAAGTGTGTGTGGACCCCTCTTCAATTGAAAGTCAGTGAAGACTCTTACAAACTGGGGTTATGTGCTCACGTTTTGGGGGTTTTGAAACTACCCGAGCCAGTCAATTTTGAACTCGTCGGCATCTAGCAAGGTTGGACTTAGAGCTGTCAAAAGAAGGAATTGCAAAAAATCAAGACGACTAGACAGTGTGGCATTTACCAAGAGTATTGTTGTACGTTATAATAATAATAATAATAATAATAATAATAATAATAATAATAATAATAACAACAGCAGCAGCAGCAGCAGCAGCAGCAGTAGTAGTAGTAGTAGTAGTAGTAGTAGTTGTAGTAGTAGTCTGTAGTAGTAGTATGAGTATATAGTATATGATGTGACATATGATATGACATATGATATGACAGTATATGATACTACTATCATCATCATCATCATCATCATCACTTTGGATAAATATTTAACAGCTAATAGCTCATTTTGACAAAAATAGCTAATGCAAATACTATTATGATAGCTAACAAGATTTCATCATTTACTTGAAATTAATCCAGTTTCAATTTCGATTTCTTAGCTTTAAACTAAACTTTTAAAAGTCTAATCATTTTATAACAGTTATTGTTTACTAACGATCCTGGGCCCATAAGGACTATGCCTGGGCCCAAGAACCTTCAAACCGAAACTAACCCAGGACCTTTAATCCGAGACTAAATATCACTGAGATACCCCAAATGATCTCTTTGATACAATATACACGAACGTCCAATTTTATATTTATTGTGAAGCGAAAATAAATAACAGCTTAAAATTTCTTGCAGAAAATATTAGAGCAGATATTACGTGGCACATAGGCAAATAGTAAATTTTAAATGATATTAAGTCATATGAAACCTTGACAATGAACTTCAACGTAATTACAGTCTTAGACTCTTAGTATACATTTCTCTAACATTTTTTGGCTTCATCTGCATTAGGCATCATGCAGATGTTATACCGACTATCACGATGCTATTATTGTATACATTGATTTTGATGTTTCAGCCATCTATAACAACCCGATCCGCCACCTCAAGAAAGCACTGACCTTTGCCCGGCCGACAGCTTGCCTTGCCTATAGCTATTTCAGAAAAATTAAGCGCAAAAGAATAAGCAGCTACTACTGTACTATATTTATAAATCGCTATATAAATTTACGAGATTTTACTTACTTATTATTATAAAGAAGTCTTTAAATGACCATGAAAATAAAGCGCTATATGAATCATGCTCTTGAGAAAAAATATAATGTTACTGTATATGGTAAACTGGTAAACTCTTCCGCCATTTTAAATTTATTTCCGTTGAAATTTGGAAACTTTGTCTGATTTTGCCATTTCGTAAAAATTATTTTCTTTGTTCCTTTGAACTAGAAGTGTGAATATTTCTATATTTGATCATTTAATAAATTACGGATTTGAAGATTAAAATTAACGGCGCTCTGCCAACATCTGCATGACTGTCTTGTGAGGAGACCCCCTTCCCAACAAAGTTCGATACTTGGGCTGCTAATCGTTTCCATATCATAGCGTAATTTAAAATGGCTTACAGGCAGATATTTTAAAAAATTTACAGTGTTTTGCACACAGACAAGTTGTTTTGCATAACTGAGTTCACAGTGGAAACTCACTGCCCTTTGGACGTTGACTATTGCCTGACAATACTAAGAGGCTGCGCTTGCCAGCTCCAGCTACTGTTGTGCTGCCTTCCACCATTATACTTACTTTGCAGTGATTGAAAAATTTGCTGCTGACAGAGATAGATGGCGCCAATGGGAACTAGGACCTGCTTCCGGGCAGAGAACTTAAAGAAGACTTACTTAGAAACTCACCATGACAATACTCGTTGCCAGCTCCCTTACCATTATACTGCAGTGATTGAAAATTCTGCAGTTAATTTGGCAATAATTTTCTAGAAATGGGTCCACGTCGGAGACATTTCCATTAATGTCAAGATCAGAATTAGAAGGCACTGGTCCAGCAAGCATTTTTAATGTTGGTCAGTATGGTCGACTCGAAGAAGTGTGGATGGCAAGAACTCCGCCGTGCTTTGCATTCATCGTGTTTCGAAATCAGGACGACGCCGAAGAAGCCGTTCGCAACTTGAATGGACAGTAAGGAGATCTTAATGCACTTGTAAAACTAGACGCCATAGTTAATAGTTTGTCTTTGTATACAGTGATTTTGATGTTAAGCTGCAGTTTTACACCGAAACTTATACGATGGTTAACAATATATGGTACTTTCCCGTTATCTGGACCCAGTGAAGTGTAATGGCTGTTCGGTCGAACCTAACCTAACTTAACCATAACCCTGACCCTAATGCCTCTCTAGCCAACTACACCATCCCTCTACTGGGGTCCAGATAACGGGAAAGAACCCAATATACTATATGCCAGAATATGTGTGCAAGCTAATTTATATTATCATTATTGTTTGTATTTCTTATGTATTGTTATTGAATTTTTTAAAAATTAATAGTACTTATTATGCAATTCCTGGACACATACTGGCATATATTGGTATAATTTTCTGTCCTTTCAAAAACAATGTTTTATTTATATTTTTCTTCTCTTTGTTTTGTTCCATTGGCTGACGTAGAAATTTGAATGTCATTAATATGTTTTCTTTGTAAGATTTGTGCGTGTTTTCTGTGTGCAGGATAGTTGGCGGAAGCCGGATCCGCGTAAGTCTCGCCCTCCCAAGAGTTCGAGAACAAAGGCGCCGGTCGATGTTCGACACCAGCATGAAGTGCTATCAGTGCGGAGAGCGCGGCCACTTTGCGCGCGACTGTTATGCAGTGGGGCGTAACAGAAACAGGTGGAGTCCGCGCAGGAGGTGAGTGGTGTTGCCACGCTAGTTTTTTTTCCCCTCTGCCTTGGAAGCATTTGATTGTGTGCAATTGTCATTATAACCACTAGGCATTTATATTCATTTAGATTTGTTGATATTTAAGACATGTTTTATGTTAATGTGAATTTGTTTGGTTACTTTTGTATAATGCAAAAGTTATTCAATGTCAGTACGATGGGGTAAAATTTTTCTCTCATAGTGGTTAAGTGGGATCCAAAAGTACTGTAAAACCCAAGTAAGTGAGTTTTCTTTGGATAAATTGTTAATTTTAATTGGATAACTTTATGCATCTTCATTACTGGTAGCTAATGTTGAGTAGTTGATCTGGTCACGTGACTATCTACATACCGGGGTATTAACTTGTACAGGAGAGCTTCTTAGGCAAGATTCTGCATGCTTATTTAATTTTCTGGGGTGGTATGTTGTGGTTGTTGGCATACAGACAGTGATTTTGCCTTTTTCTACCAGTTTTTTGCTGTTTTTCCACCAGGAGATGGTTAAATTAATGGTAGATGATGCGGTGATGTGAAATGGTTTGTGGTCTGTTCCTTCGACTTCGTGGTTTGTGTGGCGGTAAATTGTGGTGTCTCCGCTTGTGCGTGGGAGTGCAGGGCCGGTTGTTGTTGGCCCCTGTGCTGCGTCGGGACGGCGGAAGAGTTGTAGTAAAAGCAGAAAATGGGCGGATTTGTTTAATGGTACGAACTTTATTGCTTTGAAGCGTTACAAAGGATGTTGATACCCAGGGCCTAGGACAGAGGGGCCACCGGGGCCATTTGGCCCCAGGCCTCACTTGATAAAGGGCCTCGGAATTACGGAATTATTTATTGAAATCCTGTCCTAGGCCCTGTTGATACCATCATCGTCTTAGAACCAAGAGGCGGCTTGCATGGTGTGCACTTTGTTTCATGTGTAACTGAAGTGACCTTGAGCTAAATCACTGAGGTCATTATTATGGTGTCATATCAAGGTTGTACAATGTACACGTGCAGGCCAATCTGGAAGAAGATGCTAAAAATTCATGTCTCAGGTGTCTTCTTTTTATTTTAAATCTTTTCCTTAGACTTTATTTATCTCAGTCAAGTTTCCTAAGGCCATTACAGCCTTATCTTTGCCTCTTTCCAGCAGACACAATCTTATGTCCTGTAGCTTTTGAGAGAGGCACACGACATTCTTTAAGCTTTATTCTATCTTATACCACGATCTATTGTCTCCTTATCTTGGTAAAAGCTGATTTCCCACGTAAATGCACACTCATTGTTCATAGTACCATAGTTGTTCGAGAACTAGGGTTATACTTTTAACCCCTTAACTGGGGACCCCGGATATATCCGTCCATTTTACATTGAGTTACAGTTAAATACACGGTTAAGGGGTTAATTAAGGCCTATGTTGCATGCAGGATTAGTCACTACGTGCTTTGATCATGTTTACATTAAAAGTGTAATTATTGCAAGCCGCCTCATTTGCCAACATCCAGAGTTGCCAAATGCTTTGGCCCAGTTTTTATGCATAAATTGAATAGATTTGCTTATTTCTAAGGTATTAGAGTTAATATTCTCAAGTTGTACTGTACACTTTGTTGCTTTGTAATTATTTTCTAAAATTTTAATGATTAATTGAATGGTTTGAAATAATCTAAATTCTTCTTTAAAATGTGTATTTACAAGGCTATTTATCAGATTTTTAGCAGCATGGCAACTCTTTAGCAGTAGCAACTCTGGATTGAAGAATACAAAGTTTTTCACTTATATTGCATTTTATATTGAAATTTCTATCAAATTTTCATTCAGCTGGTTAAAAATTCTTGTGTGATTAACAGTTCAGGTGAAGCTTCCCTCTTCCCCCCCTCAAAAAAAAGCTCATGTTTCCAAGGAGAATTTCTACTGGTTTTTTTCATGTTTCATAACTAGACTGATGTATTATTGGCTTAAGAAAAACTACATGAGAATCTAAATTGCATGTGTACAAGAATATGGAAAGTGTCATCATAGGGCATTTGAATTATCTTGGATGGAATGCCCTGGAAACAGCATTTGGGTTTATCGATGACTCTAAATTTTGCGATTATCTAAATCTATTCTGTTTTAGATCGCGTTCTCCGAGACAAAGACAGTGCTTTGAGATCTCATCCATCTCGATCCAGAGTAGGCAAAAAGATCAGACAGGCCGAAGATAAGGATGACAAAGGGAAACAGTGCGGAGAAGAATTGCTAAGCGAAAGGCACTCGCGTGACAGACTGTCAAATGGCAAGCGTTCTAAGGACAGGTAAGAAAAGAAGGACGGGGTAGAGTGGTGTGACGTGAAACCTCTGCTATTTTTTATTATTTAATATTTAGACTGGTGATTAGGTACTTTCCCGTTATCCAGACCCCAGTGAAGTGTAATGGCTGTTCGGTCGGGAACCTGACCCTAACCTAACCATGACCCTAACCTGACCCTAACCATAACCGGGCCAACTAAACCATCCCTCTACTGGGGTCCCGATAGCGGGAAAGAACCGGTAATTAATTCAGTTTTTATCTTCCAACTAAAAACACTTGGTAATAATTATTCATTTTTTTGAATTATTTAATATTTAGAAACTGGTTCAAAATTTCTTCCTTTCTTCTTGGACCCCACGTCATGGTTTAAATGTTCTCAAGTGAAGTGTAATGCCTTTTCGGTCAGGAACCTGACCCTAATCATAACCCTGACCCTAACCTAGCCCTGACCCTAACCATAACCTTAACCATAACGCCTCTCAAGCCAACTACACCATCCCTCTACTGGGGTCTGGATAACGGAAAAGAACCAAATTCCACATTTGGGGAGAGTTTTCAAAAATTTTATTCCACACTAAAAGGGTTAATGTTGTTTACAGCCCTAGTTACAGTTACACTACAATAAAAATTCTGTGATGTTATGCTGCAGTAAATTAAAGTGCAGGAGTACAGTAGTCGTAGAATAACTAATTCTGTGTTGCCAATTGATGTGTTACTGTAGAAAGTCTGATGAGAGGATGGAGAAAACAAGCGCTGTACGTGAAAGTGGCGCAGAGGCCGATGCTGCTGAGTCGTTGTGAAGTGCAAGACTGAGCCCATCATCGGTGTTGACTTTATGATGGACATGGTTACGGACAAGATTACTGTCTTCTCTGCCTTTAATTTTCGTTCGAAGTGATCGATCAGAGAGAGACAAGGCAAAAATATTTTCTCTAGAACTTTTGCCGAGATTTTTGCGATTGTTCGAGACCTTGGCTAAAATTTCCAGACTTGATATAGCGTTAGTGTTCTAATTTGCTAAACATAGTGTTCGGTTTTTAAACTGTGGCAAGCCAGCAGAGAAAGTGTATCGGATGTCATTCCAAATATTACCCAGAAAAGCATGCGGTGTTTACTGCCCAGTTAAGGTGTCGATTTAAAATATTGATTTTGATAAAAATTAAATTTACCTATTTGGTAGAAAACACAAAATATTACTATTTTGAGGTGTTTTGCAGCATCACTCATACCTTTGGCATTTAGAATTGTTACTATAAAAGATATACTGAACTGTTGAGGAGACTACATTTGCAGAATCTCAGTATTTCATTATAATGTATTCTCTGTTCTAAAGGATTGTAAAACTTTCTTTAAAAAAAACTGCTTAAACTTGCTGGCTGCATTAGTAGTGGAAGTTTGTTAGCAAGTGATTGTGATGTAAAGTATAGTAATTGTGAATGACAAAACATATTCACTTTTTTTAATGGATTTATGAGCAACTATGCACTTAAATGTTTGGTCCAGCAGTTATTTGTCTGCATGGGATGGGTCTGAAGTTTAACATGGCAAAATTTAGGATAGAAAACCATCCAGTTTTAACCATTTTGCCTGATGGTCTGTATAACCAATATGTTATGAAGGCAGAAATATTGGTCATATGGTTGTTATGGAGAAAAATGATTAACAGTTCCAAACATAGATAGCTTTGTTCTTTTTTTATCAGGTATTTTCATGGATGTTTTTATATGACTAATTGAGTTGGGGTTCAGATGTAGCCAACTACCTGGATTCACTCCAGTCTGTTGACTATATTGCATTTGTATCAAAGTTCTGTTGTAAATTGATCATAATAATAATTATATATTGAAGCCCATAGATAAATATTCAGTCAATTGATTATCAGTAAATTTTATTGTAGCAAAACATTGTTATAATACCAGACAAGACAAAATACAGAAAGAATAAAATACATTGCCAAAAATCACAGAATTTGAACAGCCTTGTATTATATTATTTGATAAGTTCTCTCTCTAGGCCAAGCCAAACTGGTTTTTGCCACCCAGGGATGACATTAGTGAGATTAGTGATTGCCTTCCTCACAGGCAATTGGGATTGAACAACTTGGCCATGGTTGCTATGCAGTTGCTAGGGTCATATTCAAGCCCGCTACCCTAAAGGGCAGAAGATGGCAATGGTAGGCTGACAGAGCAAGTTTCAAGCCCCATTGGCGCCCCTAGTGGCTTTCACACAGGCAGTAATGCCTCCTAAATCACGGTATGGTTTTTAGTCCTCTGACTGCATGGCAAGAATAGTATTGCAACACGTATATAAGATCTGTCAGGAGTAATCTAAAACATGTTTTAAAATAATTGGAGAATGCAAAATGTCAAAAAGATCGACGTAACATTGACTCAACTGTAATAAAATTTGTACTAAAAAAACTGTAAAGAACAACTACACAATGGAATGATCATGATGAATGTGCAGGCCAATATATAAAAATACACCCTTAAAGGCAATTAAACTGCACCAGATCCAAAGAACAGTCAAAATAAGGGTCCATCCATATCGTATGTATGCACTGAGGGATCGGGGTTGGATTTTGGAGATTCTTTCCTATGTACGCTATGTGCAACGGGGGAGGGGTGAAAATAGGACTTTTGCATACGTACTATATGGATGAACCCTAACTGCAAAAATAACATTTTAAAATATTCATCAGCCATTAACTACTGTATGTTCACAGTAAAATACTTGAATGTCTAATCTATAATATGTACAAACAAAGATATGTATTAAGGCATGATAAGGTTAATTAAAAAGTCTAGAATGATCTAGAGAGCTTTCATTCACGCTAAAATTTCAGACAACACAAGCCCATGAATGTTGAACTCTTCCATACTGAAATAAAGTCAGAATAAAATCCAGAGTAAAAAATGCAGTGTAATAGTAAAATTTGTATAACATCTCTGCTTACAACATCCAGAAGCACTGGTCATCATTAGTGTTTCTGATGAAGATAATAATTATTATTATTATGCACTTCTATAGTGCCAGTTCTAACACCCAAGGGTATCAACCAATGGTACTGCAAATCAGGGTTATTTCTAGAATTATCAATTTGGGGGGATGTTGGTGAATTCTGGAGGTCCCCTGCCAAAAAAGTCTGACAAGCAAAATAGTCATCCCATAGCTGAGATTTGGAGGTGTCGGTCTCAAATTGGAGGTTTTAGGGGGTTGTAAAAATATCCCTGTTTCAAATCCATCTGCAAAAGACCAGGTCATTCCAGAGATCAGTCAGAGGGAAAGAGTAAGACCGACTATGAAGAAATAGGACTCCTAGTACCATATAAAATTCTCTGATACAAGCTGGGACTTGAATATATGGCCTGCTGTTGCAATAATCTGAAGACAAGACAGCAGCCATTGTTAACTGAATTTAGCGGTTATAAGTAAGTCAGTAAAATCTTGTGAATTTCTATATAGCACTTTCAAAAGCAGGTATCAAAGTAGCTGCTTATTCCTAGGTACTTAATCTAGAGTTGAAATAGCTATAGCTGAAGTTTAGTGGTCAGCCGGGCAAGGTCAATTCCAGAGATCAGTCAGAGTGGGAGTGGGGTAGCAGCAAGGCAGACAATGAAAAAAGAAACAGAGACATGATTTAACTCTAGATTTAATAAGAATTGGATCACACTACCTCAATTTTGTGTCTAATTGTGGCAAAGCGGCTCCTAAGCTTTTGAAAATTGTCATTTGCAACTCGTGCCTTCCACGGGTTTGGACACCTCTGCTGCAGACTAAAGAAAGTCCAGTAACAATAGCAAAGTAAAAGATACCTGGATATCTGTAAGCTCTTTGTGGAAGCGCATTGTAATTGGTGCGCCTTCTGACATGGTTGGTATCTGCAAACTGGTTTCGTCGTACAGAATGCTCTCAACCGGACAGACGATACAGGCGGTTCCCGCACCAAACAATTCCTTCAGCTAATGCAAAATAAAACTGGCATTACAAGATGGCAGAGTGGGTTGTGTGATGGTAGGGATGATGGAGCGATGTTCAAGTCCCGTTAGTGCCCCTAGTGGTTTTCAGTTTTCACACAGGGCCATCAAGAGAAATTCTGGGCCTTCATGCCATCAAATGATGCCTTGATCATAGTGGCACAACAAAAGTTGATTGCTTGATTGATTGATTGATTGAACCACGGTTAAAATCCACTAACTTACAGCATTAAGAAATCACAGCACTCTACCCATGGTGGTTTTTGATTGAGACTGATGGGGGAAAAGATTGCCAATTCCCCAGTTTTCCATTATCTCTTGTTATTTAAAGAGTGTTACAAGTCAGTAAGCAGTGAACAAGAATACCTCTCTCCCTCCCTCTCTTTCTTTCCCTCCTCTCTCCATGGCTCCCTCCCTCTCTTGTTCTCTCCCTCTCTGCTTCCCATCCCTACTAAGTCTACCTTAATAGAGAAATTGCAATAACTGGCTAAAACTTAAAAGTAAGCATTTGTACAATTACTATAAGAAATTTCAGTAAAATATCGCTGGAACAAAATATTTCGCACTGGAACTCTAGTGGTGAAATTTTACCCGTTTTTCTTTTAGTGCAGTGACAATTTCTTTCATGTACAGAGATCGCTCAGTCACTTTGAATTCACCCTGAAAATATTTAGGAATTCATGTGGTAAATCACACAAACTGCTGCATCAAGCTATTATTCATCCAAGTGCTCTACATTTCTAACTTTTAAAACAATGCCATTTAACCGAATTATCGCTAGTTAAACTAACAAGATAACTGCAAGACCAACGGCAACTGTACTGCTTGGTGTATGGGTTGATCTGTCTTTTAATTTATTTTCCTGCAGTTGACAATTGACTTGTAAAAATGTGCATAGTATCTGTCATAATAATGCATATTTCTGTAGCTAGACCATGAAGTATGATACCATTGGTGTAAACTTGGATGAAAAAATGGGGACCCAACCCCAATAGCCTCCCCTTCCCTATGGTAACCTCTGAAAACGTTGGAGGGTTTGAGCCTAGAGGTCTAATTGTAGATTTTACATCTGTGTAAACTCAGTATGTAAAACAAACATAGAGCAGTAACATGCAAAAATAGAGAAAAACAATGGAAACTCTAAAAATTCTGACAGATGCATCAGGATGTGTGGAAGGCCTTCAAAATGTTTAGGAGACAAAAGTGTCTTGTGTCATCTGATTGCAGTTAAGGGGATAGTTAGATGAAGGTGGAACACACACATATATGAATCATTAAATAGAAAATATGCTGGCATTATCTGAGCATTACCCATCCTCTGGCAAGATCCAATAGACTTTGTCGAGTGATCCCAGGAAGTATAAGACCTTTATCCAATGACGGCGTAATAAGTTCCTTTTCTAGAAGAATTCAAAAGTAGAAAAGTGTCTCTTTTGTTGTTAAGTAAGCAAGTAAAACCTCGTGAATCTCTATAGCTCTTTCAAAAGCAGGTACCATAGTACCTACTTATTCCTAGGCACTTAAAATTTGCCATTGAAATAGCTATAACCGAAGTTTAAGTGGTCAGCCGGGCAAGGTCAATTCCAGAGATCACTCAGTGGAAGTTGGGAAGCAGCATGGCAGACTATGAGAAAATAAATGGAAAGAGATGTGATTTGTGATTTTAATCTAGATTTGATGGTAATAAGATGTATCGTTGGACAAAAATCATCCTGAAAATTGTACGTGAACAGACATTTCCTTCTCAACAATAATTACCTTAAAACTGCAATAAACCAATGGTTGAATAATGTATTTTAAAATGCAGCTAAACTGATACCACTATTTTAGAATTTCACTTCCAAAGCTCTTTAATGAAACATTCAATTTAGGTACTAGAATTGTCACTATGAACCTGGACAATCTCCTGCAAAGATTGATTTTAATTGATTTTGTCATCAGCTATTATAAGCAGATCTACCTGAAATTAATGTAACACTTGATGCAAGATGCATCAAAATTGGGGTAGAATATTAGTAAAATATATTCTAGCATCATCCTTGTTATCACCATCATTATCAACATCATTATATTTATTAACTATGTAGACTGTTTTCATAATCAGTCATAAGCAAATATAACTAGACACTTCATCATCTTATATAAAATAATACCGTCACAGGAAAATATCTAAACCTGACCATCATACCTCCTTTTTCATTGATCCAGAATGCGAATAGATTCATTGTTCCAACCTCAGTGACTTCATGATCCGGTCCGTACAGCCAGAGGACCTGCTGACAGTTGTGTTTTGCAGCCTCTATTTGTGGACCAATTGTTGGGCCATAATTACTATCAATACAACAAGACCACGACATTGTAAGTCTGAAGAAGATGATAACTGTTAAAGCAAACCCATTCCATTATCACAAGACACAGTTGATGGTGAAATGACTGCATACTATGTCAGATATATTTACTCATTTTACTTACGACCCCATTTTGTATCCTCCACATCCACCTTCCCATGCTCGAACAAATTTCGGGCTTGCCAGCAGCGAGACTGGCTTGAAGCCAGTTGTAAAGTATGGCCCAACTGGGCCAGCGATGACAAACAGAAGCGCCGCCTTTGATTTGTGGACCCCAATACATGCCTTAAAAACAACCAATCAATTAATCACTCAATAAACTTCTATAGCGCCACTATCATAGTGCCTAGGGCATTAGCTGATGGCGCACCAAATCCAATCCGAAATAGAGCCAAGTCATGTTGGAAATGTAAGAAAATGCAAAATAAACAACTTGCCCAGTTACATGATTACTATTAACAGCTGTTAAAAGCTGCTGTTATGTACCAGGTTGGCCATATTCACAACAGTAAGAAGCCAACTGCTTGCAAACAGTAGGTCACAACACAGAACCCATCTTGACAAACCAGAGGAAGTTTATAATGGTCGTTAAGAAATTTTATAGTCAACTTGAAGCTAGTTGCAGACAATCTTGAAAATGGTCTCACCGAAAGTAAACTCACTTGGAAAATAAAACCACTTAAAATGCAAATCATAAAACAGAACAGGATGCTTTTTAAATACACAAGCACAGTACCTCAGTTGCAATGAGTGTAGGCCTGATGTAAAGCGTGCTGGTTTGTGAATATGGAACCCATTCTTTTTCAATTTCCACCAGTTTTCTGATACACCTTATCAGTTCGTCACCATTAAACGTCTACATTACATCCATTAAGATGTTACCACATTTCAAAATACCACCCATTCAGATTATATACTACAGGACGGCATGCTTTATAATACCACTGAAGACATCAAAATGTAATTGCATTTATATATATATATATATATATATATATATATATATATATATATATATATATATATATGGTATATGTACGGTATATACATATAAAAGGTAAAGGTAAAGGTAGTCCCATACTCGATTTTCGAGCGTTGGGGCCGGTGCTGATCTCCGGTTACTAGGCAAGCGGCAACGCAGGTGGCTTGCGCCATTAATCTAGAGTAGGTTGCCATTACTTTCTCTAGACCCACGTTTTACCCTTCGCAGCTGAACGCTGCTACCAATTTATCGACGCCTAAGCGATGAACGGCTTGGTTGGCCGCCGGCACCACGGCTAGAATCCGGGATGGTCACCCATCCAAGTACCAACCGCGCTCGACGTTGCTTAACTTCGTGTTCTGACGGAACCGATCACACAGCGCCAAGTAGGCCGGTTCATATATATATATATATATATATATATATATATATATATATATATATATATATATAAAAAAATTGCAATTATGCACAGGTATAATCAGTGGCATCGCCAGGATTCCGGAATGGGGGGTCCCTTCGACATTTTACACCTAAAAGGTCTTGACAAGCAAAAAACAATTGTCTCAAATGCTTTAAACTCTACTACCTACACTTTAGTTCCATCTAGTGAGTTTCATCAATCTTATACTGCCGTCGCCCTTGCCCAAGTACTCACCGGTTTTGGACGAATCTCAAGACCGGTCCCCGATTCCGAACAGAAGGGCAGGACCCCGTGCCCCCATGGCTATGCCAATGTATATAATTCATTAAAACAAAGAGGGTAAATTTCAGATTGGTTCAGCCAAGATTGTCTGCACAAATCCAAATAACACATTCCAGTAAACTACTGACTTAGCTAGCATAAACAAATTTCAAACACTTAACAACTACACAGGTTTAGTTAACATTAGGAGCCACGGTAAGATAAATATTGTCAAGAAACAACACTTCCATATATTTAGGTCTGATACAGACCATATTGCCAGTCATTAATTACACTACATTAAGAATTGTGAAGCATAAAGTGCATACGACAGCAAGAAGAGTTGTTTTATAACAGTGGTTTTCACACAGGCTAACATAGCCTACTAAACCACTTAAAATCATATTATTATTATTATTATTATTATTATTATTATTATTATTATTATTATTATTATTATTATTATTATTATTATTATTAGAAAGATGCTCGCTTCGCTCGCAGTGCAGGATAATACTAATCCAATACCTATACCTAATACCCAATCATTGAATTCATGCTGAACAACATTTCAATGATGTACTGTACATACGCCACCTAGCCAAGCTCTGCGCCACATAATAATTAGGCCTATGTACGTTAAAATCACGCAACTGTGACCATTTGTGACGCTGTACACGTATTTTTTGTGTACGTTAAAATGTACGTTAAAATTGCGCAACTTCCTTAAGCTACGAACAATTGTTACCAATAGCAACGTCGTCGCACGCCCAGCCCTCTGACGCTGCAATGACTCGACTAAACCGTGCTAAACGCTTCTTCGTCAACCAATGAGAACGCTTGAAGGTAACAGAGAGACATACAGAACAAGGATCTTAATATTATAGATTATTATTATTATAGGTCAGTCAGAAGTACTTAGACTCACTGGCAGAGTCGCTCTTTGTGCCGTGACGTTCATGCGTTTCATGTTGAGCTCTGGTCGAAATAACCGTATTTTGTTATCAACACCACGATATGCTTTTGTACCTTCGAACAACTGGAAGTAAAAAGGAAATCACTACAGGGAAAAAACTGCATCACTTCGTTCACTATTTACAATTCTATATCGAGTGCCTTTTGACTATGGCCAAAAATTAATTTTCACCGTACGGGGGGTATTGGTTGCTAATTTGTACGTACGCATAGGGGTGGTAAAATGTACGGTGTGCAACCAGTGGCGGCTCCACAGGGGCCTCGTGCCCCTATCGAGTGCCTGGCCCCCTGTTGGTACCTTATACTTAATACTACATACCTAACAACAAATGTTCGCCCCCCCATGATTAGAAGTTGCCACCCCAACGGCCCCCTACTTGCCGAATCCTGGAGGCGCCACTGTGTGCAACAGGGAGAGGGGTAAAATGTTTTTTTGCGTACGTACTATATGGATGGCCCCATAATGCTTTACCAAGGCTGGAAAAATCTAGGTTTTTTAGAAACAGAATTTAGGTCTTTAGGTTTTTAGGCTTTAATATTTGGCATGTCAACACCCATAAACCATTCTTTATATTCTTGTCACATACAGGGGCGGCGCTAGGGGGTGGGTCCGCGGGTCCGGACCCACCCAGCCTCGGGCAGGGGCACCCAAGCAAATCGTGCAATTATGCAGAGAAATTTTGATTGGGGAGTGAGGGGTAGTCTGAGCAGGGTCCTGGCTGTGTAGATTGCATTAGACCCACCCAGTCAACAAAACCCAGCGCCGCCCCTGGTCACATATGTGCTCTGCTGTCTGCGGAGAGTACAAATGTTGGAAAAGACTAAAGATGAGGTTTTTTAAAATTTTAGACTTAAAAACCTAAAATCTAATTTTTGACTTTATTAGGTTTAAAAAAACTAAACCCCTGGGTTTTTAAAACCGCACTTTCCAGCCCTGTGCTGCCCTGCAAAAGAGACGCAAAGTCTGAAGCAGGCATAGGCCTAATCAGTGTTTATTCTAGGCCTGTTTGGGGGGAAATCCCCAAGTTTTAAAATCCCCCTCAAATTTGTATATGTTGGATTGGGGATGGAAATCCCCAAAAAAAAAGCGTGGAGAGACAAATCTTGTCCCCCCAAACATTTCAAACTCCCCCCATGTCAAGGTGGCTAGAATAAACACTGGGCCTAATACATTACCTCGGTTGCATAATGAAAGACTTGGGCAGATGGATGAAGCTGGAGGTTATGAATCGGGGATATCCTCGGTCGACCCCATCCCGCCGATTCGGTCCATTCGACCTCTAACATGTGATCCGACCAATTCTGACCGAAGATCAGCTTGTTCGGATCGGGCTTTGGTCTCAGGTCCGACTCTTTGCATAACTGAACTTCCAACTCAGAAGCCTTGAACAGAACAGAAACTTGGACAAGTAAGTAAAATGTCGTATATGTATACAGCGCTTTAATTATTTCGGAAGTCAGTCAGACAGTGTCATTTTATCCAAATGGTCATCATGGTTGGGACGTTACGCGAATTTTTAAAGGCAGGGCCGCCGAGAGAAATTCCGGGCCCCGGAACAAAAAAATTTGCGGGCCCTTAAAAAAATTTATCAGCTCTCCAAAAACAGCCTGACGTACAGCAAAAAACGTTGTCAATTCTCAAAAAATGCACCCTCACAAGCAAAAAAACCTTATCGTCACCGGATCTGGGCCCCTGAAAACTCCATGGGCCCCGGTACAATGTACCGGCTGCACCCCGGGCCCCTCTCCTCAGGCCTGTTTAAGGGCTAACATTCTCAAGGTCTCTGCCAGAAAGCATGTCCTGGTTCCCATTGGCGCCGTCCTTCTCTGCCATCAGCTTGGGTCTTTAATTCTTTATAGACGTCATTAGTCAGCTTCCATTGCACTAGCGATGTACAGGGGCGTAGCGACGGGGGTATATCGGTATATATTCCCCCAAAATCAGTCTACCTTCAAGTTTTGTATGTGATTTACATGTGGTTATAAGTAGTTTATATGGTTTATGTGATTTATAGTTAAGTTCTCATTTCTCATTTCTTGGGCACGGTTCGAAGAGCACATCACTGCAATATACAATATGTTACTAATTTGCTGACGGAATGTGGCTAAAAGTATCCTATGACGTCATCTATCCAAAAGTTCACTTCTAGATCGGCATCTGCAGATTCTCAGCTCGTAAATTTAGTGTTTGCAAGTGAAGAGGACCTCTGAAAGTTTACCGTCCAGACATTTCACTTTTTAGTGATAGGCTAACACGCACGGTTTTTTCTGCAAAGCCAAGCAAGATAATAGCAGCCAGAAACGTAGCCTATGTGACAACAGTGGGAATGTACCAGGTGCACATGTGGTCCGATAAGGCCAAATTTCATATTTCAAAATTCAGACAAAAGTCACCAATCCAATATGAACTAAAATGATATTTGATGTTTCAATTATGACAATTTGCCCATCACAATACACACTACCACTTACCACTCACTGTGTGTGTGTGTGTGTGTGTGTGTGTGTGTGTGTGTGTGTGTGTGTGTGTGTGTGTGTGTGTGTGTGTGTGTGTGTGTTTGGGGGGAGAGAGAGACAGACACAGAGAGACAGAGAGAAAGAGAAAGAAAGAAGAAAGAAAGAGAAAGCGAGAATGAATGAATGAATGAATGAATGAATGAATGAATGAATGAATGAATGAATGAATGAAAGGGGACGTCAAAATTTGGGGGCGCCAAAATTGGGTATTTGGGTAAGTAAAATGCATAATAAAGAAGAAGAAACATGTGCGACGACCTTCGTTTTTTCTTGCTCGTCAGCACTACATGAAGAGGGGCGCTGTAAGACTTGAGGGGCGCCGAAAACAATGTGACGACCTTTTTTCATTTTTTCTGCTCATCGGCAGTCTGGAGGGGCGCCAACGGTAGCCTACACTTTGTCCCCGGGCGCCGGATACCCTAGCTACGGCTCTGCCCAGATTTGAGCCTCAAAATGCATAAAAACCGCCAGAGTAAATATACAATGACAAAGTCGTATTTTAAAATGTCTTCATTGCACTCAACCCAAAGCAAACACCGCTACGTAAAGAGTAAAAAGGTAAAGGTATATAGTCTCCGCTACTCGATATACTTAAGAGTACCGAGCATGTTAATTTCAACTTGAAAGTCCACTTGATGCCCATTAGTTCCTATGTTGACTCTAAGACTGTCATATAATTCTGCTCAAGCGTTTTATATTTGCAGAATTTACTGCATTGTCAACAGCAGATATTTTAGGAACTGCAAGTTGAGCAGCAGTTTCATGTTTACTATACTAAACAGTCTAAGCTGGTAAGTAGTCACTATAACATCATAATATGCAGGGCGCCCATCCCCCTGGCTGCTGGAAGCAGGTTCCCCCTTTCCTGTCCTCCCTTTCCTCTCCTGCTGCCCCTAAACGGGGTCCGGCAGGGATTTATCTACACCACATTATTATTATTATTATTATTATTATTATTATTATTATTATTATTATTATTATTATTATTATTATAAAAAAGTAGCCGTATAAGACTCGACACTGAACATTGACAATCCCCATCCCCGCAAATTCATGGAAAAAAGTCTGGGGTCCGGGGTATAACCCCGAAAATTTTTGAAATCAATAGGTGCTCGTAGGTGAGTTTCAGTGCATTTTGGACATTAAATCGCATACTTTGGTGCACCAGGATAGGTCTCATACCAGTAACTTCTAATTCTTAATTTTTGAAATTCCAACAGCCACAAAGCACTATTAAATGTAAGTTGAAACTATGGAGAGATGTCGCAGTAATTGTGCTGTCAAACTATTTAAAATTACCTGCAAATTATCTATTGGCAATATGACTACATCCAAATGCAAATAAAATAAATGCTACTTTTAGTATTTATTTTAAAATTAGATTTCTCCAACAGCCACACCTACATTATTTTACATAGATGATAGAGGCATTAAAGCTGCAACAACTGCAAATTGGGTAACTAGACTTAAATTACTGAAACAAGCAAATTATAATTATTATTAACAGTATTTAATTGCATCGTTTCACAGTTTTAAGTGGATTGTAGTTTGTTGATGGAGGTCTTTAATTTGGAAGGCTGCAGTAGTGGAGGGAGTTGCAGTAGTCTAATTTGGAATGTATACTTCATGTGAGTCTATTAGTTTGTTATAAACGATTTATATTTCACAGGAAGTTTACACTCTTCATCGTTAGAATGACTACGTAAAAGTTACAATAATAATAATAACATTTTATGAATGCCTGATAATAATGAACTTGAGCTTGAATTGAGTACCGGTAATCTTATATGAAGTTACAAAATTGCACTGCAATAAAGCCAGTAATTGCGCAGTCATTGAGGGGCCTATTGAATTAATATACTACTCTAACGTGATACTGCAAAACTCAGGGGAATTTCTTCCCCTAAATTTTTTCAGGAAGCATTTGCTTCCTTTCCCACTTTGTGTGGGCGCCCTGATAATATATATACAGGGATCAAGACATTGTGGCCTCTAAACCCTAATAATAATAATAATAATAATAATAATAATAATAATAATAATAATAATAATAATATATATACGATGACGATAATAATAATAATAATATACTATTATTATTTTTATTATTATTATTAATATATTATTATTCTCGTCATCGTCGTCGTCGTCATCGTCATCATCATCTGATTCATTATCATTCTCCAGTCCCTCTTTTCTGATCACCTGCCAGTCCTGTCTGAACAGTGGCTATTCTAGCCACCTAGACATTGGGGAGTTAAAATTTTTGGGGGACAGACATTGGGGAGGTCATGCTACTTGCCAAAATATCACAAATGTTTGGGGAAAAATTCAAACTGGGGGGCAGAGTCCCCCCAGAGAAGGCCTCAAATAAACACTGTTGCCTAAAGAATCTAGTCTGCTTTTTCTTTATGATCGCCATTAATCTTGGTTCTGTTTCCCATCAATATGCAAGAATTCTTTCTGTGAGAACTTATTGGTTCGTTTATCCGTCCAAATGTAGGCCTAACTTTTAGCATTCTCCTGTAGAACCACAATTCTGTGGATTTCACTTTTAAAATACTAGCTCCTACCAGTGTTTAACCTAGGCCGTTTCCGGGGGAAAATTGCCCTTTTTCCCCGTCGGAAAATTTAAAATCCCCCCCCGGAAATTTAGGAATACTACATGGACTAACAGCGGCCCCTAGCAGAATTCCCCCCGGCTTTGTCAGTTTCCCCCCCCCTCCCGGCTTTTTCAGTTCCCCCCGGAGTCCAGGAGTCTAGATTAAACACTGGCTCCTACTAGCCTACTACAGGTTATTTCCGGTTTTCTAGTAGCATAACACTAGCATAATTTTAAATTCTAACATGCTAGCAAGGGCGTTAGACTCTGATATAGGCCTAGGCCTACCTTGAAGGTAGAAGCAGCCGTGGAACTGGCGCACCTGAAAGACTGTGGCGACTGGAAGAGACCTTTGACGCAACGTCTTAGAGCCAGCATGGCACAAACGAGGCTACAAAATCATCAATATGTAGTCACAGGGTTAATATTTCTAGGATTTTCAATTTGGGGGTGTCGGTAAATTCTGGGTGTCCCCTGTCCAAAAAAAGTCTGACAAGCAAAGAAAAGATCATCCCAGAGCTGAAAATGGGAGGTTTTGGGGGTGTCGGACCGTCGGTCTCAAATTGGGGGTGTTAGGGGGGTGTAAAAATATCCCTGATAAGTCAACAGTTCAATAGCTACGGTCTAGCCTACAGAAGCTTCCAAACTAAGTGCTCTATTCATACATGTGACTTATCACGCAAAGATTATTCTAATGCTAATATAGTCCTATACATGCACATACATATCACACACAGACACACACACACACATTTCCTCCATGGCTGCAACGTCCCAACCACTGACCCCTTGGATTAAATGACCTTGCATGAATGACCTTCACCTTTGGCTATAGCTACTTCATTCTAAGATTAAGCGCATAGGAAAAAGGAGCTACTTCGGTGCTTCTTTTGAAAGCGCTATAGAAATTAACGAGATATTACTTACTTACTTACTTATATATAATGTAGGCCCTATATATATACACAGAGTGGGGAAATAAAACAGGTAATAAAAATAATTCCAGTCCGAATGTTCAATAATAATTTCTCAAGGCAAAGTTGAAATCATGTCTCTGCATAGGCGTCGTAAACTTCTATTAGGCCTCTGTGGCCTGGTCTCTTCCCCCCAATTCTCATTTTTGAAAGCCCAGGTTTGGCGCCTCCCCAGACCTCGGCGCCCGGGGACATATGTACCCCCTGCCCCCTAGCTACGCCTTTGCAGCGATCTCTATCCTAGACTGCACGCAGCAGACGATCTCTCCTGATCGGGCAGTCCACGTGGCCATGTTGTCCATCCATCCACTCTAACCCTAACCCATAAAGTTGTCTTTGCTTTAGAAATATTCACATTAAGAGCGTCACGCGGTTCATAAATATTCATATGACCTTCTGCCTTTTTGCAGAAAAAAAAGACGCATCCAGCATACTGTATTCTTGGTCGTCCGCGTCTTCTTACTCTTTCAACGAGTCCTGTTAGGACACTGCTTTCAATAATAATTATGCTGTGTGGTTGTCCTGTGACACGTCCAAAGTACAGTGGCGGCTCTAGGCTTTGGCAAGTGGGGGGCCGTTGGGGGGGCAACTTCTAATCATGGGGGGCCAACCATTTGTTGTTTAATGTATGTAGCATTAAGTATAGGGTCCCAACTGGGGGCCACTAGGGGGCCAGGCAGTCAATAGGGGGCACGGGCCCCCCTGGCCCTCCCCGGTGGAGCCGCCACTGCCAAAGTATTTCAGCCTCCTTGACTTTATACGATGTAATAGGCCTAGTTCTTTCTCGGTTCTGACCATATTATAGGGCCTACACTTGTTCGTTTGTTAATAACTTTGTCCGTGGCATGAGTCGCTGTTTCCTTTGGCATTTATTCTCAAAACTTCGAAGTCTGTGTGCGATTTTCAGTTTCTTTTCTTATAACGTCGAAGATTCGCGTCCATATGTTGCCACAGGTCATATACCAAGGCTTTCGTAATAGCATAAAGAGTTTAATAATAAAGGTTCCATATGGACCCAGATGATTAGCTCTGAACTGCGCCCTCATTTAGTTGTTATCAGCAAACGCTAAATCAATTTAGCAAACACTATATCAAGCTATCAAACACGACACTAATATCAAGCTATCAAACACTACATCAAGATATCAAACGCTATATCAAGATATCAAGCACTAACTTATATCAAGATATCAAACATTATATCAGTATATCAAGCACTAACTTATATCAAGATATCAAACATTATATCAAGATATCAAACACTAGGGCTTATGTCAAGAAAAAGTTACGCTACAAAACATAGCTTTTTCGCATAATAAAACTAACTTGAATGGTAAATCAAGGTAAATCAATGACAGCCGTTTACCTGAAGATGATGTACTACAAACGGCGTTGTAATTATAAAACACCTGGTCGGCAGCAGCAGTACTGACTAGTTCTAGTCGCGATGACGCGCTGCTCTAATTATGTAAGTAGGCCGATGTGACTCACGCAGGTTGCCAGCCAATCATAGAACGAGTCTTACATAAGAGCGGTGGCTAGAAGGTGTGTTCTAAGACCGGCGAGCTTATTGGGCAGATTTCAGAACACGGGACCGGTAGTAGGGGGAGGGGGGTTCTGTTCAAGGACGATTTCGAATAACATCTTATTCTTATGTCGACCTTCGGCGTAGTTTTTGTCCTAGTTTTCTTGTTTTTGCATTGTTTTAATTAACATGAATGTAGCCAGGATTTTAGGTTTGGAGGGGCTGGTTCAAAGCCCAAGATTCACTCCCTTCCCTTTCTTTTGAGCCCGCAATGCCATTTGGGCTTGAATTCATTTTGGGGCGGATAGGGGCTAGCTTCAGACTTGGGGACTTGAGCCCCAAGCCCATGCCTAGCTAGCTACGCCCCTGTTTTAATAGAACGGTAAACTTTCGATATAAGCGAAACTCTGATCTCCCGAAAATTGCCAATATTTATTAATCAAACGTAAAATGGAAAAAGTGAACATGTTCAATTTATTCAAACCTATCCCGCAGGGTTTAATTTAGACCGTTTCTGGAGTGGGCAATTCCTCCCCACCCCGACATTTCAAATTCACCCGGCAGAAATTTTGACATATCACATCAACTAACAGCATCCCCTAGCTGACTTCCCCCGGCCTTGTCAGTTCCCCCCCCCTCGAGTCCAGAGTCTAGGTTAAATACTTAATTAATAGATGGGTCCACAAAGCATTAGGCCTACATAGGCCTACACATAAAGTAGAAGGAAACAGGGCGAGGAAGATCAAAAGAAAGATGGATGGATGGATAACATCAATGAGGATCTGGAAACAAGAACACGATAATCAGTGGCGTAGCCAGGATTTCCGGAAGGGGGTTTGGTTTTGATCATAACCAACTTCGAAAAATCTTGACAAGCAAAAAAGGTCATACTCATCTTTTCTTTTGTACTTTTTTTCTTTGCGGATGTCCTGACAAAAAAAGGTCGTCACCTCGTACCTTTATATTCTATAGCGCTTAGAAATTATTTTGGGTCGGCAGCCAAGGGGAGGGTTTGACCCCCAAAACCGCGTCAGAAAATATGAAATGTATGGAAACACATTTAAAATTTTTCGTAGGCACTATAGCAGCCATGGAGGTTTTAACTCCCAACCCCTGGCTACGCCACTGATGACAATTGTAGAAGGATGCAGATTGACGCAAGATAGAGCTAAGTTTAACTGTTTCGTATCTACAGGGTGGCGCAAAAAACTGGACTAGTCACATTTAGGTTTGCATTTAATACAGTCCGGGTTTTTGCGCCTCCCTCTATTACCGCCATGCAGGCAGGAAGTGAAGATGGCGATGATTGTTCCGCCATCTGGCGAGTTTACATTAGACGATTTCCTCGGTCAGCCGCCCATAAAGACCAGAGACCAGTGGCGTAGGCAGGGTTCTGAAATATATGGGGCATATAGACGTTTTTAGGGCGAACGACCGAAGAATTGGGGCAGCCAATGTCACTTTTATACAAGAGACTCTCCTTCAGGATAACCAGTTGCTCTTCCAATTAAAAAGCAGCGGTTGGATCCGAGAAATACGGAATCGCGTCCAATATTGTAGGTTGATATCTGTATTCTGTAAGGTTTGCATTGGCGTAGTCACCGGGGAGGGTTTACGGTCCCATTATTCGGGCTGGGACCTGTCGGTGGATTCGATGGCACTGAAGGTCTGGACCCGACACTGAGAAACTGTATCGATGAGGGAAAAGCTAGCAGAAAACGCGTCGTGACCTCTGACCTCTGTGGTGTGTGAACATAGAGAGGGCGAGCAAGGATAAACTGGAAAATCTGATTATGATAGGAAAACTAGAGGAGCACAAAGCAAGAGGAAGACCGAAAATAAATTACACAGATCAGAGGCGTAGCGAGGGTATCCGGCATGCGTCCGGGGAGTGTACCGTTGGCGCCCCCAACACTGCTGACGAACAAGAAAAAAGGTCATCACATCGTTGTCTCTACGGCGCCCCTCTTCTTATACTCCTGACGAGCAAAAAAAGTCGCCGCACTTGTTTCTTCTTATTTTATGATGTATTTGACTGTTTAACTTACCACCAAAACCCGATTTTGGCGCCCCCTCACCTCGGCGCCCGGGGACATATGCCCCCACCTGCCCCCCTTCGCTACGCCTCTGACACAGATAGTCTAAGAAACAGGACTGAAAGTCAACATTGAAATGATAAGACACAGAGCAAAGTGAAAATCCATGGTTGCTAACGTAACTTAACTTAGCATGATTTAAAGTGGCTTAGAAGGCATTACTGCCTGTGTGAAAGCCACTAGGGGCATTAACGGGGCTTGAAGTTTGAACCTGCTCCGTCAGCCTGACGCTCCAGCACGTAACCCACTCTGCCATCTTCCGCCCCCAACGTAGCAATACATAACACGTGAAAAGGAAGTAGGCCTCTGTCTTGCAAGAATACAATCGGTCTGGTGACCAGACTTTTGCCAGACCGATATAAAGAACTGTCTTCTAAGGGGGTGGGAGGTGGAGGTAGGGGTTAGCGGATTCCCACTGCGGTCTTTGTTCCAAGCAGTGGCGTAGCCAGTGGGGTTGGAGTGTGGGGGTTAAACCCCTAGATTGTTTGCAGTGTAGGGAAGGGGGTTTTTGAGAGAAGCGGTTAAACCCCCTGGCGACCAATTTTTTTATTGCGTACGCGCTCATTTAACTATATATTTCAATTATTGAAGCATGATAATAAGCTACTAGCTGACAACCTTTATTGCTTTTCAGGTTTTTCCCGTGCTGCTGTTAATCAAATCTTGGAATGATGGTAACTTTTTTGTATGAGTTTTTCGGAAAACCCTGGCTACGCCACTGGTTCCAAGCGAGAGGTTGGGATAAAGCACTGTTCCCATTTGAATTTGATATATCGACGACAGTGGCGGCTCCAGGATTTGGCAAGTGGGGGGCCGTTGGGGTGGCAAGTTCTAATCATGGGGGCAACCATTTGTTGTTATGTATGTAGCATTAAGTATAGAGTCCCAACAGGGGGCCACTGGGGGACAGGCACTCAATAGGGGGCACGGGCCCCCTGGCCCCTCCGGTGGAGCCGCCACTGATCGACAACTGCATACTAGCAGTTGCTACAATCTTGGCGCAGTGCTAATTGTCAGCTTGAGAACTAGGAACGTGAAGTCAGGGCCGCCGAGAGGATTTACGGGCCCGGTACAAAAAAATGGCCACGGGGGGCCCATGACCTGACAAGTGTGTGAAAAAGCTGATGACATTTTTTTTGCTCGTCGGTCTTTCTCAAAGCAGAATTCCGGGGTTCTCGTTGTAACTTGTAAGTACATACAAGTGAAGGTTGGAAAATGTGCTGATGGCCGATTTTTTGGCTTGTTAGTATTTTTATGGCATTAATCTAACCATCACCGGACCCGGGCACCTTGGAGCATGGGCGCCCGCAGAAATTTTTCCAGGAGGGGCAAAACACAATGGTCGCAATTACATGATTTTATGTGATGTAAATTACATCACATAAATTTTTCCAGGAGGGGCAAAACACATGCTAACACAATGGTCACGGTTAATATTTTAGCAAGTTTTTTAAAATTTCAATGTGAAATATTGGTATTTGCATTTTCCAGTGGTGGCATGTGCCCCCTCTTGCCCCAATGTGCGGGCGCCCCATGCCTTGGAGCTTCATGGGCCCCGGAACAATGTTCCGGCTGCACCGACTCTCTCAGGCCTGCGTGACGTACTTGAATTCCTGACGCCACGCAGTTTCCGGTGGTTCAACATCGGCATTCTAGTCCGTTGAAGGCGCTATTCCATCCCATCATTAACATAACAGCTGTGGTCCTTCGGATCGTATCATATCATAAGCACAAAACCGCATTGGATACAGTAAGAACAAACGAATTCGAGTTGAACTTTCTGGAAACGCGAAAGTTTTGGAAAGCTGCTGAAGTAATATATTCCCCAACCTGCCTTTGTGTTATAAAATCGTACCGCTAATACACTGAAAATAAATATTCAACGAGATTTTTAAAGGTGTGTATATAATATCGATCGTGTGCAAAGCATTTAGATGCTACGATGGCTCGTTGAGGACACGTGAGTTTGCAGTTTTATATTTATGTCCATGTGAGTATTATGACCATTGAATCAGGCCTATATTTTCCACGTCAGTTCTCTCTAAGAGACTAAGACACGCAAAAGCATTCATTTGTTCTAATTAGACAGATATTCTAAAACAAAGCATTCTGATATGACTTATTCTCCGCAAAAGTTAAAAATTTTGAAGAAATGTGTACGTATTTGGATATATGTCATCAATACCACCACACAACTGGAAATGATTGATTTTATGTGGCTTGGAAGGAACTCTCCTGCGTAAAAATCACTGAAACGAATATATAGAGCCTATATATGTTATATATATATTGTATTATATATATATACACACTGATTTATTATTATTATTATTATTATTATTATAAATGTCAATTTGTTAGGCGCTCAGTCTGTCTTAAAATAGCTATGGGAAGCGCTTTATCAGCCAGGCAATGATATGAAATGCAAAAAACTGTAAAGTGAGTTTCATTGCAAATTTGTCGGGAGTGGTTTCGCTAGTTATTTCCTCGGGGAGGAGTTCACAAAGTAGCTGCTTCCCCTCGAGACAGATCTATCCTCTCTAAAAATAGCTGTCTTAAGGTAAAGGAGGGACAACAATCTGGGGTATATATAGATTTGGAGGTATATATATACCCCCGTCGCTACGCCTCTGGCTCTACTGTCTCTAAATAGTGTTTAAATTTCAAAACATGCCTAATGACGCGCTCTTGTGACACTTGTGTCCGCCACGGGCTATCGTACGTCTTCTACTATCGCTCTCAACCGTTGTCTGGGGCTGCTTCAATCCGAGCGTCAGATGCCGGTTGGCGTTCGAGGGGTGAGGTTCTTGATCGTCATCGGTCGCGCAGGCGCACTTAACAGCGTATCCTAAGCTTCCATTTTTTATTTAAAAATCAGCACCGGTAAGTTCAGCGTCTCTGCGTCCTTTCTTGTAATGTTATATGCAGGGCCTGACACATAATGTGCTACAATAGCCTAGTAATGTGCTATGTAATAATTTTACAGTATGTTGGTTTGATGACCCTGCCTGACTGACCACCCCCACCTTTTGGCTATGAGCAAATTTAGAATAAGCAGCTACTGTGGTGCGGTACTACGGAAAGCGCTATATAAATTTGCAACATTTTACTTATATAATGTAAACGTCTCATTACATTACACGTTACATTTTGAGCTTTTAATTTAAATGCTGCAACGAGAACAGCGGTTACAACGCCATTGCGTTTCTCTATAACGTACAATGTGACGTGTAATGTAGCGTCTCATTACATTTGCATATGACATCAATAGCCAGTGTTTATTCTAGGCCTTCTCTGGGGGAGGGAATTTCCCCCAAAGTTTTAAAATCACCCAATTTTTTATAATGTTGCATGGGGATGAAAATTTTCCCCTCCAAAATTGTGACGACGGGAGGGCTTTTATTTTTTTGGAGAGGGGAAAATGTAAGGATGACAATTTTTTGCTTGCCATGGCATTTGAGAAAGTTAAAAAATATTAGGAAGGTTGGAAGACAACCTCTTTTTTGCTTGTCAAGGTTTTTGGAGACTCAGACCTTGCCCCCCCCCCCAACATTTCAAAAACCCCCAATATCAAGGTGGCTAGAATAAACAGATCAATAGACCTGCATTATAAACGTTTTAGCAGTGGGCTTAACTCATTTATGTGTATTCTATTTATGCTTATTTAAATTTAGAATAAGCACAGAAGAATAAGTAGCTACTGCGGTATTAGTACTAAAGGGCTATATAAATTCATGAGTTTACTTACTTATTCTAATGATGCAATAACGCTAAACGTTGCATCTTTTTGTATCGGGCTAAAATCTACGGGTCTAATCATATCTATAATATATATGAAATTATTATGATTTTAGTTAATTAATGCTGTAGTAATTGTTGCAGTAGTAGTATATGTAATAATTATTTATTTATCATTATAATAATTATAATATACTCTTATTATTATCTTTATTATTATGGGTTTTAATCTTCGAGCCAGACACATTAATGAAACGTATTTGGTGACAACGTTTAATTTTATCCTTGAAAGTTCAAATTTAGTTTTCATGTGCATTTTATTGTTAGAACTAAACCACATGTTGAATTTATATGCAAAATTGAATCTAGGTCATCTCTTAGGATATTCTATACCGCACTTTCTGTTCTGTAAACTTCTGTTTATTCTTTTGCATTCAGACTGCAGTGAAGGAGAGAGATAATTTGGCAGTGGGCAGAGTCTTAATTGGTTTGCCTGACCCTTTGGTTTAAGTATCTGTCTAAAGAACCATTGAAATGATAAGGCTTCTCGAGACATTTGCCCCTACTGAAATGAAATATGTATTCTGCTGTGGAGCAGTGTTTATTCTAGGCCTTCTCTGGGGGGGGGAATTATTTATCCCCCAAAGTTTTAAAATTCTCCCCAAAATTTTTAATTTGTTGGCTGGGGGATGGAAATTTCTCCCCCAAAAGTGTGGAGACTCAGACCTTGCCCCCCCTCCAACATTTCAAAAATCCCCCAATGAGAAAGTGGCTAGAATAAACACTGGCTGTGGAGTTGTCCAATTTCTGGGCTTTTCATGTGACCTTCAATCTATCATGCTTATTGTGTAACCTACTTGTATATGTAAAACACTTGGCTATCTTGACTAAATGTGGCTATTACAATATTCAATTTGCTGAATTGGTTGAAAGTTTAACTTTTCCGCTCTGGTTGAAACGACGATGGAGGGCAGAAATTTATGTTGGAATTTTCTCATGCACTGCTTATTATTGAAATTTTACCAAGTACTAGACAACTTGCAGTACAAATTTTCTCATATAATCACCAGTTCTGAATGTCATCACAACACTTAACCCCTTAACTGGGCAACTATTTGTAACTCAATGTAAAATGGACGAGTGTTACTCGGGGCACCCAGTTAAGGGGTTAAATTGTAATTGTAATTAGAACTATACCACCTGTTGAATTTACATGCAAAACTGAATCTAGGTCAGCTCTTCTTAGCATATTCTATACCGCTATTCTATATAGAATACATAATATCTCATTCTGTAATTGCACTGTTACAGTATTTATTCTATTCAAGTGCAATGCCAATGGTCTTTACAAGTTTGTGTACAAATTATTTTTAATGATCTTAAACCTATTTTGCCATGTATTGAACATCTTACATGCAGGGTGCGATTTGTGACCGGGAGCAGTGGGGGGGGGATATGTCGAGCTTGGGGGGTGTAGTTGTTGGGGAGGTGTAGCAGTGGGGGATGTAGTGATGGGGGGATGTAGCAGTAGGGGGATGCAGTTGGGCAGTGGAGGGAAAATCCCCCTTCCCCCTACAAATCATGCCCTGCTTACATGCATGTCTTTTCTATTATGTAAAACAAGTTTGCTCCTCTTATCTCTTATTCAGAGCTTCTTGTACATGTGAATTGTTGTTTTGGTCCTTTTCAATTGGTTCAGAGCACTGCTACCAAAACAGTTAGTTTATGTCATGTAATGTCATGTCATGAAGCGTCTTCGCTATGCAAAGGTTGGCTGCAATGCTGAACAATAATTCTCCACTGCTCCCTTTTTTTAGCTGCTTCCATTAGTGAGCTCCTTTCATATTAGTCCATGTCTTAATGTTACCTGTATCTATCCAGCTGGTTCTGGGTCTGCCTTGTCTCCTGGTTCCTTCGGTCAAACCCGTTATTATTGAGTCTTCAATTGAGTCTTCTGTTTTTCTAGTAGCATGTCCAAAATATCTCATTTTTCTTGATTTGATATGTTTCAGGAATTCCTGATCTACTCCAACCATTTTGTATAGTATCTCATTGGATATGAAATCCGTATAATGGATCCTCAACATTTTTCTCATGCATTTGTTTTCAAATGCTCGAATTCGATTTTCATCTTCTTTATTTAGTATTAGTTAGTTAGTTAGTTAGTTAGTTTCACTAAGTTTATTTGCATGTTAAATCCTTATTTCTCATTCTTTGCTATAACCCTTTTTTTGCTGAGTGCCTGTCTGAATATATTACATTTAGTTATCAGCCATCTCTTTGTAATGTAATGTAAAATGGACACACATATGAGTTGTGGCCCATAAAGCGGGGTAACATTCTTACTGTTATCTATTTATCTGAGCAATAACAGGTGGTGTTTAAATTTTAAAATCTGTAGTGGGAGTCAGACCAAGATTTCCTACTGCCATTTGGAGGTTGGATGACTAATATTTATGCAAATTAAGGATTGCCTCAGCCAGGTTATATTTACCAATCATCATCATCATCATCATCATCATCATCATCATCATCCAGCTCCATGGGTGCTGTACCCTTAAGTGTCAACAGCCTGATTCACAATTTGCCTCCATCTTTCTCGGTTCTGCTTTGCTGTGGTTAGTGTGTGTGTGTGTGTGTGTGTGTGTGTGTGTGTGTGTGTGTGTGTGTGTGTGTGTGTGTGTGTGTGTGTGTGTGTGCAGCCCAATCCAGGATATCATCCAACCACTTTCTTCTTAGTCTGCCTCTTCGATTTTCTCCATCCATTGTTCCTAGCAAGATCTTCTTCACCAGTCTGTTGTCTTTCATCCTGCATACGTGGGGAAGAAGTTCATTTTTCTTCATAATAATAATAATAATAATAATTAATAATAATAATAATAATAATAATAAATTCATACATATTCTATTCCTGTTTCTTTTATGGTTCACAAAGTTGTATATCTAATATGATGATGATGATGATGATGATGATGATGATGATGATGATTGATGATGATGATGATGATGATGATGATGATGATGATGATGATGATGATGATGATGATGATGATGATGATGATGATGATGATAATGATGATAATGATGATAATAATAATAATAATAATAATAATAATAAATTCATACATATTCTATTCCTGTTTCTTTTATGGTTCACAAAGTTGTATATCTAATTGATGATGATGATGATGATGATGATAATATTAATATAATAATAATAATAATAATAATAATAATAATAATAATAATAATAATAATAATAACAGCAATAATAATAATAGCAATAATAATATTATTATTAATTTAATAATATTAATAATATTAATAATGTGATTTTATTTGTTTTGTTCCATAATTTGCATATTTGTTTTGTTCCTAATTCTTTCGTCTATTTCCCAATAACCTTGAGCAATTCAACATTGAGGAGTCTGTAACCTCCAGCTTTTTCTTCCACTTCTTGTGTTATCAGGCCAGCCTCTCAAGAGGGCGTTTGTGTGCATGCTTCCTTCTTCTCATCAATCGCTTCTTTCCAGCAACCAGGCCACTCTTTTAGTGTAAACTACTGCACTGTTTAATGCCAATCTGTTAGATTAGAGGCGGCCATTTATATATTTTTTAGCAGGAGCCTTCTTTGCCAGGCTCACCAAAGATTCGTGGCTTTTCTGAGTTGCTGCAAGGACAAACAGAGGCGGCGCTGTTTTTTTTTGGCTGGGTGGGTCTAATGCAATCTACACAACCAGGACCCGGCTAAGACTACCCCTCCCCCAAGAAAAACAAAATTTCTCTGCAGATTTGCACGATTTGCTTGGGTGCCCTGCCCGAGGCTGGGTGGTTCCGGACCCGCGGATTCACCCCCTCAGCGCTGCCCCTGAGGACAAACTAAATTATTAACAAATTGAATGAATTAATATTTTTTCAAATGCTTATTTTAGGACCTACTAGCACATAAATATTTGAATGATTAGCATCAATGTATGATTTCTGGTCTTCAAAGCTCCCACTGGAGGTTAAAATTTTGAGGTGCGAATAGTCCAACCCTACTGCACGGTTCCTTTACTGATGAAGTTTTATATGAATAAGAATTACTGGTAATAATGAAAATCAAAGGGAATTTGAAAAGTTTGATGAGAATTGTGGATGCTTCAAGCAATGACAACATGGGCATCCACACATTGGGGCAAGAGGGGGCACATGCCCTCTCTGGAAAATGCAAATACCAATATTTCACATTGAAATTTGAAAAACTTGCTAAAATATTAACCGTGACCATTGTGTTAACATGTGTTTTGTCCCCTCCTGGAAAAATTTATGTGATGTAACTGCGACCGCTGTGTTTTGCCCCCTCCTGGAAAAATTTCTGCGGGCGCCCATGAATGACAACCTTTATATGCAAAATCAAGAATATAAAGGTTGAATTGCAGAATTTTCTGGTTTCTGTTGTGACTCAGCATATGAGACTTTTCTCTAATTTCAAATTTTATTAGTTGACCATTTATGTGGTGATTATTAAACCTTACACCCTCTCAACCTATAAAACCCAGGAGTGGCCAACCCGCTGCTTGCAGGCCGCATGTGGCCCTCTGTTTGCTAACAGGCGACCTGCAGAGCATCTTTCTAAATATTTTTTTTTGGTACTATTTATGCGTAGGATATTGAGTCATGACATTTGGCACCAGCCTGATTTTTCTGGCTGGGCCAATTATTTTGTTATACAGCCCGTAGAATATAAGCCTTCTATCGGTACAAACGCCCGGGGCCCGGCAGATAGCCATATTTGGGCCGAAATAATACATCGTTGGGGGGGGGCTGAATGTGTTAAATTACAGTAGTTTTTTTATGACTTTGCCAAGATTTAAGCACAGTGGCATTTTGAAATCTCTACTCATTGCTGTGTGTACTTGGAACTCGCTTCCTGCTGACATACGGGAGTCATCGTCGCTAGATATTTTCAGGAATCGACTGAAATCTTGGCTTTTTAAGACTAGCTACTTAGTTTAATTTGTTTAAAGTGTTCGCACAGTCTTTTAGACAAGTTGCCACAATACTCTTACTCTTACTTACTTACTTGCTAATTTTGCAGGTGATTTGTTGCAATGGCGTACTCCAGTTTCGGAAAATTTGGAAACGCTCTGGCAAAGGCCGGGCGTCAACTGGGCCGGCGGCCGAATTGTATTTCCCAGCGCGGCTTTTACGCCTATTCACAGGAACCTTTCCATCCTATAGCGAACAAGGCTCCGGAATGGAAAAGTGCCGACGAAGCAGTTTCAGTAATAGCCTCTAGTAAGTGTCTTTTTCAGCTAATCATTTTCGAAGCATACGTAAATAAATACTGTATTTAAAAATAGTTTAGTCTGTATCCGATGTGTCAATTTTTGACCATCGGGTATTAACCCTTGAACCTCCAGATACTTCGTGTAGCTATATGCAGTGTAACCGAGTATACTTGGTTCTGTTGGTTTACGGGTTAAGTAAATACCGGTATATATCAGCTGGTTGTTTAGATTTGGTTAGAACACATTTGGAGGTGTGAATACAATCCTTATAAATGTTGCATTGGCATTCGAATGCTAAGGTTTCATACAGTGAAATTCATAATAATAAAATAATAATAAAATATGCTTATCTGGCATAAATAAGTGCTATTGAATCTAGAAAAACTTCATCTTCTTGATAGTTCAATGAATGAATGAATCAATCAATCAAAAGCTTCATTGGCTTCATTTTAATAAGGCTGTTAGCATCAGTTGATAGCTATAGGTGGAATTATTACTAAGAAATAGTTCTCTTCTCCTGCCTTTCCAGTTCCACTCTCCTTGCTAACTTTGATATTTGAACAAATGCCAAATACATACTCACTCACACGTCCATTTGTAACTAGTATTCATTAAATATTGAATTCTAACAGTATTGATTTTTATATTGATACCGGTAAATCAATTAATTAATTGATATTTTCTTACAAGTTAAAGTCATAGTAAGTTGCTGTGACAGTTTCTGGTCCAGAAGCAATTGTCAGTGCTAAGAGTCTCCAATTAATTTAAGTCTTATCTCTTATATTTGGGTCTCCAATTATTTAAGTCTTTATCTCCTGCATGCTCAGACTTGGACAGAATCAACCACTTAGGACTGCTGGCCAGTGGCCATGGATTCTCAACCAGAAACTATGAAGATCCAAAGTTTGAGAGAGACACACAGCAGAACAGACCGTGTGTTGAGTGTGCTGTTATTCTAGAACCTGGGCACATTTACCAAGATTAATTCTAGAGTATGGTTTGTGAAATGTCTTGCACATTGGAAACTCTAGTTAACTTTTAAGTCAAGAATGGAGGTGAGTTTGCTGATAACAAGAGTGAAGCACCTAGTGGACAAGTAGATAAGTCTTCAATTAGATCATTTGTTTGATATGTAGGCCTATTTGTTTGAAAACAGGCATGATGTGCTCGAAATCTATACTTATCCTGAAGGGTCAGATGAAAATCTGTGACAACCCAGATTTTTACAGGCTGTTTTGTTTAGTGTTTTTAAGCAAGGAGTTCAATTTTCAAAAGAACAATGACCCAAACTGACATTCTCCTCAAACTTATAATGGTCCGGTAATAGGTATAAATAATAATTTACGGTAATTATGCACTTCTATGGGGTGGGAAGTTAGGAGAGTGGTAACAACGTTGGACGATGATAGAGCAGGAGGTAGCGGGTTCGAGTCCCGCAGGCGCCCTAAAGGTCGACTCAGCCTTTTTGTGGTGGCAAAATGAGCAGTGGTAAAAATCCCTGCGATAAGTCAAACAGGTACGCTATGCAATACACTAGCCCCGTATCCGTGGCATTGCACGCCTGGCTGAGGGCTATAGAAACGGAGATCAGCGCCGCCTTATGAGCCCGTGAGGCTCGGGGAAGGACTTTGACTTTTTTGATGCACTTCTATAGTGCAATTTTTGATACTGTAAGCCATCAAAAAAAGACGATGGGTGGACGGATTGGAAGAGGATCTGCACATGGCAGGGCTGAATCTCAATGGAAAAACTGATGGAAGACACCGAATGACTTTGGAAGAAATAGCAAAGGACAGAGAACTTGGGAGAGATGTCATGGAGAAGTCAATAGCTGGACACAGCTGGAGTACGAACACCTGACCTGAAGCCATCAATTGGTGGTACTCCAAATCTAAGCTGTTAAAGACCTGGTCAATCCAAATATCAATCAATCAATCAATCAACTTCTATAGCGCCACTATCATAATGCCCAGGGCATCAGCCGATGGCGCACCAAATCCAAGTAGCATTAGAGTCAGTCAGTCAGCGAGAGACAGCAAGGCAGGTTATGGAGAAAATCCAACTGAAAGAAATGAGTTTTGAGTATTGATTTGAAAGTACAGTGGATCCCATTTAATCGCATACCGCTTGATTGCATAACCTGCATAATTGCATAACAACATAAAAACCCGAACCAGTGTTTCGTGCGTACAATTAATTATCAGACTATTCGCATAGCCCAGTTAATTGCATAAGCAAGGCTTGCACGGCACCTATGCAATTAAGCGGGTTTCACTGTATTCAGTTCATTGGAAGATCTGACAGACAGAGGAAGAGAAAAAATCTCCCTCTTCCCAGTTTCAGTTCTAGTTTTGCATGTGTTTAGCGATGAGTCAGTTGAAGATTTTCTTTCTATATAAAGACTGCACTGTGAGCATTTTTGGACAGCGGGGAACTGGTAAGAGGAGGTCTAGACATGAGACTAAAGAGGAGAAGAGACTGATAAAAAACGTTAGCATGCAGTGTAACCCTATATGCTTCAGAAACCCGGATTGAAGAGGCAAGACGCTTAGAGGAATGGAAACAGGACAGAGAACATGATGATGATGATGATGATGATGATGATGATGATGATGATGATGATGATGATGATGATGATGATGATGATGATGATGATGATGATGATGATGATGATGATGATGATGATGATGATGATGTGTTTTCAAGCCACAGAAAATTATGTAACAAAAATATTGCAAGAAAACATCATAATCCATTAATACTATTGCCCTGCAATAATACACCTCAGTAATTCAAGGGGCTTATCTATGGTCTGATGATAGTGCCTTGGGGTGAAGCTGTAGCCACCGGAGGGAGGGAGGGAAGGAGGGAGGGAGGGAGGGAGAGCACCGGGAAGCCGGGCTCCTCTGTTCTGGCTGGGATGATGAGATGTCATTGTTATGCACCCTTGGCCTAAACCATAGAACCCTAGACTGCTCTATCTAGGCTTCTATGGCCAAAACAAGGGCCAACCTGACTTCCTTGGGTATGGTAGACCAGACCCTGCTAGTCCTACTATTGATATGCAAGCACTGTAATATGACCTAGGGTTAAGGCCCATGCCATGAAAGTTCATTGCCCTAGTTTTAGTCAGACGGCACTGACCCAATGCAAGTCTGGCACTGACCTCTTTGGTAATTATTCTGCAGTGGATGGCTGTGATAGGTCAGACTAGATAAATATTAAATACAATACATTCAGGCTTCCTTGTACGGTATGAATCTGAGCATTCAGGAGAGGCTATGGCCCTTTGCCAATTAGGCTCAATGCCATGCAGAGCCCAATTGAAACCATCATTCAAGAATCAATGATCACATTCATGTGTTGATTGCATGTTCATTTGCCATGCATTTCAGTTGTAGTACTAGTTTCCTTAATAAGATTAACAACTTATAAACAACGTACCTAATGCTCCTAAAATTTTAATCTAAGCTACGAAAAAGGCTTCAATATTTTTAGTGGTTTTCACACAGGCTTACTTAGCCTCCTGAACCACTTAAAATCATATTATTATTATTATTATTATTATTATTATTATTATTATTATTGTGGGTTGACAGCATTAGAAAGGAGAAGAGAGGGGGCATTTGATTGAAACATACAAAATAATGACTGGGAAAGTAGCTGTGCCATATGATCAATTCTTTATATTTGCACTCTATAGCAGCACAAGAGTTCACAAATGCAAATTGTTTAAGGAGAAGGTGGGTCCAAGAAAGAATTTTTTAAAAATGCAATGGTTGTGGACAAATGGAACAGTTTGAATGAGGTGGGAGTGACAGTTGAAACAGTAAACGGATTCAAAGGCTATTTTTCAATCGGCAGCCAACCAAGGGGGGTTTTGACCCACAAAATCGCGTCCGAAAATGAAAAATGTTTGGAAAAGCATGTCAAAATTTTTTCGTCGGCAGCCAAGGGGGTTTTAAACCTCCAAACCCCGTTGGCTACGCCACTGGCTCAAGTACCGTACATTGGCAGATTTTTTGTTTTGTATTCATCCTATTGTTTTTGAAATCTTGAATGGCAGCAGTAGGCTAGTATATTTGCATATCGCATTTCCAAAGTGACTTTGAGTGTGTCCTTGGAAGCCTCAGATATGTATGATTGAATTGTGAGGAGATTCAAACCCTGCTGTCATTAACCTAGAATTTTGTTTTGTGGAAGGATGTAAAACAATGCACGTTTGTTTACCTTGTCCTGATGTAATGAATTATTGATTTGCATTTACATGTGGTGAGCTTGTTGCTTCTCATTTTGTCCTAGAGCTCACTAAGTAATTTGATTAATTCAAAGTTCATTGAGGTAATTGGTTTGCCCAAGGACTTACCTCTGAGACTTGGCAAGATTTTCTTATTTGATTTCAATTTGAGATGCTGTACTAGCCGGGTTCAAAGTTCACTTGGCAACAGATATTGTCACTTGTGAAGCATGGTGTTGTCAAAGATTTGATTTATGATAATTAATCAGGTGCGGGAATCAACAGCGTTGGACAATGGAGCTGAAGGTCAGGTTCTGGTCCTGCAGTGCTCGACTCGGTTTTTCAGGGTTAAAATGAGGAGCAGTGGTAAAATTTTTAAAATTTCAAGCCCCGTATCCGTGATAAAACAGTCAGCGCCGCCTTATACATGTTGGTTCGGGGAAGAATGACATTTTCAATCATACATTCTGCTCAATGCTAAAACATAATTTTCATAAAACAGTCCTATACATGTTGAGTATTATTACAAATGACTTTAATGTAAAAGATATCATATATTAATGCCATTGACTTACTGTAAAAGATATTGCCATTCTGAATCTCTGATTAGTAGTCTTATCTAAGTTCAGTGTCTATTTCTGATTGTCTTATCTTGGGTTATCACTGCAGATCTGCACCCACTTTAGTTGTTTGTATAGCACAGTATTTTCTATAAAGGGCAAGTTTGCTAGTAAGTGAAGAGGTCTTGAGAACTTTAAGTTTATTTGTCTGTTTGTTGACCATACTGCCTTTACTATCATCAACTTTCCACCCATTGAAAGGGCCACAATAATTGCTTTCAAATTTCAATGCTTGGCATTCAAATGACAGATTATATGGTAATGGTTTCTTACACAGGGCAAATCCGACTGAACCACTTTAAGCCTTATAATAATAATAATAATAATAATAATAATAATAATAATAATAATAATAATAATAATAATAATAATAATAATGAGAGTACTATTACTACTACTACTATTATTATTAGTAGTAGTAATAATATTAATATTGTTATTATTAGTGTAGTGCAGTAGTAGTAGTAGTAGTAGTAGTAGTAGTAGTAGTAGTGGTAGTAGTAGTAGTAGTAGTAGTAGTAGTAGTAGTAGTAGTAGTAGTAGTAGTAGTACTAGTAGTGGTAGTGGTAGTAGTGGTAGTAGTAGTACTAGTGTAGTAGTAGTAGTAGTAATAGCAGTAGTAGTAATAGCAGTAGTATTATACCAATTATCTACGGTAACAGTTTTTGCATCTTAAGGATATTGCAATAGCAGGCATTATTGTATCTATATTCTCAGCTGCATTTCCTGTCTGTCCTGCCTTAGATAGTCCTCTAACCAGCATGGCGTTCTATTATTGATTTGCCTGTGCCCAGCCGTAGCAGTGTTGCAGTATAACTGTGCTCTAGACTGACTACATGTGACTAGAGACTGAATGTGTTTCAGGATGTGTCCGAGATACGGTCTATAAATTATATTGCATCCCTTTATGAGACAAAACATCTTTGTACATGGTACATGGTACATACATTTTTTTCACATCCCTATTTTCTTTTGGTATATTCCACAGGGCATATTCTAAGAACAAATTTGTGCTGCATGGAGTTCATTGGTGAAAAATTGGGATTAAAAAAAAAAATCGTGGCAAACATATTTTCTTCATCAGAGCAGAAGTGTTGCATATTTTAAAAATCTTAGTGTCTCAAGTGCTGATAGGCAAAGTGGTTTGACAATGACCAATGTATTTTGAACAGTAGTGCATGTTATAATCATTTTTGTTGCTTGTTTTGGTTGAATCAAATGCATCAACACTATCATTCTTTGTAATACTGTTGTGTGTGCCAAATACTGACGTTTTGTTATTGATCCTTGGTTCACATTCTGATCTTGCTGTGTAATCTCAATCTTTGCCCTCTTGTCCTCTAGTTGTTTTGTTCCTGTAATAATTCTTCTTCTTTGTACTCTTGTCTTTGACTCTACAGATAACAAAAAAACTGTGCAGTATGCTATGTCATAAGTGCCTCATTCAGTTACTTTAGTCACTACTGCAATACTTTTTGACTAGGAAAAGTTCATCAGCCTACATTACACTATAAGATAACCTTGGCTATGCTTTGCATTGCCCAGCATCATCATCATCATCCATCATCGTCATAACCCGTTTTCCATCATCAAACTATCATCAGACATCATCTGAATCTTTGGGTGGCAAAAGTTGTCTCTATCTTCTGTTGCCTGATGTTAGTTTGTGTCCACTTTTGTGTTCTGTCCATCTGTGGTTTGGTGATTATTTCAGGGATAATGCTCTGTTGTATTGTTCTTTGCATCGAGTCATCATGGTTTCTCTTTACAATGTGTACGTGTCCAAAGAAAGATAATTTTCATCATTGATACATTCCTAGTAGCTTATGTTTGATTTTAGATGCTTTTTATTTTTCAACACCTCTTCATTTGCCCTTTTCTCCTTCCAAGATTTTCTTTGGTTTGTTATTATGCTGAGATTTCAAATGCTTTTAATCTTTGACTGATATTTTTCTTTATGGTCCAGCTTTGGCAGCCTATGCTGCAACACTCCTTACCATTCTATTCACTACTATTAATCTGTATGCTTATGCCGTTGTTTTCTAACCACATCTAGACATAGACATGGCTAGGCCATGTTGTGATATGATGATGACATGGTTGGCTTTCATCCAGCTTTGGGCTGCCTTATCTCTATGCTACCTGTGTTTATCTCTATGCTGCCTGTGTTTAGCCTGCAAGCGCCTCAAGACAGAACAGCAGAAAATGGCTCCGACCAATTGAGGCGCTTGTTTTAGACTGGATCAATAGTGCACTGGCTTTGCCATTTTGCCAGAGGGTTGCTAGTATGGTTCTTGGAGAAACTGACTGATAAGGAGAATTTGAGGAGAAGGTGCTCTGGGAATGGCATTTAACAGCAGAATTGTTTATTTGCAGATAACTAGTTCCAGAATTGTCTTTCAAAAAGAGTTTTCTGTCAACAGTTGTTTTGACAATAATAATATGTACAGGAAAAAGAATAAGATTAAAAATTACAATGGAATAGTATTATTATTATTATTATTATTATTATTATTATTATTATTATAAGCTGATTTATCCAATGCTATAACTTGACTTAGGCCATAGGCAAGAGCGATTTACATCGGTCACCATAAGAAATGCGAAACAAGTGCGCTTTTAGTTTAGAAGCAAACACTTCCACGAAAGTCACCGCTGCAATCTCATCTGGAAGGGCGTTCCACAGTAGCGGGTTGGCTCAAGACTGTTTAATACTAGTCAATTATCTCTTGGCAAGCGTGACCGATCTTTGATGGAGGCGTGACCGCTTTGATGGAGGCGGAACTGCTTACTGGAGCGCAGCCACCTCGCAGAGTCTGGCTGGGTCAATCTATGCATTAGCGCTGACAGGTAGTCAGAGGCAGGTGGTATCCTACAAGGCCCGGTAGGTTAGCATACAACGCTTATATGCAATCCGCTCAGGTATCTTCAGCCAGTGGGGGAGTCACATGTCCATGCCACTACTATTAGTAGTAGGAATAGTAGTAGTAGTAGTAGTAGTAGTAGTAGTAGTAGTAGTAGTAGTACTAGTTGTGGTAGTAGTAGTAGTAGTAGTAGTAGTAGTAGTAGTAGTAGTAGTAGTAGTAGTAATAATAATATTATTAAAGCACTTTTACAGCACCAGTTCAAATACAAGCAATGGCTTCGATCGATGGTATTCCAAATCCATCTGCCTAGATTCAAGTCTTTTCTGGAGATCCGTAAGAATGAGAAACAGTGAAGCAGACTAAGGAAGAAAAGCCTTCCAGAAATTATGTGTTTTAGGTCTAGGTTTTAAAGTACTCAGGTTTTTGGAGTATCTAGCAGACAGAAGAAGAGAATTCCAGATTCTTGGGCATGCTAGAACACTCTTAATGCTTACTGCTTCCAGTGTTTTAGGAATGCTTAGCAATAAATCTTCGATAGCTATATGTATAACTATGTATGTGTATAAGTAAGTGTATAGGAATAAGGAGCTACTTTGGTGCTTCTTTTGAAAGTGCTATATTTTACTTACTTATGTTGAATGCATGTATTCCTTTAAACCTTTAGCTGCATTGGTATTTGCAAAATATGCATTCTATGAATATTTGGCACATTAATCCTTAATAGTCTCAGGGCAAATGGGAAAAGGGTTAACCCTTTAGTTGTTCTGGTATTTGCAAAATATATGTTCTCTGAATATTTAGTGATTAAACCTTGGTCGCTACATGTATAACTATGCTGAATGCATATTAATTGTTTAACCCTTTCACTTCATTGGTATTTGCTGAATACATGCACTGTCAAATAGCCCAGGCATCATCTTCAACCTGTCTACAATGCCACAGACTATAGCATATTTGCATTTCCAGTGTGTTGACATGTTGTGATGGAAATGAAGGGGTTAACTTAATAAAGACCACAGCTCAGAGTGTACTGTAAATATCTTAATTCAGTGTTTTATCCAGACTCCAGGCCTTGGGGGTAATTGAGGCTTTCGGAGGGGGAATCGACTTGGTTGGAGGGGAAAAGACACAGTTCAATGCAAAATTTGTGTAAGTGCTGGGATTTTGGGGGGAATTTTGAGGTTTTTTGGGAGGGGAATCTCCTCCTAACAGGCCTGGATAAAACACTGTCTTAATTGTTATTTATATTTTCAGAAGTCGGAATTTTAAGTTTATTTCCTGTTCGATCTTTAGACAATCGCGTGTTCGTGCACGGCTGCGCGGCCACTCCGACGCTCTTGCTCGAGGCAATGGCCAGGCACGGACAGAAGTCGAAGCTCAAAGATGTCGAGACGATACACATACATATCGAGGGCCCTGCCCCCCACACAAAGCCAGAAAATGCAGGTAAGATGCCAACACTCAGTACTAGGGGCTGTGGCGGAGTAGCGGTAGGCTCCTGGGCATGCAACCAGAGGGTAGCGGGTTCGAATCTGACCCTAGCAGCTGTGTAGCGACCTTGGGTAAGTTGTATTGCTACGCACTTAAGATTCTTAATTTTGTGAATGACTTAACATGCATCAACAATCATGTAATAATATTATACTGGTGTTTTTATTCAATGAGGTTGTGAAAGACTCATTAATGCCAGTTTATTATTATTATTATTATTATTATTATTATTATTATTATTATTATTATTATTATTAAATTATAAAATCAAAATCAAAGAACAATTAAAAGATTACACTATTTGTTCAAAAGTAACATAGATATAAATCACTGAGTGTACAGCAGTTAGAAATCAATATTAACAGAGAGATACTACGGTAAATGGAAAGGGGAGAGAAATAATTCAATGTAATAAATCTGCCTTCCAATTATAATGACATTGGCATTATGATAATTGTATTATTGTAAATATTACAATGATTTTATGAATCTAAAAATGACAGTTGAGAGAGTCATAATCATCATCATCATCATCATCATCATCATCATCATCATTTTTGCTCTCTTCCAACTCTTTAGCAGCAATGAGCAGCAATGGCTAGACACAAAATGTTTCCAAGAAGTTCTATCTTCTGTTAATGGTCTTCCTTCTTGGATTGAAATTCTTTTCATGTTTATATCTTCTCTGATGTTGTCCATCCACATTTTCCTGGGTCTTCCTCTTCCTTTGTATCCTTCTATTTGAGTGTAGAGTGCCTTGTATGGTAGTCTCCTTTCATCCAGTCTGTTGACATGCCCATACCAGTTGAGTCTTTTCATTCTAATTTTGTCGATAATTGTATCCTTTAGGTTGAGACGTTGTCTGATGTCTTCGTTTCTTATTTTTGTAGCCAGGTTACTCCAAGGATTCTCCGTAAGCACATCATTTCGGCCACCAGTAGCCTCCTTTCGTCTGTTTCTTTCATGCTCCATGTTTCTGCTCCGTATATAATTTGCGGGACTACTATGGTGTTGTATATTGTAACTTTTATGCTTATGTTTATGTCCTTGCTGCTCCAGATTTTTATTTCGTTTGCAATCCTTTGGTGATTTTTTTGTTTAATATTCTCTTGATAACTCCCACTACTGACAGTTTCTCCTCCTGCACAGGTAAAACTTTCACCTTGTTTGTTCAATTGTTGTATTATCTACCGGTAAACAGCCGAGCTCAAGGTCCATAACAATAGATGCACACACTGTCACACACATACAAAGACGCACTGTCGCACACATACAAAGACGCATATACAAATAAAGCACACAGAACATAATAACAAGGGCTGGGTTGATGATTATGATTATTATTATTATTTGAGTCTTTCCCTTTCTGCTGACTGCCATGGTTTTTGTTTTTGCATTGCTTATTCTAACATGCCTTATTATCTGGAAAATTTTATTGGCCTTATTTTATTTCGTATTGTGTGTGTGTGAGAGAGAGAGAGAGAGAGAGATAGAGAGAGAGAGAGAGAGAGAGAGAGAGAGAGAGAGAGAGAGAGAGAGAGAGAGAGATAGAGAGAGAGAGAGAGAAAATCAATCTTCAGCTCTGAATTTAAGCTTGGGTCATGTGCCATTCAACACTTACTGATGCTTCTGTTTGTAATCTTGATGGTTGGTGTCATCAGTGGCTTAGCCAGCTTATGCAAAGTGGGGTTGTTAACTGGAGGCACTATGCATCTGAACACTGAAGCCGCACACTGAACTCTGACCCTCCCCCCCCCCCGCTACCCTCCTTCAACCAAAAGTCAATGGATTCACATAAATTGTGTTGGTCATATTATTTTAATGGGGTTGTTTGAACAACCCCAAACAACTTCATGGGGGGCTATGCTACTGGGTGTCATTTGTTGCTGTTAATTGAAATTGCATTACAGAATTACAGACAGTATACAATAAACTAAAATACAAGTACAGTGCAATATATAGAACAGTAGATTATTGTTATATTGGAAACTGACCCAAGAAATGAATGGACTGTGCTAGTTCCTTTACCTTCTAATGCAGACCCAATATTATATCATTCCAAACTGCTGTACACTTTGACTGATATTGAGATCATTTGTATTAATTATGGTCATGGTAGTAAGTACTGCAAAGTGGAAATTAGAGGCAAATTTATGGCTTTTACTGGTGATACATTATTGCTTACTTATTTGCATCAAGGATTTTGGAGACATATAATTTAACCAAGCAACTACCGTAGACACAGGAATGGGTCTATGGATTTTTATGGCTCTCCGAACGACTAATAAATATTGGCTTAGAAAACAAGTTATACAGAAATAGGTGTGAAAAAGTAGTAAGTGTGTAAGCATATATATGCCTGTAAGAGGCACTTTAATAGCATTTGCAATTTCCTTTATTAGAAATGTGGGCATAGCATACATTTCTATTAGCCCGCTAGGCTTGAGCCTCCCCCATTTTTGAATAAGTTAGGCTCTGGAAAGGGAAGGGAGATACATAGGGGTTAGGCCCCCACTTTTTCATCCAAGGACCTAAATTGGAGAACGCTCCTTTCGAGTAAATGGCCCAGCACTCTGGATTTCGTTACCGCCAAATCTTAGAGATGAAACACTTTCCCACAAAACTTTTCTCGCATCTCTGAAAACATATTTGTTTAGTACATGAACTGAGGCACATTAGGTCTAATTACGCACCTAGAAATGATATGATGATGATGATGATGATGATGATGACTGCTTTTATTGTTCAACAGGAATATTTCGAGATAACTCTCTGTTCATCGGAGCCAACTGTCGCGAGGCGGTAAACGACGGCCGGGCCGACAGCACCCCGATCTTTCTCGGAGAGATCCCGCTTTTGTTTCGACGGAAGATCTTGTCCCTGGACGTGGCTCTCCTGCAGGTCACCCCTCCGGACGAGCACGGCTTCTGCTCGCTCGGGCCGAGCGTTGACTGTACGCGAGCGGCAATCCAAAACGCAAAGTATATCGTCGGTACGTGCTGCGCTGGTGCTGAAGTCACTCCGCCTTGGTGCAAAAACTTTTACAGCTATGGGTTAATCCGCTACTCAGTTGCCACTGCCATGTGGCCAATGATGGCTGAGTTGACCTTAGGACTCATGCGGGACAAGTAGCATCATTTCACGCTTTTCTTGGGGCTGGCAGGATAATTTTTGGGAAAATTTGTGGAATTTTTTGAAAAATTTTTGTAATTTTTGCAATTTTTTTGCACATTTGCACATTTATTTATTTATTTATTTATTTATTTATTTATTTATTCATTTCCTTGAGGGGAGCCACGGCCCTCCCTGCCCCCCAAATGACGCCCCTATGCTGGACTCAAACCCGCGACCTTCTGCTCTATCGCCCAGCGTTGTTGCCACTCTGTATTTGATTATGCACATATTGTTTCTACTGGTTATTTAAACTGTTGGCATGTTTATTTGTATACACTACTGTAAAATATCATGTTGAGTAGATTTTCTTTTGCCACACAAAAATTAACAGTGACATTTCTGAAGGCAGAAGGCAGTTTTATCCAGCACTGTAATGTTCTTTTTTGTATACATTTACTTTTGCTTTAAAGTTTTATATCTGTTGAACAGCACAAGTCAATAAGAATCAGCCACGCACGTTTGGAGATGGATTGGTCCACATGTCTCACTTGGACGTGATGGTCGAAGCAGACTTTCCATTGCCAGAACCAAAGAGAGGACCACCGTCCGCGGTCGAGACACAAATAGGAAAACTGATTGCCGAAAACCTGGTTGTAGATGGAGCAACTCTTCAAATGGGTAAGATGGGAAATTGTTTGGATTGTACAGTTTGTTGGATTGAAAATTTATTCCTGACATTTCAACCACAGCATGCTCTAGTTAGGCTGTGTTGCAGTTTGCAGTTACTTTTGATAATAGTAAATAGGCAAATAATTAATTGATTAGAATTCATTTAGAAGTGATGACATCATGAAATCTGTGGTATAATGGTATTTTTTACACGGTATATGGTCGTCAAGCATTCTAAAATACCCCGCGTTGCTACTTCTATGCCCGTAAATATTTTGCTGCTTGCGTTTCGTTTTATTAACAGAAAATCAAATCTGTTTTCGCATTTTGCGTTTTGTTCTTCTTAAGTTAACTTGCCTTTCCAACTGATCATAAGGCACCTATCGGTTAAGCGAATTTCTCTTATTTATGAAAAGAAGACGACGCTAAATAAAGGTTTCTTGTTGAGCAAACGAGAATCGCCAAACATTGTCCTTGTAAAGCATAATATGATTAGATTATTCAGGTGTTTAAACTTCTGCGACTATGACCGATGAATTTGAAAGACGAACTTTTCTTATATTCAATCAGAATTACACCATCGCCTGATTATTTGAATTTTGTTTTACAAAAGAGTCGTCGTTCATATTCGCCAGATGGCGACGCAATACGTCATAACTGATTTACTTGGTCATGAGCAGTGTCATAATCTAGACTCCTGGACTCCGGGGGGAATTTGAAATTTCTGGGGGGAAGTCAGCTAGTGAGCTGAGGAAGCACTGTAAGTATGCCAAAATAATTAGAAATTTCTGGGGAGGGAAAAGGGCAATTTTCCCCCTGGAAACGACCTTGATTAAACCCTGGTCGTGAGGCAAAAGCCTGATAATGAATGATGGTGGTGGAGGTGGAGGTGGTGGTGGAGGTGGTGGTGGTGGTGGTGATTTGCTGCTCTGAGGGAGGTCTACCCAACATTATTCCCCCGTGGGTGGATGAGCTAGTCATCTGAAATTACTACAGAGCAATGGGTGTAAAACAGAGTGAGATTTTTCTCTTAGCTTATACTAAGGCCTCTCAGTTCCGTGATTTCGATCAGTGTAGTAGTAATGTACCAGTAGTAATGATCAATGCAGATATATGTCATGAGGTCATGAACTCTGTACATGAGTCATGGAGTTTTCACTATTGGTATTTGCTTAATAAAGCCACTTCACACAGATGGTAAATGCTTCTTATTTGCCTGCCATTGTAGTCATGATGTGATCCAGTGGCATAGCCATGGGGTTGTTCAAACAACAACACTTCAGAAAATATGACCAACACAATTTACGTAAATCCGTTGACTTTTGGTTGATGGGGGGGGGGGGGGGTCGGCCGCGGCTTCAGTGTTCAGCTGCATAGTGCCTCCAGTTAACAACTCCACTCTGCATAAGCTGGCTACACCACTGATGTGATTCTTTTTCTCTTTCATGCTTAGATCCTTTGTGCTTTATTACAATCCTTGGGCTTCATTCCTGTATAACATCTTTATCTAAACGTGTAATTCATCCATTTGTTACTTCTGTCTTTCATCCTATTGTTAATCTAACACTTTAAGTGTATAGTGTAGGGTAATCAACAATAGTGTTCTTAGTAACAAGTAAAGGTGTTCCATGGAATGGCTTCTTTAATTATTCATACTTACTTAAGACACCATTGGCTTTATACGATTCCAATTGTAGCTTAATTCCTGTGTAAGTTTGTGGTTTACGTTGCATACTAGATACTGACAGTATCCTAAAACCTATATTTCAAGTGAATAACTCAGAAGTTTAGACAAGGATTTAGTACAGGGCACATTAAAGAAATTGCAAGACCTTTGGGTATTTTTAGATGGGGCTCATCCATATAGTACGTATGCAAAAAAGGCATATTTTCAACCTAACCTCCCCCATTGCACACAGCGTACGTAGGAAACATCTCCAAAATCCGACCCACCTCCCACTTCAGTGCGTACGTACTGTAGGGATGGACCCATGCTTAAAAGTTTCTTGGTTTATGTTTTGTTCATAATGTCACCTTTTGATTTTTTGTTCCAGGTATTGGTTCGATTCCTGATGCCGTTTTGGCGCAGCTGAAAAATCACAAAGATCTAGGAATCCATTCTGAAATGTTCAGCGATGGAATCATTCCTCTGGTCGAGTGCGGCGCGATCACGAACGCGAACAAGAAGCTGCAGCAGGGAAAGATCGTTAGCTCATTCGCGTACGGGACCAAGGCGCTGTACAGCTTCATGAACAACAATCCATTGATAGGTCTTGAGTCTATGATATCGTCTTTATAGTAAAAAGTAAAGTTTTCCCGTGCCTGTATTCGAGCTGTGGGGCTGGTGCTGATCTCCTGTCTCCGAGGCATACAGCGACACGGGTGGTATGTGCCATTAACCTAGTGTGGTTTGCCAGCCAAACATCTAGGCCCATGCTTTACTTTGCAGTGAACGCTGCTCCTCAATTTGATGTTATAACTGCCCTCTAGTGAATAAGGCTGAGTCGACCTTAGGGGCTCCTATGGGAATTGAACCCGTTACATCAGCGTGCCTGCCCAGCATGTAACCACTTCTGCCATCTTCCCACCCCTATGAAACCACAACGATCATTTTCTTTAAATTTGCTTTTTATTTTGAACATTATGCCTAAGTTTTGTCTCATTTTGTCACGGTATAAGACAGTAATTGAGGGAAGTATAGTAGGAAGAAAGACAAAAGGAAGACCAAGGAGAATGACACTGGACTGGATGATGAAGACAGATTCACATCCTCACAAAACCTATACAGAAATCAAAGAACAGGTGAGATACAGAGAGGAATGGAAACAATGGAGCCCTGAACCTGTCCCAAGACAGAGAACATGATGATGATAAGACACATCTAACCTTTTATCTAATCTAATCTTTAAATTCTTCATAATATATGTAGTAATAAGGTTTAGCAGTTGGCACCCCAAATGACAACCACACAAGATCCAAGCCAAGTCCAGAATATCAGACCAGACGACCAGATGCTGGATAGATAAGCCAAGTGAGAAAGATGAATTTATAATTAAAAACTGAATTTTACCAGAGATATTCCTTCCTGTATGATAGTTATTATAATGAATTTTGACTTGTTAACATTTCAGTTATGTGTGATTTATCATTCACCAACTCCGAGGCAATCATTTGCCAGAATCCGAAGGTGACCGCTATTAACTCTTGCATCGAAGTCGACGTTTCTGGACAGGTTGTGTCCGATTCAATTGGGACAAGGATGTTTTCAGGTCAGAATGACTGGTTAACTAGCATTTATCTTTAAATTAGAAATAGTAATAGTAATAATAATAATAATTCTATGGCCCTCTTTTTTAAACGACTTAAAACTGATCTTGTTAATATTCAGTAATTGCAGTGGGAGCACTTCCGAGTGATTCTTCAGAAGAGGCGCTATACAAATATTTTGTTACATTACATTACGTTGTTACAATAATTAAAGTCGGTCAAAATCCTTCCCGAGCCTCATGGGCTAATAGGGCAGTGCTGATCTCCGTTGCTATAAAACTCAGCCAGGCATGCAATACTACACATATGGGGCTAGTGCATCATGTAGTGTACCTGTTTGACTTGTCACAGCATTTTACCACTGCTCCTCATTTTACCACTGCCTTCTAGTGAGTAAGACTGGGTCAACCTTTGGGCTACTGTGGGTCTTGAACCTGCAACCTCCTGCTCTATCATCCAACATTGTTACTACTCTGCTAACTTCTTGATAATAATAATAATAATAATAATAATAATAATAATAATAATAATAATAATAATAATAATAAGGTTTAAAGTGGTTCAGTAGGGCCTGCCCTGTGTAAGAACCACTGTGTACCACCCATTCATTCATTCCTATTATGGCAGTATATAATACAAAGATGTCTTATTCAGTTTTTACTGTATTGCCTAACTGTTGCTATACTTTCTTTGTCTACAGACCAATGGCTCTGCAAGTCCAATCTAGTATCCTATAGTACTTAGGTTAAAATTCTTTTAGTTTCAGTTAATTTTAGAAATTCTTTTAGTATTTATTTTTAATTTTAGTTTATTTAGTATTTATTTTCTGATGCTGTTTAATCATTCAAATTTATTAACTAATTTATTAATCATTTAAACTTTCTGTTATTTTCGATATATGAAGATTGAGTGAGGATTTTGGTTTGATTTGGAGTTGTGTCCAAAATTTTCCGGATTAGCCGGTTAGAATATGAAATTTGCAAAAGTCTTTTTAAAAAATTAGATCGGGTTGTGTGTGTGTGTACCTGTAGTTGTGTTCTTTTGGTTTAGGATTTGGGGGACAGGTTGACTTTATTCGTGGAGCAGCTCTAAGCTTAGATGGTCTTGGAAAGCCAATCCTAGCGATGCCATCAGTTACACCAAAAGGCATATCAAAGATTGTTCCTTACATTAAACAAGGTTAGAGTAAAGCACATTGAAGCATATAAAGTTGCCATATGATAAAGACTTTCAACTGCTAGTAGTAATAGCTAAAGGGACTAAATAAATATTTTATTTCAATATATGCAGGTCAATTAACTGGGTCTTCGGACGTCTGATAATTAATTGTATGCACAAAACACTGGTTGCTTTTTATGTTGTCCAGCTATTGACTTCTCCATCCACTGATATCAGGTCAGGTCCAAAGCTTCCAGCTGTCCTTTCCATTTCTTCCAAAGTCATTCTTTGCTATTTCTTCCAAGGTCAGTTTTCTTCCGTCAGTTTTTCGTTGAGATTCAGTCCTGCCATGTGCAGATCCTCTTCCAATCCATCCACCCATTGTTATTTTTGTCTTCCTTTAGATCTTTTACCCTCTGGTGTGTAGTTGAAAATTCGTTTTGGGTTTCTTATTTCTTCCATTCTGAGTATGTGTCTGGTCCATTTTATTCTTCTCTTTCTGATTTACTTCAAATTGTGCTGCTAGTATTTTGTCTTGAATGAATCTTGTCTTGACTCATCCTCAATTGTTCTTGTTCCAAGATTTGACAGTACCTTGGACCACTCTTCTCTATTGATTTAAAAATTTAAATGAATAACAGTAATGAGATACTTAAACAATTTTGCCTCATAAATTGCAAAGGAGCGAATATTTCCCAAAGTTGGGCTAAATAAATACAATGACAACAACAACAACAATAATAATAATAATAATAATAATAATAATAATAAGTGATTGTAATAGTGTGTTGAAATTTGAAAGCTAATGAACATAATAAAAGGGAACTTTCAATATAATATATTTTAGAAGGAGGTTTTCATTAGCATCTGAAGGCTGTTCTGAGTGTAACGCGGTTTGGTTGCTTAGGAGCGGGTGTCGTGACGACGAGGGCACATGCGCACTACATCGTTACTGAGCACGGCATTGCATATCTCTTTGGAAAGACTCTTCGCCAGAGGGCGCATGCGTTGATCCAGATTGCACATCCGGATCATCGTGAAGAACTGGAAAAGGAAGCCTTCAAGCGTCTCAAGTGCATGCCGAGCGCTTAAACTGTACGGCTGTAGGCTACGATCGCTTGATTTTTAGTGTTTTTGAAAGATATGATGACTTTGAAATAAAGCTTGCATGTTAGAGATATCGTGTTAGTTGAAGACAACTTCTTATTTCTGTCTACGTACAGACTTGTGGGTATTTTTTTGTAGGGATTGACCAGATTTGTATTTTCCATCGGATACCGGGTCCGGATATTTTTGGTCAACGTTATCCGGATCCGAAGCGAATATTGCCGCACCGGATTAAAATGACCCTGCGATTCTTGGGTTTGCAGGTAGACTGCCTGGGGTTGAAAAAAGATGAAAATTTTGTGGGAATTAAAAAGACTCGTTAATCCGTCACACGTCCCACAAGTATAAAGTATCTTGAAAAGTTTTAAAATCGAAATTGCAGCTTCAAAGTGAAATTTAAACGAAATCTGTAAAGCTACAATTAAAATCACTCAACAAAGAAATTAAAAACCAGCGCAAAATCAATAATTCGGATTCGGTAGTTTCGTGACGTAAGTATTTGTCGAATCCGGATATTGCCGAATACAACACTATCCGGTCGGAGCGAATTTCTGGAGCATTTCTGGTCATTCCCTATATTTTTGTTATAGTCCGTTTTAATATATATGTCCTCAATGGCTGTATGATGAAGATATATTGTTATTCATATAATTATGAATTAATAACTTGATTTGAATTGGTTTAGGTGGCTAAGTTATCCTGTATGTAAGAGCCTCTATAATTACTCTCAGTGTTTAATAACCCAGTTTTTTTAGGTAACTTTTGAATCCATTTATTGTTCAAATGTTAATTCGCAACACATTTGTGCATCTGCATAGAGCAGTCATATTTGTCAGTTTGTTGTGCTTGATCATTGTAACAGTCAAGAGTAGATATTGAAGAGTCAAGACTTGAAGATCCTCTTGCAGTTGTGAACGTTAGTTTAATTCTACCATTTTTCCAGTTGATTCTCATTTAATGTTTTTTGTGGTCTTCCTCATTATGTCATGTGTCTAGTATAATGTATTGTTACATGTGCCAAAGATTTAATTCAGGGATGGGCAAAGTGTGGGCCACATGCCACATGGCCCTCGAAGCCCTTTTGTGCGGCCCCCGACATCGAGATATACTACATTAATGTGCGGCCCTCTAAAACATATGAAACATTTGACAGCACCTTAATGGAAAATTCAGCATTAAAATTGGATTTACACTTTGGCACTTGATTGTTAGGCCTAACTAGAAATGATGCTTTTAATATTTACTAACTTTTCTTCAACTCGACAGTCCTGGCTTATTAATAATTACTTGCACTGCACAGTATATAATACGCTATGTTAAAGTCGTTTTGGAAACTACTTAAAAATCTAATTCTAAATGCCGAAAAAATGTGTGCGGCCCTCGGCTTTCATCGCAGACACTTTTGCGGCCCTCGGATAAAAAAAAATTGTGCCCATCACTGATTTAATTACTTGGTAACAGTGATACTGTATTTTCCAAATATTTTGCTCCTAAACTGCTAAGTTGTGATTTTTATTACCAATATTAATAACTTTCATACTGCAATATCTGTAACTGTATATATAGTTAGCAGTGTTTCTTACTAATAACAAGTTGTTTCTGCATAGTGTATGCATTCTCTGTCTACAACTTTTATAAAACATGCCTGTTAAGGCAAACAATATTTGGAATTTTCCTCTGCCACTAATGCTAAAACTTTTGAAGGGTGTTGACATGCATGTTTGTTTCGTCATTTGATTAATTATTTGTACTGAAAGAGCAATATGCACTGATTTGGTACACCAAGTAATGGAAGCTCATAACCTTTCTACTGATTTTGCATTATTTTTTGTAAAGATATTTTAAATTTTGAAGGGAATTTGCTTAATTTCATGTAGATGCCTATTAATCATGCCATTTGACATAACGTGACAGTTTATTTCTTTTGTAAAATATTTTGACGGATTTGAAGTTAGTATATAAGAATTGCCATGCAGTAACACTATAGTACTATTAAATCTTGGTTTAACCCCTTAACCGTGTATTTAACTGTAACTCAATGTAAAATGGACAGATATATCCGGGATCCCCAGTTAAGGGGTTAAGAAACGTCTCTTTCTGTTTCTTTTTCCCTATTTTTCATAGTCATCCTTGTTGTTTTCCCACTTCCGCTCTGCAATGTGGATGTACCATTGATTGATATCTTTGAGTATTAGAATTGGCGCTATAGAAGTTTATTAATAATAACAATTAATAAGAATTCTATGAAATTGTCTTACTGTCAGTTATTTCTAATATTGCTTTCGATTTAGAATATTCTATGTTTAATCTTAGTCTTTTGAAGTTGATAGTAATTTTTTTAGGTGCTACATTAGTTTTTCGACTGCTGTCTAATTTTTTTTCGGCTCTGTAATTTTAATTTGTCGAGCGCTGTGAAACTTTTTCGACTGCTACGAGATCAACCCAAGTGCTCAGAGAGTTTTAGTTGCACGTCCGTTATATGCTGTCATATGCAGGCATTCTCCATTTTGAATGCTATCAATATTACTGTAAAACTTCAGTGTTTATTCTAGGCCATGTGTGGGGGTCATTCCACCCCTCCCCCAAAGTTTGAATTTCCACCCCAAAATTTTTGACATTTTGGCAAGTAGTATGACCTCCCCAATGTCTGTCCCTCCCCAAAAAAATTTTTAAACTCCTTTACAATGTCTAGGTGGGGATTGCTACTGGTAGAACTTCATTAAAACGGACTTGGTTATAAGGTATACTCTGTTATAACGTACTGCAATGTACGGTTCCATGTGATGTGCTACCGTATTGGATATGGCGTACTTTGGATAAAGTGTAATAATTTTTACAGACCTGCTAGGTACGTTATAATGAAGTTCTACTGTCGCGTCGCTTGTTAAGTATGTCATTTAGACACCTGATAAGTTTTGTTTTGTATGCTTGTGTTTATTCTCGACTAATTAATTTGATTACTATATGATTGCAATAATTTCATCAAGAAATATAGGACAATGCAATAATCATTTGAAATTAGGCATTAGTTGTGCATATTTTTATCCTGGAACTGATGTAATGTTGTGGATGTTTTTGCGTAGCTTTTTCGTATTTATTTTCGCTGTGGGACTTATGCATCTTAGGATCTTTTAACTTTTGTGAAATCAGGCCTGATGTTAGGGAATCCTGTTATTGAGCTGTCTTTCCAACACTATATCTGATCAATAGAGCAAAAATCTAATTTGAATGTTGGTTTCTGGAATATGCCAAACCTATCTATATTGAATGAGGCATTGTTGAATATAAATTGGCATTCATAGGATAATTAAGAAAATGTGAGTTATAGTTTTTTTTATAATTAAAACAAATTACAGTATATAGCAGCATTAGTTTTTGTAGTAAAGCATCAATTAATATTATCCAATATAATAAAATTCACTTTTCTATTTATATTTAGATGAAATCAGGGTGATCATGTAAACATCTTACGAGTTGCAGGAGCAACTGTTTAATCCAAATCATTGTAACTGAAACTTTTAGCTGGATTTTTAAAAGTGTTAAGGGGAAATTATGACTGAAACCTTGTTATGTAAATAAAATTAAAATTATATATGCATCTTTAAAGAATAAATTCTAATTTTGCCATATTTATATTTTGTGCAAGTATATGCTTTATTTGGTATTTGTCAGCGCTAATTAAATGCACGTGGAAGAATATTTCTTGTTTTGTTTCTGGACATGCCATCTGGATAACATGGCTTTCTATTTTCATGTTAGGCACATTCATTATTATTGATCAACATCAGTAATGTTTTAATGGCCAGATATTGTGTATTTAAGGGTGTTTGTGTTTAAGGGTGTTTGTGTCCCTGTATTTCTTGAGTTCTGCTGCATTTCATGGTAGATAAATAAATAAAATAAGAAACGAAAACCATCAAGATCATGGACTTTGTAGCAGTTTCAATTTAATTTATGTCTTGTATTGAAGGCAGTTTTCATTTTGCCTCTTGAACTTATGCAGTGTTTAATCTAGGGCGGAAATTTCAAATTCCCTCGGAAATTTTGGAATACTACATGGACTAACAGGGGCCCCTAGCAGAATTCCCCCCGGCTTTGTCAGTTTTCCCCCGGCTTTTTCAGTTTCCCCAGTCCAGGAGTCCAGATTAAACACTGAACTTATGTCACCAGGTTTTTCTTTAGAAGTTGTAATATGGATTTGACGACAGAATTAAAAGTATTGTGGTTCTGAATATTTCAACGTTCAGGATTTTTTGAGTGATTACAATCTCTTACTAATGATGTTTTCTTAGTATATGTTCTTCTCTACAAGAAGTCATCTGGTTCATTGTTTCCCAAACTGGGTTGTAGGGCTCAGTCTACTCTAATGGGCCGTGGGATAGCACAAAATTAGATTCAAAAGTGTCATTTTCTAACCAACACCATATTAATAGCCTTGCAAAGTTGCAAGGCACGTTACAAAACCGCTGAAGTGGGCTGTGGTTCCATAAAGTATGGAAAACCATGATCTAGTTTCAATTGGCATAAAATTTAACAACTTCAAGAGGATGTTTGCCACTCCATTAGTATTAATACAGCTATAAAATCTGAAGAAATCGGACTACATCTTCAATGCTACAAGTAGGTTGCTTATGTAATTACAATACAGTGCATAGCCCAATTTAATACAAAAGAAGTGATGACTGCTACTGTATATGCATTTAACCAAATGGTAAATAGTACACAAGAATACTACAAATCTGTAATTTATTTTTACTGAACAACCCATGAACCACTGCAAACATCTGTGCATTTACAAATAAGATTTAGAATATATTATAAATATTCCACGTAGAATTTAATATAAAAGTGCAAATTTATATATGTACAAAATATATTGACTATCCAGCAAAACAGAATTATTGTATGAAGAGGCATTCAAGCAAGAAATTCAAAATCATAAGATCCTTCCACGTAACTTCATAAAAATACAATTGCCATGCAAGTATATACAGTAATGCAACATATTTGTGAAATTTAAAATGGATTAGGCGATCAACGGTACTAAAATATTAATCAAGTATCTCTTATTATAAGGAAATAGTTTTGGTTCTAATTATCTCTTATGTAATTCATCTAATAAATAGGTGTAAAGGTATCTTTGAATCTGGCTTACTGTATATGCATTTAACCAAATAGTAAATAGTACACAGGAATAGTATAAATCTGTAATTTATTTTTACTGAACAATATATATACTATATGGCATATATGATCATAATACTGATAATAGCACCCCAGAGCAGAAATATAACAGATGTTAGGCAAATGCTACAGTTAATTAATTACAAATACTAGTGAAGAAAATACATTTTTAGAGATTGAATTACTACAGAACAAAAATAAAATATTAGGCATATTTCTAGACCACTGAATTTTTAAAATAAGCATATAATGTCACTCTGAAAACTTTGAAAAGCATACATAGATGAGGACAGTTCATTGACAGAGCAAAATTCTTTCACTTAAACTTATGTCTTCCTGTTCCAGATTTGAAATGCCATCTTGCTAAAATGAAAAGCAATAAAAAATGTTATGCCTAAATTAAATCTTAATGATTGCTAAATTTTCCAGGGTAAACTTAAGTTTATTTACATTTTATTAGGTAAGTTTGTCCTCACTTGCTTACTCCCATTTAATCATTTACGGCAATACCACCTGATTTCACATGGTTTAACAATAGAGCAATAGCTACAAACAAGTTTTGGAGTGACAGTTCGTTTGCTTTATTTTGCAGCCTTTCTGCTCCATTTCTGACAGCTTGAAAAATCATTTGCCCAAAAGTAAAAAAGTAAAGTTTTCCCATGCCCGAATTCGAGCTTTGGGGCCGGTGCTGATCTCCGGTCTCTTAGGCATACAGCGATGCAGATGGCATACGCCATTAACCTAGAGTAGGTTGCCAGCCAAACGTCTAGGCCCGCGCTTTACTTCGCAGCGAATGCTGCTCCTCAATTTGAGGTTATAACTGCCTCTAATGAGTAAGACTGAGTCGACCTTAGGGGCTCATGCAGGACTTGAACCCGTGACCTCCTGCTCCATCAAATACAAACAAATTACATTATGGTTAAATTTCAAAGTGGCAAGTAAAATGAGAAATTACAGTGCCTGGTAATTTAAAATTGTATTTTAATTATCAATATGATTTGTAATTTTACTTACTTCATTTCATTCATCAGTTACATTTTCTGCTAATCTGTCATTCATCATATTCTGGATGAGCGCCTCCAATCGGTTGCAACGCAAGTGTTTCCTTTTCTTTAGAATCAACACATGCATTTTTGTGTTTCTGATTTTTTTCAATGTCATTGACATTTTTGGCCATTTCTCTCAAATTTGCGAACCAGCCAAATCGCTCTGTTGCCTTGGAAATCAGACAGCGCAGGTGTGGTGCCCATACTGGAAATCCTATAATTACGAGTAGTGCAATTATAACTTTCAAATAGGAAAAGATTCCTGAAAGAAGGGCTTGATTTTCTTTTCTGAAAGAAGTAGAATCACCACACTCCTCCACAAGCACCATCTTTGACGTCCAAGTAGCAACAGGTTGTGACTTATCCAAATCATCATCAGGGATTGGATTCGTGAGATAGCACAAATTCCAAGTGTAAGGTTTCAGTTCGGGTCCTTGAAGAGACACAATCCACGTAGATACAAATGACCCTCCAGTAAAATTATTCCATTTAATAACTGTTCCACGTTCGTTCCTTCCAGCAGGAACACAACTCTGGTCTACTAACTCTACCCGTCCAAAGTACTTCACACCGAAATGTAACAATCTCTCCTTCAACAAAAACACTTCTGTCACCGTTACTGGCAAAGCAGCTATACGGTATAACATAAGCAGCTGATCTATCATCTGTATCGTCTATCTTACACTCATACAGTGTCGAATGCTGATGAGTAGTGGATACGATGACCAAGTTGCTACATTCTGCTGCTGATTTCTCTATTATGTATTCGGCATTTTGACACTCTTCTCCTTTGCATATTATTTGTGATTGACCATCTGCGATGTATTTTTTCCACACAATCGTTGTATTCTTGTCATGAGAGCAACACTTCAGAACGGTTCTTTCTCCAGCTCGAGTGAATGTATTTTGAGGCCTTATAGTAATTTTGCCATTACCGATAACTGCCACAAATAATATAACAGAAATAGCGACAAGCTTCAGCATTGTGCTGTTTCTCGTGACGATAAATCCTGGACACAAGAAGACAATTTAATCACGAATTTGTTTCCTACTGCAGATGTGGAAATACGTCTTCTGTTGCCTGAAAATTTAAGAAAAACAAATATGCAGATAATTCTGAATCTCCACTAAAAATCTTGAAGCATTGCAAAATGAACAAGCTAATGGGTTCCATTTCAATGTGGGTTCCATTTCATTTCTTTGGGTTCTGTATGCAAGATTATCAGAGTATACTAGTTTGGTACGCTGAAAATTGAAAGAGGCGCTCCTTTACCCAAACTTCCCCATTTCCATCCAGCTTACAGTCAGGGGCGTTTGGGGAGGGTATATCGGTATATATACCCCCAAATCAGTCTACCTTGAAGTTTTTTATGTGATTTACATGTGGTTATATGTGGTTTATATGGTTTATGTGGTTTATAGTTAAGATTTATACCCACCCAAAATATTTATACCCTCCCAAATCAAATTCCTGGCTATGCCCCTGCTTACAGTCTTTCATCTGCACCTTAGTTACATCACTTACATGAGAGGAAGATCGAATAGGCTAAGTTTAGCAGTGATGGGCAAAAGTTAACTAAAAATTAGTTAACTTTTAGTTAAACTACTTTTTTTAGTTGCATCAAAAGTTAAACTGGTTGGATAAAAGTTTAGTTAAGGCATTAGTTAAACTGAATTTTTTTTAGTTAACTGGCAAAATAGTTAAACTTGAGTTATTCAGATTTATGCCACTTTCAGCACAGGCTAAATCATGCGTAGGCTCTACTTTTTCATGTCAACCGCATAATTACCTGTTTCAATTATGAATTATTATTATTATTATTATTATTATTATTACCGTCATTATTATTATTATTATTACCGTCATTATTATTATTATTATTATTATTATTATTATTATTATTATTATTATTATTATTTTGTTGTTAAAATTGTGTTATATAAAATTATAATCGTAAATCGTGTTCGTTGCAGCTTGTAGCCTAGTTTTACTAGCTCAGTAGCTCAAGTCAAAGTTAAAAAGTTAAGGTTATAAGTTAAACTGTTTTTAATTAGTTATCAGTTAAAGTTAAACTACTACAGTAAAAGTTAGTTACTTATAAAGTTCTTGATTGCAAAACTGCTTGATTGCAAAAAAAGTTTAGTTAAAGTTTAACTTTAAAAAATTAGTTAGTGCCCATCACTGAAGTTTAGATCAAGGATGTTGTGTGATTATCAGATTTCGTAGGTAGATCGTTAACTAAAATTATAAAAAAAAATATACGACAAAGGCAAAATAAACTATTAAATCTATTCACAGAAGAGACCTGTCGTTGTTGATGCGTCCAAACTACACTATATTTCTAACAGAGTTGACGGAACTTGACGAAATTTCACGAAAAGCAGATTATTATTAATATTATAACTAGATGCCATCTATCTATGGCAACAGCAGAAATTTGACGTCTATGATTTCTATGGTTGACGCAAAAATCCATCATTATGATACACTTGCTGTTTTGGCACTCCAAAAAACTAAATTTATGACATTTCTAAAGCGGCGCTATAAAAATTGAAAATTAGATTAGATCAGACGATTATTCGTTTATTTTTTCATTCATCGTTCAATTTTTAGATTTTTAATGAGGTCTGCATAAACATTCCTTGACCCACAGTCCCACAGACCCACACCCAATGCAAACTGACGTCACTTTCTGATGCCATAGGTTCTGTCTCGTGATATAAAAGTCTATGGTTTAAAACGCATGTACAAAGACAACCTTGACCTCAAAACTTTGAGGTATTATTCCTCCAAGCCTCAAACTACATAGACAGACACAGTGCCTAAAGCAGTTTTCGTTCTACAGTCAAATGTTTATACCTATGCGGTAATAAATAACTTTTCAGTGTTTTCAAATGTTTATAAACCACTTAAAATCACATTATTATTATTAATAGCGCATCCCAGCTCTCTTGTAGGCCATCAGTGGTGTGTGGACTGTGAAAGTATAGAACACACGGCTCCTGAAAGTTTTAAGAAAACTTCCTTGCTAAGTTTAAATTTAGCGTGAACATCAGCATCATCAGCATCGTTATTGTCATTATTTTCATTATCGTCGTCGTTGCCATCGCCATCTTCGCCACCACCAACGTTGTCGTTCGTAGTCTTTCGCCACTTCGTCGTCCTTGTCGTTGTCGCTGTTATTGTTTTATTAAAATATGGCGCTATAAAAGTTTAACATTGAATTAGTGCATTGTTTTTATATCTTGGGTTTTGGCGATATTAATTGCGAGTAATTTTGCGAATAAAAACAAATAATTTCAGCGAGTTTCGAGTAAAGATGTCGAGCTCCGGATCTTATGGTTAGCTCTTTTAAATATCGAATTAATTTTGCTTGTATAAATGAATGAAAGTACAGAAATCGATGCGCTAATTTATTCCACGATTACTGCATTCAGATTTGGTACTGTTGGATTTTGCTTTAAATTACAACAGTTTCGCTACTGTGCTAGAGAAACATTTTGACTTGCTCACGAACACTGACTTGATATATTCTAGATTTATAGACGTGTACTTTCACTTGGTTGGAGTTTGTTTTTGGCATAATTAAATTTTAAAATGTGACCTATATTATCGCTCACTCCATTAGCGTTTCTGTCATTAAAGTATGCATAGTTTAGCAACTGCTGATTCGTTAACCCTCTTTCGAAATGGCTTAAAACTCATCTCTTTATCATTGTGCATTATTCACAAGGGGAGAATTTCTGAGTGCTTTTTCTAAAGAGGTGCTATTTAATTATTATGCTGCATTACGTTAGATCTGCAGTTGTTTCACTGTTTCAATTTGACGTCATTTGCCAAGTAGTGTTTATTCTAGCCACCTAGACATTGGGGGGGGGGGTGAGTTTAACATTTTGGGGAACAGACATTGGGGAGGTCATACTACTTGCCAAAATGTAAAAAATGGGGAAATTTCAAACTTGGGGGATTCCTCCCCCCAAGAGAAGGTCTAGATTCTAGAATAAACACAGTTTGCCAAGTATTGTTTAAAAGTCGTAATTTGAATTTAAGTTTTGAAGCAATTTCATGATGTTTACTGACACAGGGACTATGCGTTAACTATATTTATTATTCACATTACATTGGATTATTGATGTGACTGCATTTGCTAATTGTGTTTTATTTTTAGGTCCAGATGGAAGCTTGGCAGCCTTGCCAAATGGAATCGTTCCGTCGAATCCATCAGAGCAGAGGGAAGAGACAATGTTCGCGGTTCCTCAGAGTCCAGTCGAGTTGCACGGTGCAACTGCGTCTGAGCCCCTTGCAGACTTCATCATGCAGCTTGAGGACTGCACTCCAACGGTATGGTAATACAAGATGTTGCGGTGATCGGAGTAGCCCAACATTAGTGTGAACGAGTATATTTTGTATTATAGAAGGTAGGTCCCGTACTCGAGTCCGAGCGTTGGGTTCCGGCGCTTATCTCCGGCCTGGGCAATCAGCGACGTAGGTGGTATAAGCCATTAATCTGGGGTGGGTTGCCATTACTTTTCCCCAGGCCCACGTTTTACCTCGCAGCTTAGCGCAGCTCCTCATTTTTACCGCCGCCATCTATTAAATGTGGCTGAGTCGACCTTTAGGGTTCCTGCGGGTATCGAACCCGCAACCTTCTGCTAAATCATCCAGTGTTGTAACCGCATATTTTAAAAATGTGTAATTAATAATTGTATATAAATAATGCCTGCATTCAAATGACTAATGCTTTGATGATTGTGATTTTGAATGGCAGAAATTGAGGGATATATGAGTGACGGTGGTTTTCAACAAGGGAGAGATCCTGCTAAGCCACTTGAAATCCAGTCATCATCATTGTCTTCATCATCATCTTCATCATCATCTTCATCATTGTATTTGTTGTCATTGTCAGCACCATCACCACCACCACATCATCATCATCATCATGTTCTCTGGCCTAGGACAGGTTGAGGGATCCATTGTTTCCATTCCTCTCTGCGTCTTGCTTCTTCTTCTTCTTCTTCTTTGATTTCTGCATAGGTCTTGTGACGCTGTGCATGTGTTTTCATCATCCAGTCCAATAGCATCTTTCTTGGTCTTCCTGTTTGTCTTTCTTCCTGATATACTTCCCTCAATTACTGTTCTGAATAATGATTCTCCTCTTAGTATATGTCCAATCCAGTTCCTCTGTCTTTTTCTTGATGGTGCTGATTAATGATCTTTGCTCGTCCACAGGGTGCGATTTGTGACCTGGAGCAGTGAGGGGGAATATGTCGAGCTTGGGGGGATGTAGTTGTTGGGAAATGTAGCAGTGGGGGGGTGTAGTGGTGGGAGATGTAGCAGTAGGGGGGATGCAGTTGGGCAGTGGGGGGAGATTCTCTCTTCCCCCCTACAAATCGCGCCCTGCTCGTCCATCATCTGTAGTACTTCATCGTTTCACCACCACCACCTCCATCACCACCCCCACCACCACCCCACCACCACCACCATTATTATTCTCGAAGTTATTAATTGTATTATATGCGTCTGTACATGACCGAGTATTTTATTTGATCTTCTCTTATATAGATTCCTGATTCGGTCACCAGTTGTTATATGAATTACGCTGGATTTGAAGCAAAGGATCCACGCATGTACGTATCGTATCGCCTGGTGGCCGTTGCCTTATTACTAACTTAGAAAAGTGATGTATTTTTTTGCCGTGAGTTATAGATCTGATGGTTGAAATATATGCGTTAATGTTTTTGTTTTTGTTGTTCACAGGGTCCGATTGATTTCATTGTGTGCCCAGAAATTCATCTCGGACATTGCGTACGACGCTTTGCAGTACTCAAAAGTCAAGGCGTTCGGTCAGAATACAAAGAAACAGGCAAAGGTTTGTTGCTTTCTGCCATTTCTAGATATTCATTTGCAATGGTGACTTTATAATTGATCCGAGGATCAACCCTTTGAATAATAGCTTTCCTAGCGATTAGACTATATATGCTTATATACACTCTATACACTATTATACACTATATACACTTATATACACTCTATACACACACACACATATGTGTGTGTGTGTGTGTATGTGTGTGTGTGGTATGATGCTCTTTTGGAAATAGACCATTATTATTATTATTATTATTATTATTATTATTATTATTATTATTATTATTATATTCAAAGGGTTAAACTTGGACAATTTTATTCGTTGCTGTTTAAACTTTGGAATTTTAGGGTTAAATAGTGTAATAATGATTTAGTATATTCTTATGCTTATGTATATAATGAAATTGGCATTTACATTGATGTATGCAAATTGGTTATTTTACTTAGAGAATTTATCTCATGCATTTAATGTATGATCTCTTAATTTTACTTGCGCTTGTCTTAATCCAAATCACTCAGAAATCATTCAAATCACTTCTTTCTTAGGCAGGACATAGCCAGGAATTTGATTGGGAGGGTATAAATCTTTAAAAAACGTTGAAAATCTCAAAAACAAGTTAAAACTTTAAGGTAGTCTGATTTTGGGGTGGGGTATATATACTGATATAACCCCACCCGTCGCTACGCCCCTGTTCTCAGGCATGTTTTCATCCTTCTGTCACACTTTCATGTTTTATGTTCTTCTGACTAATCATCTGATGTAGGTGCCTGCATATTTTCAGTGCAGCTGCACTGTCAGGCACTGCTTTAGGGCCAGGGAAAACAGACTCAATGTTATGGTAGCGGTATGCATGTAATATAAAAAGTTTGTTGTCTCCCAATTTTATTTTACATTTTACCCATAACTTTTGTGAATTTGTCACAATTATAGGACAAGAAGATGGTGCTTACGATGGAAGACCTTACTCCAGCGCTGGAAGAATATGGCATACACGTCAAGAAGCCACCTTATTTTCTGTAGATGTTGAAACTGATACTTATTGTTATTATCCAGGCTTTATGTTATGTGTATTGATATGGACATATTTCCTGGACATGTTGTATGTTTGGGATAGAAATAGGAAATCCCTTTAAAAGTCTCTGTCATTGTAAGTTACAATTTTATCCAGACCTGTTATGGGGAGATTTTCCTCCCAAAACCACCAAAAATGACCCCAAAATCCCAGCACTGACACAAATTTTTTCACTGAACTGTGTCTCTTCCCCTTCAGCCAAGCCAAATTTCCCTCCAAAGGCCTGGAGTCTGGATAGTGAGTCACTGATTGTAACTTCTTTATGTTGGCACAAATAAAACTTGAAAAGAGTAAAGTTTATTTGATTCAAGTAAACCTTTTTGTTGTGGGTGATTGTGGTGCACATTGGAAGATTTGTACTCAGTTGTGAATGAACTTTTTGAAGACGATACAGGGAGAAATTTGTGGGTTTTTTTGTCTAGTTTTTACGAATCCATTATATGCAGTTAACCTGAACAGTTGTGTATCGAATTAAAGTAAAGTAAAGTAAAGTAAAATCTTGTGGATTTCTATAGCGCTTTGGAAAGCAGCACAACAGTAGCTACTTATTCTTAGGTGCTCAGCCTCTCTTAAAATAGCTATGGGGAAGGTATGTTATCAGCCAGGCAATAGTCAACATCCAAAGGGCAGTGAGGCTAGGTTGTTACAGCTATGGAGGATATGATTTTAGAATTAGTTTAATAGGTTAGAATTCTTCAATTAGATGTGACAAATGTTTTCAAAGTCTTTGGCTAAATAACACTCTAGATGTTTCTTTGTTTTCATTTGGCATCGTTCAAAGTCAACATCAGCGCGAAATTAGATTATGACCTGTCATTGTCTAACCAATACCACAATGTCACAGGCTTTGAAAGTTGCAAGAAGTCAGGTTTTAAGAGATTTATATACATGCAATCCTCCATGCACAGCTTATATCAAAATAAGGTTCTTTTCCGTTATCCGGACCCCAGTAGAGGGATGGTGTAGTTGACGTTAGGATTAGGGTTATGGTTAGGGTTAGGTTAGGGTCAGGGAAAAATGGGTTAGGGTCAGGTTCTCGACTGAAAAGCCATTACACTTCACTGGGGTCCGGAACTCCGGATAACGGGAAAGTACGCAAAATGATTAGTGTTTTTTTATCAAAACCGATGAAAAGGAACGCAGTTCCGAAAAGTTTGGGAAACACTGGGCCCTAAAGAGCAGGCTGCCTTTAAAAATTAATCTTATCTTCAAACAAACGCTAGGAAAGCGTATTTCGACCATTTTGCTCCGAAACTCCACTAATATTAGAGAATCTCTGTTCTTATTATTATGTATCACAACCTGAAGTTTAAGCGATTTTGCCATACTAATAAGAATTTTCAGACGCGTAACAGAGGTATGTCCCTGTCAAAATTTTAAAAAAATAATTTTCAAGAAATTTCAACATCTATTTCTCTTCTTTCGTCTTATTTGCAAAAACATGAATAATTTTCATAATATATTTGCCATATTTTTATTAGACTTGAATCAGAGCTTTTGTTTTGCCATTTGTTCTAAACTTAGAAGATTATTTTCAACTAACGTTTCCCCCGATGACGCAATGCAAATAGACTTAGGTTTTAAGAATTTATTATATGCCTGCAATCATCCATAAACAACTTATATTAAAATGATTAATGTTTTGTGCAACTTATATCCAATTTCAGTTGGCAATGAGTTTGCAGGGTCACAGCGTGTTACAAAGCCACTGACTCAGTCGCATAGTTCCGCACAGTTTGGGAAACCCTTGCCTTTAATTACTTTAATAAAAATTTATCTTATTTAGCAATAGCGCAAAGTAAGCGAGTAAGTAAAGTAAGACCATTTTGCTCTGAAACTCCCAATAATTATCATTGATAATATTGACGAATAGACCTAGCGATTAAGCGATTTTGCCATATTCGTATGATTTTTAAGACGCTTAACAAAGGTATGTTCCTGGCAACATTTTAAAATTCAACATCTATTTCTCTCTTTTTGTCTTATTTGGCAAAAATATAAATAATTCAGCTTTAATATGTTTGCCACATTTTTCATTCAAATTGAATCAGAGCTTTTGTTTTGTCATTTATTCAAAACTTAGAAGAATCCATTCAACCAACGTTCGCCAGATGGCCTAATACATTGTTTGTTATTACATTCTATGATTAGGGTCGCAGCAGGTTACAAAATCGTTGAAGTGAGCCACAGTTCCAAAATGGTTGGGACACCATGACTCTAATTGATTCCTTTTCTTTTGTTTTTCGACATATTCATTAATTAAGCTAAATTGTGGTTCACAGTTTGCGCTGAATGTCAGACATGTTCCTCCTAAACCATTTCGATTTGCTAGATCTTGAATCTGTTCACAATCAAGCGCAACCATGAACTCTTAAATTAAAAGAAGTCCCTGTTCGTTTTCATTTCAAACATAGGCGTAAACTTCTATCAGGCGCAAGTCCCCCATTTTGAGAGGATACCATAGGGAATGGGGAAGGTAGGCCCTACCGGGGTTCGGTAAGAATCTGCGATAAGTCAAACAAAGTCTTTTAAGATTTTCAGTGGTTTTCCCCCCAAAAAATCACATTATTTATACCCTCCCAATCACATTATGCCCTCCAAATCAAATTTCTGACTACGCCCCTGGCCCCCATGCTTAGAAGTTGCCACCCCGACGCCCCCACTTGTCAAATACTGGAGCCGCCACTCATAGGCGGATTTTATTAAAGGCTAGGGTAGATGGCACGCCTGCTGGATGGCATGCTAGCCCATGCTAGCCTACCCAAATACTAAACTCTAAATCCGCCTATGCCGCCAATGGTTTCTGAGGTGGCAGAACGGATATGATTATAGATGACGTTAGGTTCATCGAGAGAAATTCCGGGCCCCTGTGCAGAGTTCCCGCGGCTGCGGGGCGGTGATCCCAGAAAGTTAAAAATCTGTTGACGACTTTTTCTCTTGCCAGCATCAGAAAGCAATGCCTTCGACGGTTTCATCGTCGTCGCTCTGTCTGTCTGTCTGTCTGTCTGTTTGTCTGTCTGTCTGTTTGTCTGTTTGTCTGTGTGATTAGTCACTTGGAGATGATATGCGAAATATTGGGAAACAAAGAACAACCATACAATGTTTGGTATGGCTGGAAATATGCAAGAGAAGTTGACTCCAATTAATGTCAGGTTTGCATCTAGACCAGTGTTTTATCCAGACCCCAGGCCTTGGGGGGGGGGGAATTGACTTGGCTGGAGGGGAAGAGACACAGTTCAATGCAAAAATCTGTCAGTGCTGAGATTGGGGTACTTTTTTTTTTTTTGGGGATTCTCCCCTTGTCAGGCCTGTATAAAACACTGATTTTGGCACATCAAATTATGGCGCTAAAGAACACTGATTTGGTCAGATGACATGGTTGGGGTGGCAACCTCTAAGCATGGGGCCAACTATTCTTTTCATTAACCTGGACTAATTTACATTGTAGCTGTTTTGAGTGAGTGCGGTGGGGGGCAATGGGGGCTATGCATTCAATAGGGGCACGTGCCCCCCGTGGAGCAGCCTTTGGTACACAGCAGTAATGGGCTATCGTAGTTTCTGGGAAGGGGTGACCAATCGAGACTAAAATTGCTCACCACGACTGAATCCAGTGTTTAACCCAAACTCCAGGCCTTTGGGGGGGGGGAAGAGGGGATGAATTGACTTGGCTGGAGGGGAAGAGACACAGTTCTATGCAAAAATTTGTGTCAGTGCTTGAACTTTGGGGTGGGGATTTTTTTGGAGGGGGTAACAGTGTTTAATCTAGGCCGTTTCCGGGGGAAATTGCCCTTTTCCCCCGGAAATTTCAAATTCCCCCCGGAAATTTTGGAATACTACATGGACTAACAGCGGCGCCTAGCAGAATTCCCTCCCCGGCTTTGTCAATTCCCCCCCCGGCTTTTTCAGTTTCCCCCTGGAGTTCAGGAATCTAGATTAAACACTGGAGGGGGTAATCCCCCTAATAGGCCAGGATAAAACACTGACAGTATCCGTGACGGTGCATGAGGTTCTAGTAGATGTGGCGCACGTGATCGAAGACCTGCAGATTGATGGCCGTTCCGACGGCAGCCGAACTGTACGCCACCCACTTGAAGGTCACGGTCTGGGCGAAGGTCATCGCGTCTCGACACGGCTGACAGACGGCGTAGACGACGCCGCTGACGGACAGCGGGACCCAGAGCGCCACGTGAACGACCATGACGAGCAGCGACAGTCGCGAGATGACGTTCTCGTGACGGAGTGTCTGGTCGGGCACGAAATTGACGAAATCATCCGTCGCCATCGGCGGCGGGCGCTCTCCGCCGCTCCCCGCCGACGACGACCCCGCCGCCTCGCCGGCGATCAACCGCGCCCGGTCGGCGGAGTCGTGGAGGAGGAGGAACCCGCCGGGTGAAGAGGAGGACTCCCGCAGGAGAAGGGCGTCGCATGATCCGGCGACGGTGGTTCTCCGCCGCCGCCGACGCCGAGTGGAGCCGGTCGTAGGAAGAGGAACGGGTTGAAAACCGCCTTCCTCCGGCGGAAAGGTTTCGAGCGTCCTCCTCGTAGTCGGCGTCGAGGGAGAACTCTCGCTGGCCACCGGCGGCGGCGGCGTATCGCCGACCCCGGTGGGTGCTTGGGACCGGCGCCTCTAGTTGAAGCCGGTCGGGGAGGGTTGTCGTCGTTCGCTCGTCGAACTCGTCGTCGCTCGGCGTTGAATCGGTGATGTTCAACGACTCTTCGTAGTAGTCGACGTCCGTGTTGCCCTGATCATCATCATCATCGTCGTCGTCGTCGTTGTCATCATCATCATCATCATCATCATCATCGAGGCAACGCTCGGCACCGACGCGGGTCTCGGTACCGTCGTCGTCCCCCGGGACCGTCAGCCCCGTGCTGCTGCCGCCGCCGCCGCCGCTGCAGAAGACGCGGCCCTTCAGCGCCCGGATCTCGCGACGACACAGCCCGGCGAAGGCGACGGCAACGACCGTCGGAATGGCGAACGAAAACAGCGTTCCGAGGAGGACGAAGTTCTTGTCGGCGATGAAACAGAGTCCCGGACGGGAACGGCTGTCGGCGTCCGCCTGGCTCAGCATGAACTGGGCGATGGACTGGACGAGGGAGACGGTCCACGGGGCGCCGAGCCAGAGCAGCAGCGAGCAGGCGGTCACGTTGCGGCCGTGACGGAGCGGGTCCTTGAGGCGGAGGAAGGTGTCCATGTTCATGAAGGCCAGGTGGAGACAGGTGTTGTTGCAGAAGAACAGGTCGGCGGTTATCCAGAGCTTGCACAGGGCGTCGGAACAGCGAAATCCACCTGAAAGTTGAACACCCGATAGAGATGAGAGGATAGTAGTGGCTACTAGTAAAAATGCTTTTTAAAAAGTCTAAGTGGGTGGCAGGCCTGAGGAGAGGGGATGCAGCCGGTACATTGTACCGGGGCCCATGGAGTTTTCAGGGGCCCAGATCCGGTGACGATAAGGGTTTTTGGTTGTCAGGGTGTTTTTGGAGAGTTTATAACGTTTTTTTTGCTTGTCAGGTTTTTCCGAGATTTGATAAATTTTTCTTAAAGGCCCGCATTTTTTTTGTTCCGGGGCCCGGAATTTCTCTCGGCGGCCCTGGTGGGTGGCCAACCCCATAGAAAGTGTGAGCTGCAAATGACAATTTTCAAACGTTTGGGAACCGCATTGCCGAAATTAGACACGAAATCGAGGTAGTGTGATCCAATTCTTTGCAAAATTTCACTGCTGCTATTTTCATGGGACCTTTGATAAAAATTGGCAAATAGGCAGAGTTATTAATGTTATTTGGCAATTGTATCCTCCTGTTGATCTGTTAATCTGCTCAAACAAAAATTCTAAACTTTTCGCGAGCCGCAGATTTTGCTAGCAGAGAGACGCAGTTTGAACACACACACATGTAGGCCTATACTATACAGGATACACTAGATTGGCCTTTTATAGCGCTTAGACTGTACACTGTAGATTTTAGATGTACATTTCAGCTGGACAGAACATAAGACAAACGAGGAAGTGCTGAAACAGGTGGAGGAAAAGAAAGAGATGATCAACACAATAAGAAAAAGACAAAAGACTTGGATGGGACATATAATGAGAGGAGACTCACTCCTAAAGGAAATAATGGAAGGACAACTAGAGGGGAAAAGACCAAAGGAAGACCACGAGAGATGCTACTTGACTGGATGATGGAAAGGACTATAAAGACTTAAAGAAGAAAGCTATGAACAGGAATGAATGGCGAAATTGGAATGCAAAACCTGCCTAAGGACAGAATACTACGAAGAAGACTGTAGATAAAATATCGTATAGCAGTCACATAGACATCTATGACATCGCAAAGGCCTACTGTCTTGTCAACTGTCATTTCAATTATTCAGATGTCGACGAAAATTAAGTCCGTTTTTCCCCCGCTCGGTAACCCTTCACACCCACACATACCGCCAACCCTTTGGTCATCGATTTATACGCTGACCAGAGAGGCAGGGGAGGGGTAGTCGTCGTATAGGCTTCGTTTGTCCAGCGTCTCTTTGCCATGTGCCAGCATCACGATAAATCATCCGATGCACAAAACCGCATCTCGATTTCCGTCCACGTTCCACAATCATACGGTCTCTGCAAAGAGCGCCCCGATCTTGACATATATATATATATATATATATATATATATATATATATATATATATACTACACTACACTGTTGCCAAAAAAGAGTAAACACCTTTCATAATTATGAAAACCAATGTTAATTATGTTAATTACATAATTGACTTTAACATTTGGAATATATATATATATATATATATATATATATATATATATATATATATATATATATATTCTTTTGACGGAATTTCAATTCTGAAGTAAAATTAAATTGAATATGATCTTCAATTGAAAACATTTTGCTCGTTTGTCAACAAACTCAATGACGTAGAAAATGACATCTGCTAATAAATAGACAGAAAACTGTAATCTGTGAGACAGCTGACCGAAAAGTTACAAAGCGCTCAAACGACTAAACGGATTCTAATGAAATTTTGCGCTAATAGCACAAATAGATGTCTCTTTATGTGTTAAAAATTTCGTCTAAATCGGTGCAGATACGAATTAGTTATTAGTTTATTACGATATGTTAGGTTTATCTTTCCCCCCGAAAACAGTGTATATATATATATATATATATGTGTGTGTGTGTGTGTGTGTGTGTGTGTGTGTGTGTGTGTGTGTGTTACAGTCAATACGTGTAATTAGTCATTACACGAAATGACTAAGAGTTGTAGTCATTGTGTGTAATGACCCATAGGGTCAAGCATTTCATGCAATAGCTAAAATAACCAGTCATTTCATGCAATGACTAATTTTTCCGTTTGATTAATTTCATACTTTGACTGACCGCTATATATTCGCTAATATAATCATATACAAGACTGCGATTTCTGCGTCTCAGGCTGTACTAATGCATGAAATGAAGACCTTAATGGTCATTACACACAATGACTGAAACTTTTAGTCATTCCGTCAATTTCCGTGTAATGACTAATTACACGTTTTGACTGTAACACACACATATATATAATATATATATCGTTCGTTTCGAGGAACAATTATATGGCCTAAGCAATTTTGTTTGAGACTTATATATATATATATATATATATATATATATATATATATATATATATATATATATATATATAGAAGAAACAATTTCGACGGATTTCAAAACGCCGAATATAGAGAAACGCCTTCAGCTTCTAACAACATAATAATATAATAACAAGGTTTAGAGTGGCTCAGTATAGGGTCTGCCCCGTCATCTCTGTGTGAACAGAACCAATATGTCATGTATAGGTCATAAACATAGCTTATAATGATAGTGTGCGATGGTACAGAGTAATTGGGAACGAGAGTGCTTTTCCTAATTACATATGATATTTTGTTTGTCCCCACCCCACCCCCACCCCCACCCCCAGTCGTTTTCAAATGTCGACGCTATCTTGTCGTTTATGGTTCTGATACGAAGGTTTGTTTCTGGTCTAGTTTTAGCGATTTATCATCCAGAGTTATCTCTCTGTTGTCCATCTCTCCCTCCAGGGCCATATTAAGGCGGGGGCTGAGGGGGCTGAAGCCCCAGGCCCACCATTAAAAATAGGCCCACCGTTTTTCAAGCGGCTGCCTTTTATTTGCTTGTCGGAGATTTTCAAGATTTTCATCGTGAAGGCGGCAGGAAATTTTACAAAAGGACATTTTCAAATTATGGAAGCCACGACTTTTTTTTACTTCTCAGCCCCAGACCCATTCGGACCTTAATCCGGCCCAGTCTCCCTCTCTGTCTCTGTCAATCCGCATATAATTTATATACTGCACATACATTTTATTGTATTCGATCTCGGGATGGTCACCCGTTCAAGTACTAACCGCGCTGGACGTTGCTTAACTTCGGTGTTCTGACGAGAACCGGCGGTACAACGCCAAGTAGGCCGTTATACATTTCGTAAGCAATTAACTCACTCCGTAATTAATTAAGTAACCAGCACATTTGATTAACTAATTGATTAATTAGCGCATTTCGTAATTAATTACTTAATTAATTACTTAGCATATTAATTAGGAAATACGCAGGTTTGGAGTTGCCGCGGGGTTGGGGTTGGCGGGGAGGGGTTGAACCTCCCAGCTAACTTTGCAACCCTCCCAAAATCGCATGTGTGGTATACATGCAGTTTCTGTCATTCACTGGATTTCAGTCCTCAACAGGGCGCGATTTGCGGGGGTAATGCAGGGGAATCTTCCCCCACTGCCCAACTGCATCCCCTACTTACCTAAATATTTAATCCCCACCACTACATCCCCACTGCTGCAGTTTCCAACAACTACATCCCCTCTCCTCGACATATCCCCCCACTGCTCCAGGCCACAAATCGCACCCTGGTCCTCAACCCCCCTCCCCAGCTCAAATTTCACAAATCCAACACTAGAAATACGTTAAGTAATTAATGCAGCAAGCGATAAATAAATAAATTAATTAATTTTATAATTAGGTAATTAACTAAATATTTAAGTATCTAAGTGAGCAAGTAGAGTAAATAAGTAGTTGAGCATGATAGAACACGACGTCCTCCTCTCCTTCACCTTGCCAGGTGGCGACCACAGCCGCCGGCATGACGGTACCGGCCATGACGGCGTGCAGCGCGGCCATCGAGACGGCGAAGTAGTAGCTGGTGTGATGGAGACGGGGGTCCCACCGGACGACCAGGCAGGCGATGACGCTGCCTATGAGGGTGTAGGCGGGCACGGCCACCAGCGCCATCGAGGCAACGATGCGCGTTCGCCACCCGGCCGTGTCCGCGGTGTCCGTGGCGTTCAGTCCGCCGTCGGTAACGAGGCCAAGCGAGTCGGAAACGAGGCTCGCCGTCGTCATCGGCGTCCAATTGGCGTAGAGGGATATGACGTCATCGTCGTATGCGACGGCCATTCGGAGTTTTCTCGTCTACGGAAGACAGAAACGGACCGAGTAATCTGATATTATTATTATTATTATTATTATTATTATTATTATTATTATTATTATTATTATTGCAGAGATAATTAATTTATGAAACGCTATAGCATAGCTAATTCTAAAGTCGAGAGCAGAAATGCTGGAAGAAAATTTGTTGGGAAGTTGCCGTTGGCCACACTTGGGATGGCAGACAATTAATTAATTAATTAACACATTTCGTAATTAATTAATTAACTAATTAAGACAGGTCGCTCAGAATAACGCAGAATTTCATGCGTCAAATGACTGCACCCGGAGTTGTAAAAAGTAGATGAGTCATGGGTCATAATTCATAGATCTATGGATCACGTGACTCACCCAGTACTGATCTGATAACCCGTTTCACGTGACCACGTCCTGACTGAGAATCAAAATTGCATCATTAATGATTCAGTCAGAGCATCCACAAATATATCGAAAAGCATATATATATATACATATACAGGATGCGATTTGTGACTGAAGCAGAGGGGATATTTGGGGAAAAAGAGTTTGGGGGATGTAGTTGTTGGGGAAACGTAGCAGTGGGGGATATAGTGGTGAAGGGATGTAGCAGTAGGGGGATGTAGTTAGGCAGTGGGGAAATCCCCTCGCCCTACAAATCGCCCTACAAATCGCGCCCTATATATATATATATATATATATATATATATATATATATATATAACATAGTCAAGACTTATTTTGCGTTGACCCATCTTCATCAGTCCACGTCACGTGACTAGTAAAATATTCACGACCTAGACAGTCGGTAAACTACAACCTACGAGCAATTTGTCTGTACGAGCAATTCTCGTGCAGAGCTTCCAGATGGCTTCGGGGGAGGGGGAGGGGAAGGAAAGGGGAGGAGGAGAGCGGAAGTTGGGACTCTTCGGTCATTCTGTCACGCCGTGACGAAGTTCCATTTGGACGCAAATGCTCTTTTCAGCGCTTTCCAGCGGCCTCAATGTCCGATAGCACGGGATGGTTTTTTTTGTTTCGAGAGTGTCACGTGACCAGTGGTGCGCTTATCTACTTTAGCAGGGCAGACGTCGTTCATTTCGTGTCGTTGTCGTTATTGTAATCAGGGCGCGATTTGTAGGGGGGAAGGGGGGAATCTACCCCCTCCCTTCACTGCCCAACTACATCCCCCTACTGCCATATCCCCAAAGCTACATCCCCACTGCTACATTCCCCAACAACTACATCCACACCAAGCTCGACATGTCCCCCTCCCCACCCACTGCTCCAGGTCACAAATCGCACCCTGATTGTGATGCATGTAATGCATGTAATGCATGTAATTCATGTAATGTAATAATGTAATGTGACGTATGTAATGTGATGCATGTAATGCATGTAATGCATGTAATTCATGTAATGTAATAATGTAATGTGACGTATGTAATGTGATGCATGTAATGCTATTGTAATGCATGTAATGTTATTGTAATGCATCGTATGTCAGTGGCGGCTCCACATGGGAAACCGGTGCCACCTTATTGAATGCCTGGCCCCCACTGCCCCTGTTGGGACCCTATACTTACTACTACATAGGCCTACCTAGCAACAAATAGTTGGTCCCCATGCTTAGAAGTTTCCACTCCAACGCCCCCGCCCCCACTTGTTAAATCCTGGAGCCGCCACTGTCGTATGTAACTTAGATATTACGCGGAAGCAGTGGACGACCTAACGTTGGCTGTTGCATGCGTCAACTGGAATGACCTGGTCTTTTACGGATGGATTTGAAGTACCATCGATTGATACTCTTAGGTATTACAACTGGTGCTATAGAAGTGCAATATTATTATTACTACTACTACTACTACTACTACTACTACTACTACTACTACTACTACTACTACTACTACTACTACTACTACTACTACTACTACTACTACTACTACTACTACTACTACTACTACTACTACTACTACTACTACTACTACTACTACTACTACTACTACTACTACTACTAAGTTAGATAGAATTGACTTGGATTAGCCTAGGAACGACTTAAGATGTCGAATTTCAAGAAATTCGGTCACATCTGATTGAATAAAATTGATTGAAAAATCGAATCAAACGTTTTCTCGCATGCCTTCACTCTGCAATCGTTTGCGAAATCGGAAAACTACAACGTCAGATTGAATGAAAGTCATATTTGTCTCGAAATCCCTGTAAACCACTAGCATCGAATTCTATAGTTGCTCGTTTTTAGTGTCTACCGGTCACCCCCTCCCCTCCCCCCGAGTGACACCGGATTGTTCGTGATGGAATTGATGAGGAAACCCAGCAGACTTGCCGCATAACGGCATTCTTGACTAGATTGCTGCTGATGCTGATGGTTTTAGCAGGCGGACGATGTTAAAAAGGGATGTGGTCAATTCTTGCTCGCCTCGTGTCTCTAAATGAGCATTCATTCATCTTTCCTCAGCAGCCACATTCCAGTCCTTTGACGGTCATCCATAGTCACGTCTTTAGGAATGACAGAATGATATTTCCTCTCACTCTCTCTTTCTCTCTCTCTCTCTCTCTCTCTCTCTCTCTCTCTCTCTCTCTCTTTCTCTTTCTCTCTGTCTCTGTCTCTCTTTCCTCTCTTTATTTCTCTTTCTCTCTTTATGTCTCTCTGTCTATCCCTCTCTCTCGCTCTCTTTCTCGTTCTCTTTCTTTCACCCTCTATGCCTGTCTTTCTTCCTTCTTTCTCTCTTTCCTTCTCTCTCTCTCTCTTGATATGTATGTTTGTGTGTATTTGCTGCGTATGTATATCATAAAAACGGCCTTCGCTTACCGTTTTATTTTCGCTCGTATTCGACGCGTAGTATACAACGTATAGTTTATCTGAAACCACGGCAGCAGCGAAAATCCCCGGAGAGGAATAATGAAGACGGTTCAGACAATTTCCGGGAATCTTCCTATCGGAAATATATCCGTGGCATCGATTTCGAAATATCCGAGGGA